>CAXIVR010000009.1:92970630-93351285 GCA_964035755.1 Teleogryllus oceanicus
ATGAAAGTAAAAAATCTTGAATGATATTTGTCTGAGGCGGAGCTGCAATTATTGGCCAAAAACAAAGTATGGGACTATTATTAGTTCTACGAATCAAGGTTAATCAACGTCTAATCAAGGGGAATCAGGGAACGGTTAAAACTTCGAAACGATGACCTAACCAATTGGTAATGCTCATCAAAACTGTTCATGAACTTAAGATAAACTAAAAATTACTATTAAACTTATTATATAAAAAGCAATGACCTTCAATTCCAAAAAATGATTCAATCTCTAGAATGCTAAAATTTCTATGAATTTTTCCCCTTTGTAGCCGATCGTCAATACCAAGCGCTTCCATTCCACTAAATAAATGTTTCCCTCGCCTACCATTGTTAAGAACAATTAAAGCAACAAAACGTCCAACAAGGGAATAGCCTGCCATCACGGTTGCTGATCGTCGTCACACCATTCGGCTATCAACACACCAAGCGCCAGCCTTGCAGAGACTTACGCATACCTGCGCATATCTATGGGCGAGTTTGTTCTATCGCGGTCCCCGTTATCATTGTCCAGGCAGCGGGTCACAGGCGCGTGCCTTTTAACGCATTCAAACGAAGGTAAAACAAGCAACAACCTCACCACACGTTTCTGTCAAAGAAACAAGACATGCCTACACGCTTAATAACGTGTTAGAATAATGTTAGAATAATGAGGCGTTTGAGAGCTGACAAAGATTGTTGTATCTTTGAGGCGATATTTGTTTCTATTCTAGAGGTGAATCTGCTCTTTCTTGAACATTCCCAATTATGCTCATAAAAGCTGATAAATGTAAATACACGTTGTAATTAAAATTGGCTAACGTTCATTGAATGCTTTAAGGAAGGAGACAGTTAATCTACAAGTTTTGGAATGAAGACATTGAATCTTTAATTTTAAAAAATCTTCAACACTACCTCGTTTTTTCCCCTCCACAAAATAGTACATGTTGTATTACTCCTATTAACAGAACAGAACGGACTTCGTTACCTATCATGATTCTCATGAAAGTTGGAAGTGAAAAATGTATGTTTTTACAGAAATTGATATTAACCATGATGCATTTGTTCTTTTTTTGCTGTGCACAATAAATGTAACTGAAAGAGTTTTTGAAAAGATTAATTAAATTCCCTACCAGCAGAAATACAAACCAGGAACACGAGTCGACTGAGCAAGAAAAAAATTTCTCTTTGCTGCGCTTACCCATAAATCGTTGATTCATACTAGAAAATCTATCAATCACGCTTCTTGCTTGGTAAATCAGTAAACAAAAGTTTCACTTCTGTCTTCATGACATACGATTCCACCGACGCTGAAACTAAAAAAAGCTTGGTGACAGCGAAGCGACCATTATGCTAATGTGCTTACTCGCAACACTCTCTACTCGTGAGGCAAGGCTGAGTAGGCGACGCACTTTCTGAAACTGAAACTCGATCCGCAAGTAACGCAACACGGCGTAAACGCTTTAAACTACAAAAGTGCATCAACATACGAGATAGTGTATCAATTTTATTTGTACATGCTCAATGCTAATATTCCACATCGCATTAGATTTGCATCGCCTGAGAAGACTAAGAGAAACGACTGTAGCCACTGCAGTTTTTCTAACCGGGAGGTCCTGGTGTTTAAGTCTTGACAGTAGCGGATTTTCGACGGTAGCTATAGAACTAGGTACAGTTCAGCCGCTGTCTGACGGAGACTACTAGTGGCCGGGACCTCTGTTCAGTAGTTTTCCCAGGTTTGCTACTAAAAATACCAGGTGAATGTCGGAGCAGTACCTTAACCAATGAGTCACGAACCGCGTGCTATCATTCCTTTTCCTTGTTACCATCTATTCACCTACACATACCTACATACTAATGTTTACATGCACTTCACTATAAGTGCAGTGTAGAGGTTGAGAGACCTGTCGAAACCTTAGAGATATCTCGGTTGGCGAAGATACCTGGAAGAAGGAAACCCACGCAAGCTGACGTTTAGGTTGACCTCTGATCTCATGCACTAGCACGGCATGAACACAGCTATTACCCAGGACGTCATATACACTTCACTTGCGGGACTAATTGCCAAAGCACACGGAAACATAAATGATGAATCAATGATTTATATTCATGATACCCGGTAATGTTATAAAATGTTATAATTCTGTTAACATATTAATGAAATGCTGAAAATATATTTTGTAAAATGCCTTAACTTAAATATTATTTCAAGCATTTTTGTACGAATACGGTTAAATATAAATTCTATCAATTTTCTAATAATTTTGATGACCACTTTTCTAGCAAATTCATTTATTATATTGGCAATAAATGTGAAGTAGATAGTAAAAGAACAAGAAATTTGCATATAATAAAACCTCGAAGAGCTGGAAGCAGAAGTGCATGATAAAACACACAATGTAATTTGTTATTGGAATACAAGAAAAAGTTTTTCTTTCATTCTATTCACCTCTTTAAGTGAGTCATTGCAGGTTTCTTTAATTTTTTCGCATTCTTTGGAACGCAAAGGTGTAAGGTAGAAATGTTGCTAAAGGCACCAAAATTTGAACACGCAAAAGCTACATGTCGTACTTATATAACTACTGTAGGTCTTGTCAAGTTACTGCTACACATCAATAAGCTCCGACATTTAAAAACTGTTATTATATGTGCCGGACCGTGTTTTCCGGTACGAACCGTAGTTTGCGCAGAAAATGCAATTAAAAACAATGATACGTAACACGTGGCTACGCTACCCAAAGCGGTATTGCATTTTCCGTTGTGTTTCGTACAAACTGACCTACATATTATGAGGAAAAGGAAATGCTCTCTTACAACGGATAGGACATGTAGCGACAAAGTTGCCACTACTCGCTTGAACCAGTTCCGACTTCCGAATACACAATGTCATAACAGTAAGGTAGACAAAGACGCAAAAGATCAGTCGGGACACCAATGGCAGGCACGATGCAGATAAAGTGGCGAAGATAAATTGAAATGGTTCTTTCTTCAACCTACAGAGTGAAATAAAACGCCCACAAATTCCTGAGAGGACAGAGTAGCAAAGAAGCAGGAAACAGGAGAATGGCAAGAACAGCTGACCTTCGTACATTTTTATACGAAGTGTAAATAACCCAGCCACCCCAAGGTTTAAACGAAACAAATAGAAAGCGAGTACTTGGTATGCTTTGCATAATCTTAGGTATCACACGTACATTGTAGCAAAGATGAAACGCGTGTCTTGAGAAAACACTTAAGGAACCTTTTTAGCGAGTACAATGATGGTTCAGGTCACTATCTCAGCATCTCATGTCGTGCCTCCCATACGCTCTAACCACTTGTGCACTTTTATGATCTCATGAACATTCGGAGACAGGGCTGTATAAACGGACGAGAAAGGTTATACCATCATTTCTTGCAATGAGAAGATAGTTACCTGTATGCAGCGCTTTCTTTCATCATACGCCCGCGAAACGTAAAATTGTTTTAAAGTTCGACCTTAAAGTCAAGTGAATTTTGCGAGAAAGTTTTTCCTCTGGCGTTAATTTTGTTGAGTTCAAAGGATCTGCGGAAATTTAAACACAAAACATTAGTCTACCAAAATTAGGCTACTTTTAAATACATTTTGGAAAAAGATTGTCATATGCACGTGCGAATTGATCATAAAGAAAAACCGAGAAATGTTTATTTGAAATGTTTTCTTCCTTTCGGAACAGAAATGAGTATGATAGTAGATGAGCGAAAATATGAATGGAATACGCGTCGAATTATTATTATTATTATTATTATTATTATTATTATTATTATTATTATTATTATTATTATTACTATTATTATTACTATTATTATTACTATTATTATTACTATTATTATTACTATTATTACTATTATTATTGTTATTATTATTACTATTATTATTATTATTATTATTATTATTATTAAAAATTACAGTACACTTATACTTAAGGTGGCCAGTATTGAGAGTTCGTGTTCGACTGTTGCGTTGAAGTCTCCAATTATTGTTTTTGAAAAATACGAGTAGTTCTGTCCACGTAGATGAGGAATAGAATGACGAAGGACAAATCACGAAAATACGAAAGTGAAATAATAAACACACATAGGATTTTTCTTCTCGCGATTAATTAAAAAAATATTGGTGAACGGCCAATGGAGTTTTACTGGTACCTTGGCTTCATTCCCGGAGTGAACGGCATATCGTTGAACTGGAGTAACAAATTCAAATGTAAACACGAGATTTATTCGTACTGTTGACACAAATTGAACGCGTACGAGGGGCAAAAAATAGCTCATCGTCAGGAAATTTCATGCAACGGAACCTCGAAAAATCTTATATCAATATCTTAAAATTCTTGAAACTCTTTAAAATTCTCGATATTTAGAACGTCGGGATGATCATTCATTTGTTTCGTTTTCCTTGAAGAGAATGTTCGTTAACTGAAACCCAATACGTCAAATTATTCGTAACTCCATTTCCCCCTTTCAAATTAGATACATATAGGTTCTGTTGTTTTCAAAGTATTTATTGCACCGTAGGTTCCATTGTATATACTCGTACAATGTTCGTGTGGAGTAAAATCCCACAGAGAAATAATTCGTTTTACTAAGTAGTAACACAACATTTATTACAACCGCCCCCTCACTAATTATCCATCTGACTCTAGAGCAACATCCCACGTGCATTTGGAAGTACTTTTTATTACCCACCGGTAAGCAACAATGAGCACATTAAGAACAAGTGAAACCCGTTACGGTCCTTCGCATGGTCGCCGCAGTGGCCCCTACCAGATCCCGCGCCAGCGTTATGCAACGTCTGTGGCCGGAGCCGCCAGAATTTAATCAGCGCTCCACTTCTGTCATTCCCAGGGCGCACTGCCCTCTCGCGGCCGGCGAATTAGTCAGCTGAAGCTTCCGCTTCACATGGCTGGCCCGCGAAATTCACGCTCCTTCTATGTGTACCGCGAACACGTCTTTGTGAACAATGAATGTTTTGAGAGCAAACAATGAATGTCTTGAGAGCAATGCAAGTGTTTGGAGAAATATTGCAGAGAAGTCAATGTCACATTATATTCGAACAAGAAGTATTATGGTTCATTATACTGATGACTTGGTAATTACCTCGATAGTTGTTCTGTTCATTTTACACTTTACAATCGCTAATAAAGAATATCTTGCCCTGAGAGTGGAAATAACATTCAAACTATTTTTTGTAAGTCGTTCTAACAAAAGTAAAATAAATTTCCATTTCCACTGCCCCTAAAAACATGGTTGCTCTGTCATAGCACAAGGCACAACTTAACTTGAATCATTAACAATCGCATACCATTAGGGGGGAGGGACCTCAACGTAGTTTTGCAACGTAGTTGCAACAATGGATCTCAGCGTAGTTTTTTTTCATTTCCAATATCTTAGTTTACGTAAGAGAAATTATTGTTTCATATTTCTGATCCTTGAGGGACAGTTTCGTTTAAAAAAAATTGAAATCGTCCCACAAGTTAAGAGCTTCGTGGAAACTCCAGCGTTTTCTTACGACCTATAAATACCGCGGATTTCTTTTTCTACCTCTCGATGTAGATAACAGTCGTGAAATCGTAGCAACAAAGCTAATATTGAACTAGCTCTTCCACAAAAAGGACGTGGTCGTATTTGTCTCCGCGATTTTGTCTACAAGAAAAGCAAATGTTCAAACTATATGTGCTCTTGCCATACTTCAAAAACTACAAAATAGTTTAACGTAAACTTTCAGAAAATGATGATATATTTGTTAAACATGTATTATCAGTTGTTAATGATAAAAAGAATGAAAACATCGCAATTTATTCTGAGGTCCGCCGTTGACCCACGATTGCTGTTTTCCGTGTACTGAAATGGCATTAGCAATGCGAAGGTTAATTTGATATCACTTCCGACGAAACATTAAGAACGTACTCCAAAAAAGTCAATTATTTTTTAGAATTTCTATAACTATATCAGCAGGAAATGGTGAACTCAGCCTAAATCAAGAGGTTTTAGGATTTTATTATGGCCACAATCTTTTCACCGATTTCTATTCTCGCACTGTAGTACATTTTACACAATTCTGTAGTGTTGCCTTTATTATTGATTATTTTTTCACGCCTCGCGTTATGTCAGACGACGCGTTCTCCCGCGTGCGTTAGAAAACGTGACGCGTTACACACTCTTCGCGGCGCCTGGTCTTAATTGAGTGTAGCACTTGCATTACTTTCATCCGCACGTCTCCCCTCGTTAACTAAGCAAGAAGCTCATCCGGGAGATAACATTTGCCGTGGACCGTCAAACTCCGTTTCAACGCTGGAGATGTAAATTTCACCGTCGAGCAGTTTCTTACCGCAGGCGCCTCAGCCGTGACTGTCGGCAACGACGGCCGCGGAACAACATCAGATTTTGAAAGTGGCCAAAGGAAGAACGTTCACCGCAGGTGTTTATAAGGGGCCCGCAGACCATGACGTGCTCTTAGCGGAGCACAGAACGTCAGCAACTGCAGTAAAATGGAAGGTGAGAGATACGTGCATGAGGCGGTTTGGGAAAAGATGAGCTCAGCGGCGTTCTAACAATAATTAAGTACACGACGTTATACGAACATTAATATTACAATTTTATTTTACGAATTGCATATAAAGGAAGTAAAACAAATAATTTACTAATGAATAACATATGAAAATGCAAGTCATATGTTGGAATGGAAAATATATCATATTTTTGTAATGTTAAAAGCAGATCTGGAATTTGATGAAAACTCTATACATTATACGATAACATGATGCAAGACAACTGAAATTATTATTTACATTTTAATAATTATTATAATCGCATATAACCACAAAGCATTTCATATTGTCATAAAATTGTATATTGTCTCAGTAAACGCTCAGATTAAGTATAAAAAATTCCTTCTTTAAGGGAGTGGTTTTCCAATACCTGGTACCGCAAACAAGAGCTGAATTCGAAAAAACGACGAAAACAGATCTGTTCAGCATACTCGTATTTGTAGACATTTGATAATCCAGACCTCCACGAAAATTACCATTTGCATGACCCATTAAACCAATTGGGAGCAATTTCTTTCGGCAGCCGGAGTCCAAAAGGCGGGGCTCAGAAGCTAGAGAGAGAGAGGAGACAGAGAGAGAGACAGAGAGAGACAGAGAGCGACAGAGAGATACAGAGAGACAGAGACAGAGAGAAAGACAGAGGAGAGAGACAGAGCAGAGAGACAGAGCGAGAGACAGAGAGAGAGACAGAGAGAGAGCAGAGGAGAGACAGAGAGAGACGAGAGAAAAAGAGAGACAGAGAGAGACAGAGAGAGACAGAGAGAGAGACAGAGAGAGACAGAGAGAGACAGAGAGAGACAGAGAGAGAGACAGAGAGAGACAGAGAGAGACAGAGAGAGACAGAGAGAGACAGAGAGAGACAGAGAGAGACAGAGAGAGACAGAGAGAGCAGAGAGAGAGCAGAGAGAGACAGAGAGAGAGAGAGAAGAGAGAGACAGAGAGACAGAGAGACAGAGAGAGAAAAGAGGAGAGAGAGACAGAGAGAGAGAGAGAGACAGAGAGAGAGACAGAGAGGAGGCAGAGAGCGAGGCAGAGAGCGAGGCAGAGAGCGAGGCAGAGAGCGAGGCAGAGAGCGAGGCAGAGAGCGAGGCAGAGAGCGAGGCAGAGAGCGAGGTAGAGAGAGGAGAGGCAGAGAGTAAGAAGGAGGGGGGAGGAGAGAGGCAGAGAGTGAGAGAGAGAGAGAGGAGAGAGAGAGAGGAGAGGCAGAGAGCGAGAGACAGAAGTGGGTGAAAGCGGAGAGACAGAGAGGGGCCGGCGCCGGAGCTCGTGGACGCACCGCGGGGGCGGGGGCGGGGGCACGGTGCCCCCTCCCGCCAAGGTCAATGGCGGCCGCGCCGCGTCACCGTTTCCGGGAGCCCGCGGCCGCGCTGGCCTCCATTGGGGCGCCACCGCCGTCGCCGGGAGGGCAAGGCCCGCGCCTGGAATCCCGGCAGGGGCAGTCGAAGAAAGTTTGTGTGGGAGGAGGGAATCGGGGGAAAATAATGGAGAAGTATGGGTGAGGGCAGCGCAATATGAAGACAGAAAAAATTGGGAAGGGGTGTTTGCAGAGAAAGAAAACATATGAAGTCAGAAGAGAAAAAAGGAACCATTATGACAAGAGAGAGAGAGAGAGAGAGAGAGAGAGAGAGAGAGAGAGAGAGACAGACAGACACAGACAGACAGACACGACAGACAGACACAGACAGACAGACGAGACAGACAGACAGACAACGAGACAGACAGACAGAGAGACAGACAGACACAGACAGACAGACACAGACAGACAGACAGACAGACGAGACAGACAGACAGACAGACAGACAGACAGACACAGACAGACAGAACAGACAGACAGACACAGACAGACAGACAGACAGACAGACAGACAGACGACAGACAGACAGCACAGACAGACAGACACGACAGACAGAACAGACAGAGAGAGAGAGAGAGAGAGAGAGAGAGAGAGAGAGAGACGGGCAGACAGAGTTGAAAGGGGAATTTCATGTGGAAATGGAAATGGAAATTTGGAAAGACAAAAAAGGAATTCGAAAACTAAGGTAATGAAGACAAGAGGGAAAATGGAGAGTACTTGATGAGCCCAGAAGCCAAGAATCGGTGGAAAGTGAGAGAAAACAATGATCCAAGCAATGAGGCTGGAGCTGAATGTCATTGAAGAACTTGAAGGAGATGTGTAAAGTACGAAAAGGTTCGTAATGTAGAAAAAGAAACATAGAAGAATTTGTTGCGCAGAAGAAATTGTAAAAGAAATTTGATTCTAGGCAGTAATACGCAGGGTACCGGAAGTTACACCTTGAATCATCTTTGTGTTCGACGACTGTCACTTGGTGACACCACCTACACCTTCACAGAACAAGCACTAACTGAAGCTTCTGCGATCTACCGTTGTTGTCACCTAAGTGAACAAATGAAAATAGTGCAAAATATAATTTATTGCGTAAAGGGTATGCGCATGTAAAGGGCGGTCAGGAGCGGTAACATTCCCTCTTGCTGGGCACAAGTGTCGAGCACACAGCAGACTGGAACAAAGGAGGGGCTGGTCCGGTTGGAGGATGGGAAGCGGCGGCGTCGGCAGCATTGACAGGGGGAGTCTCGTCCGACTCGCCGCCTCCACCTGACTCCGATGTGGTGCCTGGAATGCTCACCGCTCCAAACAAATCATGTCTCCACTAAACGCGATGTACTCCGGCGGGCGCTGCGGTGGCCCTGCTTCGGTTGCTACGGGCCGGTTTCGCCCCCCCCCCCCCATCGAGCTGCCAGATACTCCGAGTCCCACCTGTGCTCGCTTCGCCCGACCGAGGAACAGACGCTTTCTCGCACCATCATCACAAGGGGGAGGATTTTGATGTCCTAAAACATCGCCAAAAATGATCAATAAAATGCTCTTAAAATTATTTTAAAATACCGTAAAAAACAAAAAAAGTGACGTAAGAAATGTGATTACAACCTGATCGGATGAACAACTCAAAATGTCGGTTGTGTTACTGATGTAATTGAAGCTTATGATTAAAATGGATGAAATCAGCGGAAAAGCATTAAAAATGACGGAAGAAGTTAACAAATGACTTATTAGTTGAAATTGACGAAAAATACAAACAAAAATGACCAATAAAAATGGGTAATTTCCTTTTGTCATAACGTAAAATTAATTTTTACACTAAACGGCATTGTTTTCAACAGAAAAGGAAAACACGACATTTCATTAAAATCCACCCCCTAATCATCAATAACAATACTTGAATAGTCCAGATCCGCCGACTAGGTGGTTCTCCTTGTGCCAGTGTAAGTTTATAACGTCGATATTGTGCTAATGTGTTGATTTCCCTTAACCAATATTCTCGATTTTCCAGACCAGCCATGACGATTCATCAACACAGCTTCTCAATTATTTATTCGTGAGGCTAGGTGCTGCATGTTTCATATCTAACCCTAAGGTGAATTTCTCCTATCTCTAAGAAATGGAATCCCAAATCATCCGATGCTCAGGGTCCAGAATTCCCTTCTTCGCTAGGCTTGATCTTATTTGGGGTTGTCTGGGACAACCGGGACCTGTCGAAACTATATTACTTAATTCAAACGAAAAATATTATTATATCATCGGTTTCTTCATTCGAAAATGCACTCCATTTTTCATTTCTCAATTCTCATTGTTTATTCATCTATTGAGGTGATCACAAACTTCAAAAACGCAATTCCTCGCATGTCGGAAATTTAAAAAAAGACAGAAAAAACGAAAAATCGCCTTAAAAGCGCTCGACAAGTTATTTGCCTAGAAGTGATAGAAGAATGAGTATCGGAACATCGTCACGAGTTCATTTTGAACTGATACATTCGGTATTTTCTTATTTATGCATGCATCTTATACTTGAAACTCAAAATGCAGTCTTCAGCTAAAGAGTATTGTTTTCTTTCTCCATACCTGAGCACCTTCTCCATTATTTATTGGCCAGCACTTTCTCCCTTCGTTGTATTTCCCAATCATTTGTTGCAGTTACTCCACACGTTACCTCTAACGCAGCCGGGTCACGTGAAGACATTCGTCCAACTGACAACCGCTCTGCTTTCCAAGACAGCTGTATACGTAATGTAATAGCTGTTTTTCCTTGCATGTTTCGCGCAGTGCACTGTAACAGTGAGAATCCTCTAGTGCTAGCGAAACCGGGCTCACTTTTATCAATAGGGAATATTCCTTTCTACTGAAAGTTAGGGGAACAGAGGAAAATGGCACAGGAGGAAAAAGAATTAAGTTCCACATCTCTCAAAAGATTCCATATGCTTTTTGTACTTTGCGAACTGTAGTATCACCGCTCATAATTTCTCTTTGAGTTATAATATTCAAATTCGGGGCACTCCACGTGGTCGATTATTGGCGAAGCGGATTTGAGGGCGGTTTTCCGGGGAGGGGTTCATTTCTCCTTCCTTGCATTCCATAACATCTCGAATATCATTCATTTCCTTCATTGGCGTGTAACTATTCTCGTTACATTCTCTTCCATCTCGGGGTTTAACAAAAAGTTCGAGCAACTCAGCTGCGAAACTAACGCCTCCAGCGATCAGCCCGCACATCACGCCATTCGATAAATAAAGAAAATAAATCTGCAAATATGTAACGAATTCTCACTTTATATATTTCTTATGGCGTTGTTTAAGTTACACCTCACGCTTATTTATAATATATTATTATAATATTATAATATATTATTATAATATTATAATATTTTAATTTACATTTTGTATTAAAAATAATGTACGAACATACATATAAAATCCTTATAAAATTCATGGAATAGATCTCATGAAAATTAAACGATTGCCTAAAGCGCTGCGAGGTAAAACGGTGGTAAGCGTTTTATTTGACGTAATCTATCAAAAAGCTATATTAATGCGTTTCCTTTTATACGAAATGCATTCACTAAACGAGAGCACTTACTGTATCAAGGTTGCGACTTGAAGTTATGATGAATGAACTCAAATCAAGACACTGAGTGTTAGGCTGCATTCAGACGGGTGGAACAGTCAGCAAACGAACCGGCTTCCTTTGAGAATGTTAATCGGTTCAACCACAGGAGGCGTTATGACCACTCTCCGTGTAACGAGGTCAAGAATTAGTGCGGGTCTCGCCGCCTTGACCGCGTAGGCCGACGCGGGCAGGCAGGATTTACTTTTACTTTACGTAGGCGTTGAAAACATCTAAAACGCCGCGCTGGCAACATTCAGCGAAAATATCAGAATTATAAGCGAGATTTCCTTGAAAGTACTTTAAGATCTCTTTTCTGGACTAGGCACCATTTCCTAGCAATTTGCAATAACCTATTTAGAACTTGCGGAGAATTAACAATCGTTTACTAAAATTATTATCGGCAGAAGACAAGATGAAGTATCAACGTTTGTTCACTATTCCTCAGTGATCGCTGGAAATCCATAATGCAATATATTTTGCACAAACCTACGATAAACGAAATCTAAAATGAATAGAAATGTTTGTTGAAAACAAAAAAAAAAAAAATTTTAAAATAAAACTATCAAACGTTGAACTTACAATACAAAACTTACATGCAATATCGGAAATGAGAATTTTAACGGAAAGTACGATGTCGAATGATTTACAATAAATTTAGGCATACAAGAATATATTCATTCGAAGTCAAGTATTATTCAGAAAAAAATAATATCCAACACCCAACAGTACACTGCTCTGAATGCATCTGAGAAAATACGTCAAAACCAAATTTCAAAGACGTTAACGAACTTTGCACATACATCTTGAATCCACACCCAGCAACAAACATATTGAGGCCAAAAAACAAGAAACGGTGCTCCATTCCTTTCACTTTATGAGTGGGATGCAACAGTTGTCGCACTGCCTGCCGCGCCCACACACAGCCTCAACGCGGACCGAGAGCGAGTCAACGCTTCGCCCCCGCAACTGCGGCGGTGGCGGCGCGGGAGGGAACACAAAAGCGCGCTTGTCGGAAGATTACAGACTTGAAACCGGCTCCTTTTGCCAGATGTCAAAAGACTCACCGCGTTTCGCGGTGTACCGTTTACCCTCGACCCAGTTCTATTTCCACCACAATGCAAAGCAACGCTTGCATTTTGTTCAAGCTCTACTCAAGGAGACACGCAGATGTGAGTTTGATTGTTAATCTGGCTTATCTCGAGACTACACACGTTAGCAGAGACTTAGTTTTGCAAGTATATACACTTGTGAAACGTCTGCAAAGCCAAAACAGAAGAATATTTGAATACAGGAGATATAAGTACCATGCGTATTTTCCCATTATATATAAATTAATATTAAACCTAATACATTTTATGTATTCTTAAAGATTGAAATAAAGTTTTCGGACCTTACCTGAATGTTAAATTACTAAAGAAATTGAATGACAATCTGTACCTTAATTATATGAAAAATATGGAAAATAAATGTCCCCGTATTCACAAGAAAGGACTGATTAAAGATAAACGTATAGTTTTGTTTGTTAAACGTGGTTAACCGTCGGAAGTGGAACACTAGGATCCCCGGTCAGAGGCAGTGCAGTGACGTCAGTGGATGCCCTCAGCCACCTAGGCCGGCGTGCAGTCGGATTTGATTGATTGATTGATTGATTCCTGTTTCCTGGAGCGTCAACTGCTCTGGTCATTAGTCCCGTTAGTATAGGGCATGTTTTTTTCGGGAGATGGCGGTGACCTTCTCCCGATGCATGGCGAGATCCGGCGCCGACCTACCGTCGGCTAGTGGGGTTTCCCCCTACCCAGGACTGTCCCTCCAGCGGGGCACCGCCCCAGCCGGGACAAGCTCTACGTTCCCGACCGGTCTCCCGCGATATATGGTAGTGTAGTTCATGTTAGTGTGTGTGTGTAATGGGAGAGGATAGGACAAGGAAGAGGAAGGAAAGATCGCGCGCAGTCCGTGGCCCGTTTGGTAGGGTACTGCTCCGGCATTCGCCTGGTGTTGATCAGAGAAACCACGGAAAACTACCAATCAGAGCAGCCGGCCGCTAGAATTCTCCTCCAGACAGCGACTGAATTCGACCTAGCTGAAAAGCTAGTGTCGAAAATCCTGCCGCCTTGGGGAGTGTAACCTAGGACCTCCCGGTAAGAGGCGCTGCAGTGCCATCAGTTGATGCACTGAGCTACCGCTCCCGGTCGTGCAGTCGGAGCACGGGCCATTGGCCACTTGTCGATTCGCGCCACGTGCGTCCCTCGCTGCCTGTCACTTTCGCGAGCGCCGCCACGCAGCCTCGATGATAAACCGCGCACAGCAGCGAAGCCTGATTAGGCAGTGCAGCGCCGGGGTGCGGAGGGGACGGCAAGGAGCACTGACGCACGGCAATTATTCTCAGTGCTCCAATACAAGAAGGCGACAGCAACCAATACATATGATCTATGAGAATCGCTTTTTCTAACAAACAGCTACAAAAAGTTACTGTTTGAAGAACGGCAGAGTCTTCTCAGATGTTTTCGAAGCAATAATTCAGAGAGCTCGAATGCAAGACGAGAACAGCTGCAATTACACATGATTTATTACAAATGTGTTTTTCAAAAATGCTTTACAGAAACTGACCTATTAATGAACGGGTTGGACTGCAAAACAATTTGAAGAGACACACGACAGATCGTATGTTTGGATAATAAAACAAGCAAGCAAGGAAACAAACAAACAAACAAACATTCTTACACACACACACACACACACACACACAGACACACACACACACGAGAAGCTGTGCGTCATGCAATGCGTGTTTCAATGATATTTGTAAACGATATCTAGAACAAGAATTTGAAACTATATTCACAATCAAACCCTTCCGAAATAATCTAGAAGAAACAAGAAAAAATCAATTTTCTTTGGTTAATTTCTTCAATGTTCCAAAAATGGACAAAACCGTGAGACATGGGTAAACCTGTATGTACTACACAATGTATAATATTGAAATAAAAGTAGTAAAATATCCTTTTTTATTATATTTTTCAGAATCGCAAATATAGCAATTTCGGATTCCTAATTATATCCGTTTCCGAGTATTTATGGTAAATCTCTGATCAATTAACATGAATTCCAAGAAATGAACCCATTCTCTGAACGCATTGTGTTTTAATTGATCGCCAATCGTAACACACAATAACGACGTAGGAACTGTTGCACACAGAGCGATGCTATTATACTTTCTAAAGTGTTCAGATGAATCACTACTGTTTTTCAGGAAAGATCTCACGAACGCTAACTTTATCTGAAGGAAACACAGTATCTGTACGAAATATTCACGGCGAAGGACTACAAAAAAAAAAAACAACACGATAAACATACTATTAATCTCCACATCTACGTATCTTTCTAACGGATTCAGATAAGTCTTTCAAAGTCAAAATCGGTTATGATATCCCAGAAATCAATAAGGTTTGAACGGAAAACGTGATTATAAAGAGGAGATGAAATTATGAATGAAAAGGAATGAATTTAATAATTGAAACTTCTTAAATATAAATAAATGGCTCTGTTTACTATTCTCCAGCATGAAGTGGCATTGCTTTTCAAAACACACAATTAATATACTTCAGATTGAAATCACGAGAAGAATTTTTTTAAAATAAATTAACAAAATTACTTGTTACAAATATCTTTTGCCTACCCATTACACATTATTTCAATTCTAATAGTTCACGAAAACTAGCCTTTGTTTCTCGTTGCACTTCTTTCAAACTTTTTGCACTCGACATTTAGTAGCTTAATTAAACTAACTAGCATTTCGAGAGAATCCCTGGATATTTATTAACCTAATTCCTCTCAATTAACAAACAAATCGAAAGGGTTCATCCGTTTTAGTATTAATAATTCTTCTGTTTATTTTACACTGAATGTCTTCCATTTTTTTTCGCAAGTGCTTACGTATTTTCCCCCCCGCTGCGGCCGCGCCTCGACTTCCTGCCACGCAACACGCGCGCATCGCAGGTCGGCCTTATTGCAGCCCTACCTGTGCCCAATCCCCTGCCCGCAGCGACAGCAGATTGCGGGGACGTTGCGCGCGTAGTCACGGCGAAGCACCTCAAGGAACAGGGGCAGCGCCTCGGGGGCGGAGGGGGCGGAGGGGGCGGAGGGGGCGGAGGGTCGGAGGGGTCGGAGGGGTCGGAGGGGGCGGAGGGGGCGGAGGGCGGAGGGCGGAGGGGCGGAGGGGCGGAGGGATCGGAGGGGATCGGAGGGGGCGGAGGGGGGGGAGGAGGGGGCGGAGGGGCGGAGGTGGGCGGAGGTGGGCGGAGGTGGGCGGAGGGGGGCGGAGGGGGCGGAGGCGGGCGGAGGCGGGCGGAGGGGGGCGGAGGGGGCGGAGGGGGCGGAGGGGGGCGGAGGGGGGCGGAGGGGGCGGAGCGGAAACGGGGACAGGGAGGAGCGGCGCCCGGCCGGAACATTCCGGGGGCGAAGTTCAGCGAACGGCGGAGAAGTGAAGTTGCGGGGAAAGGGGGCAGTGGTTGGCGAAAGGATTAGATTGGGGAATTGGGGCCAGATGATGTTTAGGATATTTGTGAGGATCACAAAGGAGGGTGGTGGGGAAAGAAGAAAATGCCGCTTGAAAGAAGGTGTGACGAGAGGAAGGCTGGACTGTAGGAATCGAAGGGGAAAAATTACGCAGGCGACAATAAAAGAGGGGTGGTGGAGTCGAGAAGGTAGGCACAGCCTGATACACAGGCAAAGCCTGATAGAAGAGTGAAGACGGAGGCGACGAGGGCAGAATCCGAGGCTGGGGACGTGGCGGGAAAGGGGGCGGGGGGGGGGGCGGAGCGGAGAAGGCGCGCGTCGCCGGGCGAGAAGCGAAGCGAAGCGATTCACGGCGCCGAAGCGGGGGAGGAACGCGCTGGGCCAAGCGGGGCGGGGAAGGGGCGGGGCGGGCGGGGGGGAGGCTACGGAGAACCGACAGGCAGAGAGGGAGCTCGGCGCGGCTGGGCTTGGTGAGGAAGGGCGAGGCGGTGGGGGCCGTGGACGAGTTGGTCATGCAGAGGAGCAAGGCAAAGCAGAATGGAATGGGGCGAGGCGAGGAGATCCCGCCGGGCAGGGACGAGGCAGGCAGAAGCGAAGAAGTGGCGGAGAAGTAGCGGAGCGGTGTAGCATGATACGATGGTAGGGAGGGATTTCAGAAAGATGTTGAGGCGGGGCGGGGGGGGCGGGCGGGCGGGCGGGAAGGGCGGGCAGGGCGGGAAGGGCGGGAAGGGCGGGCGGGCGGGGCGGGGCGGGGCGGGCGGGCGGGCCGGTGTGGTGTGGTGTGATGTGGTGTGGTGCAGTGGCGTGGAAATGGCGGAGAAGTAGGAGAGCGATGGCGGGGCAGAGCGCAATGATAGGGTGGGAGGTGGATGTAGGAATGGTGTTGGGGCGGGGCGGGGCGTTGGGGGAGGGGAGGGGCGCGTGCGCTGGCACCCCAAGCGGCCGTTGGCCGGCCAGCGCCCGCGCCGCTCGGCCTGCCAGGCCACTCCGGGATACTGAACCGCTGGCCGTTACACGCGGGTCCACGCGCTCCACGCTCCACGAGAGGGTGTGCCTTCCCCCACGCGAGCAACACCCGCTATAATAAAATTAACAAGGAATGGCTTCAAGGCGGTGATAGCGCGAACACAAAATTTCAACAACACATACAATGTTGTCAGTTTTTCAATGTCACGTTTCCAAGCACTATTCATGTTTTACTATTCAGCAATTACGAGCGCAAACTGATGAGTAATATATGAAAAGAATTAATTTGGCTGAACCTTACAGTTTTAATCATCATTTGGGAGATTTTTTGCAAAAAAAAAAAAATTACAAAAGAAAGCGTATCAAATGGTCTAAAAAGAAGTCAAACACCTTCTCGGTAGAAATAAATGAGTATTGGAAACTCAGGAAAGATGCCTAATGTTAAACTTGCTCGAAGCGTATCCTTAAATAAGGAGGGAATTCAGCATGATCTAATGTTTATAATTTCATCATCTGTGTGATGTACACGTAGGCTCCGAAAATATTTGATTCAAAATCCATCTTCTAAAAATAACATCTTTCGTATGCGCAGAAAATACAGGGCGGTGTTGACGCACCAGATTCAATTTGTTTCTATATTTCTTATCAGCAACAATTTCGCTACTATAATTAGCACACCATATCACGTCGCATCCATTCTTAGGTAAATGATTTTAATTTGTCAAAATTTCGAATACAATTTGTTGCAGTTAGCCTCTACATTGTAAATAAAAACAAAGTTCACGAAAAATAAGTAAAATGCAAATCTACTTCAATTCAAAAAGTTCAATAGTAAAAGAAATTCGAACTACGCAGTAATACCATATGTTATACTAATATCCTCTTCAGTTTGAGCATTAACACATTTCATCCTACATTCATTCACATTAAAACGCTAGAAGTTAGGAACTAAGTTAAGATATCCGCAGGGTACCGAAACAAAACCTTTGTTTAATTTTCTAAGTCATTATGTGAATTAATTATCGTGATAATAACTTTAGGATGTTCTAAATTACACAACTTATTTCAAACTGGAAACCTTGCATACGATCTCTTTCACGCTCGGTTTACATGCAGCTGGAGTGATGCCAACTCAAACTAAAAGAACTTCACAGCAATACGTGTAAGATTACATCACGTACTACTGGAGTCCATTATGACCTTGAATTGACTTCTATTAGCACGACGGAATTATCCAAAGTAAATCTCAAAGTCATGAAATCAAAGCGAACGTGCTCTCGTTCAAGGACACAATATCAAAAGACTCCGACTCTGGCAATTGCTCCCACACGTTATTTTGAGTCTATTTTCTTCTTAGCAGAAGTAGCAGAGCTTTTTTTTAACAGTTCGCCTTTTAGCCTTTGTGGCTCTTACAGCGACACGCCCATCCGGCCATGTCGGAGATCTTTTACCATTCTCTCATTTCTGTCACAATATTTCGAGATGGGTCCTTCCCCTTCCTCAGCTGGCGTAGATCCGTCCCCGTCGGTCTCAACAAGTGCCGGCAGCGTATAAGCGACTCTTGACAGTTCGATGCGATGTTGCCATGCATTGCTAAGCACATGACACCCCACCGACATCAAAGATAAATGAAATCTCAAAACATTGACACCGACAGGCTATGACAGGTCTTCATATCATGTTCATAACTTTCGACACAACTGAACCTTATCGCCTCCCAAACTGCTTTGAAAACTTGATGCGTCAGTTCCGGGTGGCTTCATTCTTTATTCGACCTATCTACTAGTGCAGCAGCAACTCTACCCACAGCATTGTCGATAGGTAATAATAATCCGCCGTTCACCTTTTCTATTTCGAAATATTCGTGTAAACATTAACAAATTCACGATCTTTAAAACTACTGCGCGATGTATGGGGTGTAGCCCTCACGAAACTCTCAGACTCGGACCAATGCGCCCGGAAGTCCCACACCAACTGGCCTGTACGCATCGGCAAAGACATTTCATTCGCACTGATATTGCCGATGACAGGGATTTGCGCGCTTCTCGCGCAGCTTCGTGAGAGTGAGGTGAACGACAACACTGAACCTTGTGTGTGCGAAAATAAACAAATCCTCGCAAGCTGATTGCTTCACAGCACGTCTCATGACGTACCACAGCACGTGGCGAGAGAACTGTCAGAGTTGCTTCTTCGCTGCCGGTATTGTAGTTGGCAGTATTGTCGTTACACCCGTAGGCCCATCTCTGCGGGTTTAGAGGAGATATGGTCTACATCTGGGGTGGGTAGAAGTGTCTTAGAGTGACACGATGTAACACCATGCATCGGACTGTAACACTATTCTACAACACCTTTGGCAAAGCAGACCCATGTTCCTACGCCATCCAGGTCGGCCTGTTCCCTCATTACAGGACATGCTAAATACTGCCAACCATCACACTTTTAGTTTAATGCTTTCATCTTATATATCAAGGGCTTCTTCTGAAGAGTACAAACCCAAAGAGTACGCTGCAAGATGTTGCGGATTAGTAACAACTTTTAAGACCGAATTTCAAGTAGTTAATTGATTTAGGAATCACCATTAGGAATGATTTGCAAAGCTGTAACCACATCTTTTTTTCCAGCTCGACCATCTCTCATGGATTTTGACTTGACACCTGCATACAGACGAAGTATAATATACGTACATAATGATGAACAGAATATTTGTATGGCATCAACCAATCGCCTGAAGGTTGGGATGGGACTGGGAACAGAATGAGAAAGCAAGAAACGCACGAGGTACGTGACACATTGCCAAGGTACTGCTCCGGCACCCCCGGAATTGATTGGACGAAACCACTGTATTGACAGGCCAGGGTAGGCAATGACTAAACTCGACCCAGCTAGTTAGTTGATGCTGGAATTCCTTCATTGATGGAACTCTAACCTGCCAACACCTGGTGTACAAATTTTCAATTTGTATCTCACAACTACGCCTACGCTAACGTAACTGGTACTGGCTTATTTTAATGCAATTAAATCAACGCGATGTTAACATTAATATATTTATATTAAAAGCTAATATTCTCATATTTTCCCTAAGTTTATGATGCAATATTATTGCATTAAATATCAGTTCACAATCGACCACTCCCAATCTACTTCCAATCGCAAAACGCTTCCTCTTGATCGGATCCTTAACTCACTCCTCTTCATTGTGAACTAGGTTCATAACTGTTCGTCCTGCTTGTAAGCTTTCCACATGATGAGCGCGCATGGCAAATTTCTGTCGTGTATTCGTGGAATCAAGACGACAAGCGCTATATATACATGTATAATACGAGCAATTAATTATGCTAAAACTGTCAAATCATTAAACACCAACTCATTTTCCACACAGTCAACATATCTACTTTGTCAGTCCATTTCCAACCGATCATTTGCTATTTATTTCCAACCGCAAGACTCAATCAGTTGATCGAATTAACCCACATCTCCACATGCACTAAGCGCCCGCAACCGCACCGGCGCTTTCCACTTGCTGTCTCGCGTGGCGTTCGTCTGACGTCCTCGCGTGGAATCGGGAAGTCGAGCGCGCAACGGCGGCGGCGGCGGGCGCTTATCTGATGGCCAGGGGTCAACGGCACAGCTGCGGCGGCGGCGGCGGCCGCCCGGATCCAGCCATATGAACTCACGGCCACTTTTATCCACCGCCACCGCCGCCGCCGTCACTACCCCCGCCATCGCCAGTGCCTCCGCCTCCGCCAACGCCGTCACCGCCAACGTCTCCAACCAACTCCTCCGCCAACGCCTCCGCCTCCGCCAACGCCCCCGCCAACGCCAACGCCACCAACCCTCCCAACGCCCCGCCCGCCAACCCGCCAACGCCCCCCAACGCCTCCGCCAACCCTCCCCCTACGTCTCCGCCAACACCTCCCCCTACGTCTCCGCCAACACCTCCCCCTACGTCTCCGCCAACACCTCCCCAACGTCTCCCCAACACCTCCCCAAAGTCTCCGCCAACACCTCCCCTACGTCTCCGCCAACACCTCCCCTACGTCTCCGCCAACACCTCCCCTACGTCTCCGCCAACACCTCCCCAACGTCTCCGCCAACACCTCCCCTACGTCTCCGCCAACACCTCCCCTACGTCTCCGCCAACACCTCCCCTACGTCTCCGCCAACACCTCCCCCTACGTCTCCGCCAACACCTCCCCCTACGTCTCCGCCAACACCTCCCCCAAAGTCTCCGCCAACACCTCCCCTACGTCTCCGCCAACACCTCCCCTACGTCTCCGCCAACACCTCCCCTACGTCTCCGCCAACACCTCCCCTACGTCTCCGCCAACACCTCCCCCTACGTCTCCGCCAACACCTCCCCCTACGTCTCCGCCAACACCTCCCCCTACGTCTCCGCGAATGTCTCCGCCAACATCCTCCGCCAACGTCCCCAACGCCTCCACCATCGCTACCGCCGCCGCCGCGGCCTCCGCTGTCTCTACCACCACCGTCACCGCTGCCTCGGCCGCTGCAACCTCCGCCACCGCCAGCGCCAGCGCCACCCGCCCGGCAGCATTCCATCCCCGACGCACGCGCGCATCGCGCCCGCTATTCTATTTACGGGAGGGCGTTTAACGGCCGCCTGATCGCGCTGGGCCAGCGCGCGGGCGAGTGGTCGCCGCCGATGCGGGCGGTCCCGCCGTAGCGGTTCTCGCCAGGGAAGGCGGAGACGGGGAAATGATTAGCTGGGTCGTTTCGACACACACAACAAATGATTCTTGTGGATCGAGTTTTATGCGGTTGTTTTTGCGTGGGTGCAGATTCCTTGGGGAAGAAATGTTTCCGAGAACAATTAAAGAACTGCATTTTCTGGGGGGACGTAACTAATTACCTCGTAAACAAATTCGCATAGCGGTTTTCGGAATCGTGATGATGTGGGTTTGAACGAATAAATCCGCGGTTTGTCCAGTATGTTTATTCTTTGTCATGTAGATCTAAGAATTATCCGGAAGGTAGATTTGTGGTTTTCATTTACAACCTTCGGTATTCCCTATCTTCCTTGAACGATAAATGATAGATCTAACGAAACATAGTCTTTTCCGATACAAAACTGACAGTGAGAATTGTAAGAAGCAATTCTTCAGCAAAAGATATACTAAATGAAGAATCCGGAAACTTAAAATAGAAAGATTTTGCACAGCGAAGCGTTACAACAATCACCAGCATTATCTTTCTGCTCATGCGCAGTTCGAGTTTTGCATCATTATGGTGCATCTGCGTATGTGCAGAAGATCGAGATTGCAGTGGCTTGCTCCGCATTAAGTCGTGCAAATCTCCCTTATAAGAATATACTCACTGAAATTATCATTGCATTAATAACTATTCCTCTACTTCACCTTCTGTAATGGTTAGATCCTAATTTTTCTTTTCCAACACCTTTTATTACACACAAAATCAGAATGTGAAGTATCCCATTCAATTTACATCTAAAAAGGTAGCAGTTATATGATTTCGTTATACGAATTTCCCTTCCTCTACGACTCAAACACCTCCACAAAATCAAAGAAATGTTCACGCCCAAACTTCGAATTCAGTCGGCCCGGTGGCCGAGATCGCTAAGGCAGTAGTGTCGTAGTGATCTCGGACCGAAGGGTCGCAGGTTCCTGTCCCGCCTCGGGCATGGTTGTATTTGTGTTCGTCCTTTCACCCCTTATCACCATATCGTTTCATCTTCATAGTTACCATAACGTTAACTCCAATACTGGTCACTAACGACCTAGATGTTGACGCGACCTTAAATTTAAAAAAAAATTAAAAAATTGAATTTGGATCGATCGCACGAGGTCGTGCGATCGATCGTAAGTCGTGCTGTGACCTCGATAGGTCGTGCTGTGAGAGATCGATAGGTAGTGCTCGATATCGATGTCGATATCGATGTCGATATCGATATCGCTCGTGAACGATAGATTGAGATCGATAGGTCGTGCTGTGACCTCGCCAAGCGACAATCAGCAATGCACTCTCCCTCGCCCACGCCGGCGCCCACGGTCGAGGAAAGTTGACTGACGGTGGGCGACGTCGTTGGCGACGGCCGCGCGGAAGCGCCTTATCACGCTCATCTGCGACTCCCCACGCGCGACGCCACACGACACGACGCGTGAAGGCGTTGACGTACGCGGGCGCGGCGCTCTCCATCACCGCGCCAGACGTCGCTATCAATTTCCCCGGCGACGCTCACACGGGATAAGGCAGGCATTATTCCAATACAATAGATCATTGTGCCTGTCTACCGAGAATATCAGCGAAGGTAGCACCGTCAGAACGATATCTTCGTCACATAAACTGGCTGCAATAGTTCAGCAGCAGCACTGAACACGGTGACCTTTGCAGCATTACTGACTGGGATGTTTTTTGGTTCGAACCCTACGGGTGGGGAATTTTGACTTTTTCAGCTTAGCTAGTGAAATTCAACCATTGTCTGGAGAGGAATTGTAGCAGTCGGCAGTTATCTGTGGTTTCTACGACAAATACCAGGCGAATGCCGGAGCAGTACACTAAATACCAGGCGAATGCCGGGCCACATACGTGATGTTTCCTTCCCCATCCGTGTCCCTTCTTTCCTTCCACATGCACTGCACTACCCACTACCACACACGTCGAGAGACTAGACGGGAGCTTAGTGTAAGAGCTTGTCTCACCACGGGCGGGGGCCCACTGGGGAAGAGAGCTGAATGGAGAAAACCCCGACGGCGAAGTGTTGGTCTGACTTCAGAAGGCAGTACACGCGACCTCTCGGTAGATAATATGCACTACACGTTGGCGACACATGATCTACGAAATTGACGCACTCAGATTCTACATTCTTGAGTTCTTTTAGCAAAACAAATTTTCACGTAGGTTTTGATAAGTAAACCAATTCACTCTCTTTTATTTTTATATTTACAATTGTAGAAAAATAAATATTTCCTAATAAGAACGACTTAACGATTTATTTGTTTTTTTTATAATAACTACACACGGAAATGTACCACCGTAATCGTATAATCCCATACATGAACACAGCATAAAACGAAAGGTAAATATTATTCACGATTTCTCTCGCGAAAGCAAACAACCGATTAAAAAAGAAACCTGTAAGGTAGCATTTATAGCTCACACGAGAACCACTGTCCAAAGTGTATGCTTCCACTCATACCGCATCCGTCACAAAGCAGAGTTGTCGGCGAAGCATTCCATTACAGCGCCGCACGCACACTTTCGCCCTTCTCAAACACGTGCTGCCCAACACCCGCGCCTTTCTTTGCCCGCGCCCGCGTCATGACATGACCGGTCCGTTCCCACACAAACCAACGAGCCAGCACAGAGCAGGCGGCAGCGTTTGGTAGAGGTCTGGGGACGGACCGGGGGCGGACGGGGGACGGACGGGGGACAGACGGGGGACGGACGGGGGGGGGAGACGGGGCAGACGGGGCAGACGGGGACAGACGAGGGCGGACGGGGGACGGACGGGGGACGGACGGGGACGAACGGGGGACGGACGGGGACAGACGGGGGACAGACGGGGGACAGACGGGGCCGACGGGGCAGACGGGGACAGACGGGGCGGGAGGGGGGGGGGTGTTCCTTGGGGGCGAGGTTGTGGGGGCCAGGCAGGGAAGAGCAGGGGATGGGAAGGGCGGGAGGACGAGCGCGGCGGGGGCGTGCAGGCTCAGCCGTGTACCGCTTTCATCGGCGCACGCGCGTGCGGCGTGGGCGTTACGTAAAGCTGCTCGCGCGCGAGGATGGGCACGCCCCCGCGTGAATGCGCCACGCCCACCGCGCCCTCCGCAGCCTTTTTCCATGGCGCTCTTTATCCAGATGGTGTTGGTGCCCAAGTGCCGGGAACTTTCCCATCGTATCCGCCCTACCCAACGGAAGGTTTGTTTTTCCAACCGCGGAGAGAAGTGTATCTTCAACTCAATCACTTCAGAAATGGTAACTTTTGGCTGGCGACCTAACAGGCTTTTTGGAAGACCTTATGAATATGGATGAATTCTATCTGAATGTAACATGATTTGAATGTTGAGAAGATAAATTATAGAAGACGATAAGAATAGTTGCTAATAAGATGGAAAAAATTACTCGTTAACTTTGATAACGGTAGAGAGACATACGTCCTGAGGGATGGCGACAAAGGTCGCGCCGTTTATCTTCAAGGTCGTTAATTACTACAAGAACATCTACGTGAGCTACAGCACACATATCTGACCGCATTGATTCATTGAAGTTTAGCAATGATGAATTATTATTTACATTACTGTATTGGTCACTTATTTTCAGAAACTGAATGCGTCACTAGATGAACTCCATCATTACAGATTTTACTTTATCTAGATATTTACCGTACTCAGAACCTTAATTCCTGGTACCTCTAATTGTTTCAGATAATCTTGTAAAAACAAAAATAGGAAAATTACTATCGTACGCATCCACATAGGATTTCAAACTTATTCCAAAAGCAAAACGCTTGCAAATACCATACTTAATTCGATGATGTAAATCACCGTCACTATTTCCTTAAATCACTAACATTAAGCAACTCATGAAATAACCTGGTAGATACATAAAGTAACGAACACACGAAAATTAAAAATACACATTTCGTTTCGCAATTTAAGCAAAGCTTTCAAAATATTCACAACAGTTAACAGATCTGCAGTAATTACAACCACTGGGTTCACACTAATTATATTTCTCTAGATATATTTTCAAGGGCTTTTCTTATTACCGTTACATTTTACTGAATTCATTAGCGTGGTCCTCTGGAGAGAGTCCATCTATCTCTTGCAACACTGCACAATCATTCCGCAGGTGAACCGCGGGAATGCAATGTCTGCATTAGAGTATCTGATTCCATTGTAACCGTGATGAATCGATGCGCGCAAAGATATGCAAATGGCCCCGCAACGCCAGCTGCCAGTGGCCACCGTCGCTTTGTGACCTTCCCCACTCCCTCGCCCGCCGCCCGGCCTCCTCGCCGGCGCCGCCGCCTGTGCCCACGGCGGCCGCCGCGCCCTTCCCTCCCGCCACTTTCACCCGCCGCCCCCGCCGCCGCCGGGCACTTCCGGGCGGCTGGCATGCCGGCTGCGGCGGGGCGCGGCGAGGCGGTGGCGAGGCGGTGGCGAGGCGGTGGCGAGGCGGTGGCGAGGCGGTGGTGGCGAGGCGGCGGTGGCGAGGCGGCGAAGGTGAGGGGAGGGGCGGGAGGGGGGAAGGGTGGGGAGGACGGGAAAGGGTGCGGGAGGACGGGAAAGGGTGCGGGAGGACGGGAAAGGGTGCGGGAGGACGGGAAAGGGTGCGGGAGGTCGGGAAATGGTGCGAGAGGGCAGAGAAGGATATGAGAACACTGAAAAATGGTTGGGGAAGACGGAGAAAGGTGTGGAAGGTCGGTTTAACATGTAGGAGAACGGGGAATGGTACGGGAGGCGTCGAAGAATGTGGGAGGACGGAGTAAAATCGTGAGAGCATGGAGAAAGGTATGGAAGAACAGGTGAAGAGTATATAAGGACGGAGTGGACGAGTGGAGGGGGGAAGAGAGGGGGGCTGCGGGAGCGCGGCTTTTGCGCGCCGACGTCCTTGCTCTGGCCCTGCCTGCCGCTGCGCGCCTGATGAATGGAGACACTCTGAACACGCGCGCGCGCCGCACCGGGGCGGACAGCCACCCACGCGGCCCGCGCCCACCCCGCCATTGCGACTTCGGACTGGGATCACTCGCATTGCATCGCAAGACACAGTTAAAATACTAATTTAAGATAACTACTACAAATTACAACTTTTAACGGCAAAAGAAATTTTACAATTACAAAGCAAAATAGTATTATAAGATTCGACCTAAGTAAATGACTAACATTCAACTCACTAGAAAGATTTCCTTTCAATGAAACTGCTGTAAACATTTCGAAATCTCATCTGGCTAAGAAGATGTGCTTTTAAGCTACGAGGATTTGCTTACATCTCACGACGAGTAGGCCGGCTGCGCGGGATGGAAACGCGGACGGAGGATGGAAACGCGGGGGCGCGGCGGGGACGGGAGTGGCGAGGCGGAGCGTGGCGGGGAGGGGCGTGGCGGGAAGGGCAGGGCGGAGATGGACTTGGCGGGGATGGGCGGGGAGTGGATGCATGGGGCGGGGAGTGGATGCATTGGGCGGGGAGGGACGTGGCGAGGAGGAGCATGGTGGGGAGGGGCGTGGCGGGGATGGACGTGGGGGCGTAGAGGGAAGGCGGAGAGGGCAGGGTGAGGCGGGGAGTGGAGGGAACGGGGGCCGTCCGCCCGCGCCACCTGACGCGACCGGGTTACGACGCCCGGCGCACGCGCCGTCTACGCCGACCCGGTTCGCGCTTCCGCCCGCCCCCGCCCCTCCTCTCCTCACCACTTCCGCTCCCGGGCGCGGCCATTCACGCTCTCCCTCCCCTCAGCTCCGGTTCCAACTGAATCAATTTCTCCTGCGTAAACCCCGATTCCTCACAGGTATTGTTAATATTATCGTGGATTTATGTATTCAATCAAAAACTATTGTTTGGTATTTAATGCTAATTGCACATTGTCTATTGGGGTAAAGGCAATACGGTAGGTTTGCAGAATGATTGATTGCCTCCTGCGGGATGTTCTTGAGGCCTTAAACATCCCTTTAATATGTGCTAATATTTTACACTTGAGGCTAGAAACGATGGTACTTTTCACAGAAATTGGAATTAGAATTCACAGATATGGGAAGTTTGGAACCATTATTACATTTTCAAGACTCCATATGTGCTTAATGATATGGATTTTAGCAATGGAAAAGGTGCAGGAATAAATATAATTCTTCTTTTCTGTAGTATAATCTCTTACTTTATTTCTTTTCGAAAACCCAACCCAGAATGATGTGATTCTCCAGCCCTCATCCATTTTTCAGTACCAAATTACTTTGCCGGTCTTTCATATTTCACACAGATTACTACTATCTTTTTGAAGTTTCATGTATTCAACAAATAAAGAGTCACAGGGAATTAGAAGATGGATTCAGGACACGGAAGGGACCATTTCATTATAGATTCTTCCTGACACAACTGCTTAAACTCACCAACACTTTACAAATTACGGATTGCAACCATACCGACGTAACATCCTTAGAACCAATAGTTGTACAAATCGTGTCCATGACTCCTAAGAACAGGAGACCAAATAACGGGGCATGAGAACTGAACGTTGTTAGAACGCGTACGGAAGACAAACCTCCCGGGGGCTCAAAGAATCCCCGCCTCATGGAGGGACGTCTGGCGAGCGGCGACGCAGCTGGCGCATCCGCCCCTGAGCACGCGCGAGGAGGCGCGTGGCGGCATGTTACACTCCGGCGCCCACCCAAGAGCCCCGGGCCGGCGACGGCGGCGGGTGGCGGACCGCGGTGGAGGCGGTCGAGGGGACGGCGTTAGAGGAAGTGTCGGCAGCTGTGAAGAGGATACGGTACTAGTTTGGGCGGCAGAAGTGCTGTAGACGGAGGCTGCAATGGTTATGGAGGCGGCGATAGCACGGCTGAAGGCAGTGGTGTCGACGGTCGGCGGAGGAGTTGGCAGCAAGGGCGGATGGATCGTTGTGGGGGGGGGGGGGTCGCGGAGGTGAGGGGGCGGGGGGCGTGGTGGGAGGGTGGGTGATGGCAGCGTTGACGAGGCGACGGGGAGGGAGAGATAACAGCGGCGGGGTGAAACTGTTGGCGATGTAAGCGGTGGTTTTTGCGGCGGGAACGAAGCTGTCGGGGGCGACAGTGATGGAGGAGGCGGCAGTGGCAACGGTGGCGGAGATGCTAATAGCGGCGGCGGGGGCGGCGGCATCGGCAGATGTGGTGGTGGGGGTGATGATAGCGGCAGCAGTGCAGGTGATGGCAGCGTTGACGGGCGGGGGAAGAGATAACAGCGGCGGGGGGGGGGTGAAACTGTTGGCGATGTAAGCGGTGGTTTTTGCGGCGGGAACGAAGCTGTCGGGGGGGGGCGACAGTGATGGAGGAGGCGGCAGTGGCAACGGTGGCGGAGATGCTAATAGCGGCGGCGGGGCGGCGGCATCGGCAGATGTGGTGGTGGGGTGATGATAGCGGCAGCAGTGCAGGTGATGGCAGCGTTGACGAGGCGACGGGGAAGAGATAACAGCGGTGGGGTGAAGCTGTTGGCGATGGAGGCGGTGGTTGTTGCGGCGGGACGAAGCTGGCGGGAGGCGGCAGTGATGGAGGAGGCGGCAGTGGCAACGGTGGCGGAGATGCTAATAGCGGCGGCGGGGGCGGCGGCATCGGCAGATGTGGTGGTGGGGTGATGATAGCGGCAGCAGTGCAGGTGATGGCAGCGTTGACGAGGCGACGGGAAAGAGATAACAGCGGTGGGGTGAAGCTGTTGGCGATGGAGGCGGTGGTTGTTGCAGCGGGGACGAAGCTGGCGGGAGGCGGCAGTGATGGAGGAGGCGGCAGTGGCAACGGTGGCGGAGATGCTAATAGCGGCGGCGGGCGGCGGCATCGGCAGATGTGGTGGTGGGGTGATGATAGCGCAGCAGTGCAGGTGATGGCAGCGTTGACGAGGCGACGGGGGAAAGAGATAACAGCGGTGGGGGGGGTGAAGCTGTTGGCGATGGAGGCGGTGGTTGTTGCGGCGGGGACGAAGCTGGCGGGGGGGGGCGGCAGGATGGGGGGCGGCGGGCAACGGGGCGGAGATGCTAATAGCGGCGGCGGGGGCGGCGGCATCGGCAGATGTGGTGGTGGGGTGATGATAGCGGCAGCAGTGCAGGTGATGGCAGCGTTGACGAGGCGACGGGAAGAGATAACAGCGGTGGGGTGAAGCTGTTGGCGATGGAGGCGGTGGTTGTTGCGGCGGGGACGAAGCTGGCGGGGAGGCGACAGTGATGGAGGAGGCGGCAGTGGCAACGGTGGCGGAGATGCTAATAGCGGCGGCGGGGGCGGCGGCATCGGCAGATGTGGTGGTGGGGGTGATGATAGCGGCAGCAGTGCAGGTGATGGCAGCGTTGACGAGGCGACGGGGGAAAGAGATAACAGCGGTGGGGGGGGTGAAGCTGTTGGCGAGGGGGAAGGGGGGGGGCTGGGGGGGAGCTAGTGGCGTGGGGGGGTGGAGGGGAGACGATAGTGCAGGTGATGGCAGCGTTGACGGGACGTTGAGTGGACGAGACAACGGGGAAGAGAGAGATGTTAACAGCAGCGGTGGGAGCGGCTGGGGTGGAGATGGTGGTCGTGGCGGAGCACGCGAAGATGGAGGAGCAAGAGGCGGCAATGGCGTGGGGGCGAGTGCTGGGAGCGGGGTGCTGCCTTGTCCGTTGGCAAAGCCTCGGGCGGCGCGGCGCTACCAACCTGGCGCGGCTACGCTCGGCTGGCGGCGGCGAACGCGCCGACGCGCGCCAAGGGCCCTCGGCGCCGGATTGCACTCACCGCCAGGCGCTGGCCGCTCCCGCGGGTACTTACCTGAAAACAAGAAAGACCAGGTAAGTATCAGAAACAGTGAATGCAAGAAAAGTAACATTGAGGAGTTCACCTTTTTAGCAATGAATGTACTCTTGTAAGCAAAATCAAGTACTAAGTCTGACTGCTGTAACACCAGAGACAATTGTGCAAAAGACAATTGTGCAATTGTGACAAATTGTGAATGTATCTATGATTTAAAAAGACGTGTGTGATTCTGGACCATTCTCGATATAATAAAATGCAACACGATATTTGAAATTTCGTTATTTTTTTTCTCAATTTGTATAAAGTAATTCTTATGAAGCCGTTACCCAGCACATGGATTATATTCAGTAACTCAAAAATATTTCCAAAGCAAAATGTATTTCAATAAAAATATTGATTGCTACTGTTTTTTAATACAAATACAATTAGAACCTTTACTATGTACGAGTCAACTAGATTGTAGTATAATGGATATGTATCGCAACTCGAGAAAATCTTTCACTGGCATTACGTTTCAAGAATGTTACGTGACTTCAGCACTCCATTCTCGGTCGAGTGCATAATACCCGTGTTTCTACTCCTATGTTGTGTTGTATAAGACCAGTCATTCAAGGAAATTGCAATTGACATTCTAGACAGTTGTAATCACCATCGTTACAACTAACACATATTTTCTTTGAGAAGCATGAATACAGGAACGTTCCTGGCGAAGGAACGTTCACTCAAGCTCACCCAATGACTCCTCGATCCGATAGTTTGGAGTCGATGTTGTTTACTTTCTTGTCTTTTCATTGCCTTGCAATAAAAGTCGAAAGCGATTTCTCGAAATGACACATTCAATGGAATTGTAGAATGTTAAAAGAATATATAACATGCTAAGATTCTTATATTTGCAAGTAGTCTAACAGGAACGGGATAGCAACCAACTTCGAGAAATGATGTTCCTTGATATTTCTCGAACTTTCCCTGAAAAAATGTATTTACTTCCCATTTAACTCCAGTGTAACTAAAGGGTTTTTTTTCAACGAACCGAAAGCTTAGGAAGAATTTTGATTTCAAAATGTGCATTTTAAAAAATGTAAAAATTCGATTTGTTTAGATAAATAACAAAGGAAAAAGTAAATTCTGAAGAAAACGATTCAGTGGATACTATGAATAAGTTCATTTCAATTCAGAAAAGAGATATTTTGCTGGGCATACTCGTATTATTATTATTATTATTATTATTATTATTATTATTATTATTATTATTATTATTATTAAATAAAAGAGCTGATTTGGGGAATAAACATAGTGATTAAGGAAACTTCCTTTATCAACCAAAACGTGTTGAGAGTTGGCAAATGTTTGTTATTTTTAGATTCTTCACAGAGTTCAAGAAACCGCAGTTTAAATAACCCACTCACTCACCCGCACCCACCCACCCACCCACACATAAACAAACAAACGTCAGAAAACGGTTTTGCTGGAAACTTCCTCCATTTCTGCAATCTCTGCTTATTCGCGGAATGAGGAGATCAATAGAACCTTGGCGAGTGCGATGGCGGCAATGGGGGTCGGCGATGGTAGATCGACAGCCGTACGTTCACACCGCGGTCAAGGTTTGACCTCGCGAAGTCGCTGGTTGCTGAGGTGCTTGCCAAACTTCGTGGTTCCTCAAGCCATACAGTGATTCCAGTAAACTCAGTGCAAGGATATAGCGAATGTGTTTAGAATTACTCCCACTTGAAATAAGCTGCAGTTTAATTAAACTGACGTTTAAAATACGTCCGATTCATATACAATCGACTGTCGTATGCTTTGCCTTTTGGGTAGATTAATTGAAATTCCTTCTCTGTAATTGAATACTAAGAAGAACAGCACAAAAACGACTCTCCTAGACTCATATTACGTACAGTAACCTTATTTCACAACAGAAAATCGACCTTGTTGTCAATAAGGAGAGTGAAGTCTCAAATGTCATGCGTATCACATTTGGTGCCAATTGCAAAAAATCTGCATTGACCTTAAGTCTTTTGAGATCCCGAAAGACTCTGGGCTATAGAATGAAACAAGACATGTAGCACAGACGTCGAAACTGCTAGTGAAAATAAAAGTTTACATTTCACGACATGAATGACAATAACATTGTTTTTATCCAAGTTCATTTTTTCAATCGTTTATTAAAAATTCCATAATTGCAGCTTTTTATATCTCAGGCCTTCAAAGAAATCTGTTCTACTCCCTAATCAATCTTCCCCTTTTGCCCCTCACTCCTTGCTGGAAGAGAAGCGAGCGACCGCGATCTGTTTCCCAGGGCAAAGTGCAGCCTTGCCCGCACACCTTTGCGGGACGTATACTTCCGCTGACTTCTACCACCACCGCAACCACGCCCAGGCGCTGCCATCCGAGAGGGGGTGGGGAGGGAGAGAGGGTTACTCAATGCGGTCGCGCAGCATCCGGAAATGGGTTCCGCAGGCGCCGCGCCGGCCGCCATGTTGCGGGAAGAGAAAGCGCTGTCCCCGTGGCGCGAACGGGCGGAGACTTCAACGCGCGGTAATGAACCGAACCGAAGATGGCGCGTCCTCCATCCCTCGGAAAAGGGGCCGCGAAGAATCGATCGGTTGGAGGAAGAAATCTGTTGTTCTCGAAGACTCATTTGTCGCCTTGGGCGCGAAATTTTCTTCTAGTTCGGTCGAAAACATTCGATTCACATTCTTCTACAGCAAAGGGCTGAGAAAAATTGAATCGAAACTACTCGCCATTAATATTTTTGCAACAACAAAAACAAAAAGAAGAAAGGAAAAAAAAGACGGGAGTGAATGGATACAAGTCGGTTTGAAACAAGAATATTATTCAGAATATTATTATATTAGTTATCAATTTCATTTCTATGTTTAGAGTGGTATAGCTCAATCAAACCCACAGTTTCCCATCACAATCGTTATGTTAAATATATTTTTGTATCACTTTTCTTTTGTTTGAAGTTTGCTTGAGTTTTTGATTGCTCGAATGTTTCTATTCAACGAAACACAATCGCCCTACACAATTCACGTCCGAAGATACTACGTAAATAAAATCGATGTTCAATTATCGATCCCACCATTGTGATATCTTCTATTTTTTTGAAATTTCGAACATGATGCACCGCTTCCAAAACACCGCTTCTGACACGAGTACTTACACGAAAAGCTTTATAAGCGCGTTGAGAGCTCAAACAGTTTTCATCACCGCTACGTCACGAGACAGGTGTGCGGCGCGGGGCAGAAAACGAACGGGAGGAACAAGAGGCGAAGTGAGCGCCTGCGCATGCGCAGACAGCTGCTAACTCGTGCTGCACGCTGCGCACATAAACACTCTCTGGAGAAGCGCTTCGCACCGCTCGGAGGAGGAAACGTCCACCCCTGCGCCCCCGCGCCTACTTACCACCATCCAAATTGGGAGGTGATGCCTTCAAAATGGCGCGCGGGGTTATTTCACTTAATGCTTTCATGCGTTGTGTTTGAAGACTTCCTCCGGTGTGTAGTGCTGGTCGCTCAATTCTAGTTTGCGATATATATATATATATATATATATATATATATATATATATATATATATATATATATATGAGAGAGTGAGAGAGCGAGTGAGAGTGAGAGAGTGAGTGAGAGTGAGAGAGAGTGAGAGAGAGTGAGAGAGAGTGAGAGTGAGAGAGAGTGTGTGTTCCATGTTAATCAATTCTGTGATAATGTGTTTCGGTGATCAAAATCCTGTCTACTTAATCCGGAAAACTAACTTGAAAGCAAGCCCAATAGCTTTCCAGATTTATTTGAATTTCTGATGACATTCATTTTAATTCATTCCAACACTCAAATAAAACCATTAAAATACACAATTACGAATTTAGATACATTGCTTTAATTTATTTCTTCAACGCGTGACTTGCCTTATATGAAATGCTTAGATGTACTCTTGTTTGGCGATACTCTCATGCTGAATTTTCATCATCACACATAATTTATTTTCAGAGGTGAAGTTTGTGAATGACAACTGTTATATATTTTGAACTGCGCGTATTACTATTCTAGCCAAACTACTTCGAATAATGAAGAACTGAGATTTTAAAGAATTTATATAGAGTATACCCCGAGCATTAATTACCAAAGTCATGAAATCTTCAATAAGATTGAATTAACAAAAATCTTAATTTATGCATCCAGAAATGAGCACTTCTTAGTTAAACGCAAAATAAAAAAAGATATTTTGTGCATGCAAAATTAATATGTAAATACAAGCAAGTATTTAACTTTGATTGCCTTATGATATAACAGCACAGTATGTATGGGGTTCAGGCGGTTACAGATACTAGAAGAAAATTTGTTCCTTTTTTCCAACCTTGCAAAACACGCACGTTTCAAAACGATAATGATATAATTGCTAGATGCCATTTTGACGAATGGTGTAATTAATGGTTCGATTGAATATAGAGACAAACATCCGTTTTCTTAACGGCGAGTTTTTACGACAGGTGGTCTCGATGTTTTGATATGGTTTAAGATACACTCATTAATAAACAGAGCTTAGACACTCATTATTTACTTTACGTTCATTCATAAAACAGTTTTTTTTTAACTTAGAAGGAAACGTATTCAGAAAAAATAAAATGAACACTCTACCTAATGAGCACTCTAGTATCCGCTGTGATTTTGAAAGTCGACAGTTTATTAGTAGATAATTAAGCTTCCCGAATCTAGGATTAGAACTAATTATCCTAAATGGATTTTACAGGATAAATTCTGTTAAGGAAACCTGAACCTTAGAAGAAATTACTTGCATTATTAAATAGTCACCCTTCGCGTATTCTTTCATAAAGTAATTTGCTCATGATGCGCCACAAGATTTTCTTTCACCATAAATTTCCGTTGCATTTCACACAAACCAAAACGATGACTGAGCCAGCAAGAGAAAGCAAAAGATACCAACGAATACCGTATTTCGGGAATGAGCCGAATTCTCTAATGATCATTAATGGGCGCGTACGGTACCTGACGTCTTCAGGAAAGGCCCGACGCCGCCTCATGAATACGGAATTCCATAGGGTCGATCTTAATCGGCGCTTCCTGCGTCGATTGCCATCACTCGGCGCTTCTGGCCGTAACGGAAAGCGAACATTCCTGGAGGGGGACGGGGAACGGAATTTCTATAACCATGAATAAGAAAGTGATCTTGGAAATAGATTTTATTACATGGGAGCTTTTTGTTTTCTTTTTTTCTTTCCAAAACTTAAGTAGTGTATGACTTAGCGAAGGGATCACAGAATTTTGAAAATGTGCACACAATTCACTTTTCCCCATAGCACGTCATACACAGTTTTTAACTGTTTTTTGACGTAAAATAAATCAATCTTTTGTGGTACTTGAAAACAGAGTCAGAACGGGGTATACAGTATGAGTTCCATTACAAAGACAACTATTGACAGTATAGTTCTTTATTTATAAGGCTGCGTGTAGAATACTGCACCGAGAATAAGGATGATTATTATCTGCCTTATGAGTATTGGTTGGTCGAGGCCATCGAGTTGTGCAGATCACACAACCCAAGAGTTGGCTTGTGGACTACACAGCAGTCCCTGACTCGTCCATGGGCCTCGGCGGTATGTTTAGCACTACGTTAGCGACATTATATGTCGTATAATAGATAAACATTCGTATCCGTGTGCAAATTCAAACACAGCACCAAACCCTAACACTCTTCTGTCGCCAGCCTTAGTAAAGCAAGCAAGCAAGCAAAAATGAAAACAAACGTATGAAATAATGAATACAATTTTATATTATGAATATAGACAAACTGTGTTACTTAAAATTGCACTGCGTTGAAAACACAAAAAGTTAAAACAAGACATACTTCTATTAAGACGCAGATTTTCTTTAGATACATTCATAATTTTTAATAAGGTTCCTTTCTTGACGCGGCTCTAATTGTCTGACAGTTTTCCAATCGAAAGATTACACAAAAGTAGCAGCACTCCGGGTGGATGATCGCAGAATCGCCCTGAGCAGCTGTGGATCCGCGGCCGGCCGAAGAGTGCGGGAACGCTGCACTTGCGTCTGCCAGAACGCCCCGCCCCTCCCCGCCCCGCCCCCCTCCCGTTCCCGCCCCGCTCCGACCCCGCTCCGGCCCCGCTCCGCTCCCGCCCCGGCTCCACTCCGCGACACGCCCCGACACGCCTACAAATTCAAACACAGCTCTAAACCCTAACACTGTTTCTTTCACCAGTCTTAATAAAAAAGTATGAAATAATGAATGCAATATAAATTTATACAGACAAACTATATTATTTAAAATTACTTTGCGTTTAAAACACAAAAGTTACAACAAGAATAAGAGAGATAGGACCACACAAAGGCAGCAGCACTCCCGTTGGACGATCGCCGACTAGCCCTGAGCTGCTCTGAAGAGCGCGAGAAGGCCGCGTCGGCGTCTGCCCGCCCCGCCCCGCCCGGCGCGTACGCCCTGCTCTGACGGCTGGACGTCCGTCGCGGGCCGCCCCAAGCGCCGGGGGGAACGACCTTGGCTCGAGCGGTACCTGGCACAGTTACGACACGCACGCGGCCGCTCCCTATCTTCGAGTGCTCGGGCGCGGCCTTTCGGAGGACGCCAGGGCTCCAACACCATCCCGAGATACACGTCGCAAAAAAGAGGAAAGCGCCCGCCTCTATTGGACGAGAATGCGAGGTGACGGCACAACTGCTGCATTTCGTATGGTGAGACGCCACAAGATACGTACTGATAACCCATTGAAGATTGATTGATTGATTTTTTCGTGTTTCCGGGCGCGTCAACTGCTTCGGTTATTAGTCCCGTTAGTGTAGTGCATGCTTTTTCTCGGGAGATGGCAGTGATCTTCCCCCGCTGGATGGCGAGATCCGGCGCCGACCTACCGTCGACTAGTGGGGTTTCCCCCTAACCAGGACTCTCCCACCAGCGGGGCACCACCCCAGTCGGGACAAGCTCTAAGTTCCCGACCGATCTCCCGGAATATGTGCAAGTGTAGTGCATGTTAGTGTAAGTGTGTGTGTGTGTGTGTGTGTGTGTGTGTGTGTGTGTAAGGGGTGAGGATGGAACAAGGAAGAGGAAGGAAAAATCGCGCGCGGCCCGTGGCGTGTTTGTTAGGGTACTGCTCCGGCATTCGCCTGGTGTTGATCGGAGATATCACGGAAAACTACCGATCAGAGCAGCCGACCGCTAGAATTCTCCTCCAGACAGCGACTGAATTCGACGTAGCTGAAAAGCTAGTGTCGAAAATCTTGTCGCCGTAAGGACTCGAACCTAGGACCTCCCGGTCAGAGGCGCCGCAGTGACATCAGTTGATGCACTGAGCTACCGCTACCGGTTCCCATTGAAGAAAAATGCAGAAAATGATTAGTTGAATCTAGCGTTTAAACGGTTTCTATAAATCTTTTTCAGTTCTGTGAATCTGTTTCCAGAGTGAAAAAAAAAGTTGTTGCGCTGAGTCTGCGACCACCACCACCACCACCACCACCACCACCACCACCACCACCACCAACAACAACAACAACAACAACAACAACAACAACAACAACAACACCTCCAGCACCACCACTAACACCACAACACCAACAATAACCTCGAGGAGGGCTCCAGGGATACAATTATCCGTAAGGAAATTGTTTCCCCTTATATATCGTATGTGTGTCATACTTCAACTTTTTTCTAAGAGTACGTAACACATACTTTGAATCGTCGCAGAGACAGCGAAATGGATTGTATCGGTCACTATCTATATATTCACTAGTAGATGCAACACTAACGTTAAGATGTGATGATATGAATAATCGTAAAGGTCTCAAATGGTGAAGTGAGTTAAGTTCAGAAATATGGAGAAGATGGGAGAGAGAGAGAGAGACGCAGATGATACGATAAAAGCGCAGATAAGCTGTCACGTCCCTACAAATTACAACTTGTATGATTCTGGGCGATGCATATTGGAAAGAAGTAACTTAATATTAAGAATTAATCATAAATGTAAAGATGAAAGTGTCACATCGGGATGACAAGAACCATGAAAAACACACATGAGTAAACTTTTTTCATTCAATTCTACGCTTATTTATTGCAGTTTCGTCAGAAGTGATTACTTTCTCTAGCGTACAACACATTCACATTATACTTTTATAATTTTTCCTTGATACTACAACGTCCTACATTTCCTTTCCATAATTAAAACCTAATTTTGATGCGTATGTAGTAAAGATAAAGAAATACTAGTGAAAGAAAAGACATGTCATTTACATTCTTGGAATATGCAAACGTTTATTGCTTTTTAATTAACGCCCAGAAGGTCAAATGTATTATCTTATTCGACTAATGCCTGGGGGATGGAGCACTTCGTTTCCTTGTCAAGTGACTCATTCAATGTTTTTTCACACAAAACACCTTTTCAGTTTCGCAACTTTACATTATTTTCTATTTATCACGCCAACTAACGGTATCAATATATTTCCCAATGATTTATATTACAACAAATAAGAATAATAAAATACGAGATTGATTAGGCAGAGTAAGTGAAAAAGTATCAGCGATTCTCTTATTTCCCTCAGAGAACAAAGAATAGTTATTTTTACATCATAAATCGTAACAATATTTATAGTCAACTCATTAATTTCCAAAAAATTTGACCAATTCTCGTATCGTAACTTATTAGGTTCATGAAGCTCTGCCTACGTTTTAAAGACATTGTATCGCCTTCACAATAAGTGTCCTTGCTTTCTGCACTCCCTCACACGAACTACACGATCACACTTATTGTGAATGCTCGAAAATGTAAGTCAAGTATGATTACTGGTCAGTGAACAAAAGGTTATCCAGTGTTGAAATCGGGTAAGATTCGCCATGGGAATTGGCGCAGTGACAAAGTAATGTCGATTTCCCATGGCTTCATATGTAAGATATTAAAAGAGTGGGATTTCAATTCACCCTCGCCAAAAAAGGCATTCTTGAAAATTACATAGTTTTGATTGCATTCACAAATTGCCGTTGTTAAATGATATTTTTTTACATGATGCCGTTTGATTGCATTATTAGAGCATATATGACACGTTAAAAGTGATTCTCATTACAAAATAATGATCGGCTCCTATTGATAATGAGACTGGTTTACCTGGAAATGTTTCAAATTCTGCATTCTTAATAACGTAAGAAATACTGTGACGAGCAGTTTGACTTGAGTGGAGAAACATTACTGACCTTTGTCACTCATTTTCTTTTCTGTAAACTCATCTTCAACAACAGCACTAAAACTTTCCAAATGCTGTAAACAAAGTAAAAATATTTCCAGTTCGGATGGATGTTTTTGCGAGCAGTAACCAATGTTGTCCCCGCTTTCGCCCTTCCGGTGTTGAGACCGGCTTCCAGAAACGTGGGCCGTGACGTCTAGAGGGAAACTTTAAACGAGACGTGGTGTATCTCATTCGTTTTAGCAAACCAGACTATTAAGAAGGCTGGGAGTCGGGTTGAGCTGGTCTTGTGGTAAGCGACGAAAATAACTTAGCTAGTGTTTTCCAGTCAGCTAAAAAGAATTCGGAAGACTGACTACGAAAAAATTCAAGTCTGTTTCACGCGTTACACCATCATCATTGTAAGATGAATTTATTTGAAAGCATTCCGCATTCTTATACGGATTCACAATTGTATTAACTTGACGGACTAATAATTTGTGCATGACATGGCAGTAATGTGTTTCAAAACGTCAATGAGGAAAATTAACCGCAAATACCTTCGAGAAGAATTTTCGAAATGTGGCAAATCGTTTTCATCTTTCTCAGGACTATAACGTTGCAAGAGAAACAATTTTCCTTATTGCCTAGAATTCGTTCCTTCTCATATCACTTGAACTGCATTCTACTTCCTGAAAATATTTGTTTTTAGAAGCAAGGCTGGTCGAGGCCACACCTAAGAAGAGTGGGGAATTATTTTGGCTCTTTTTGAAGAGAATGTTCAACTATATTAATCTCTTATTGCATTGATATTCAGTACAAGGGGTGCAATGAAGAAGTCGAGTGGAAAGAGTTCAAAAATTCTGCAAAGAGACGAAAATGGTAAGTAATTTCTCAAGAATTTCTATCTAGTAAATATATGAGCTATTATACACATATTCATACAACTACAGGTAAGAGAGAGAAAAACGAGCTTGTTGATGAGCCAGATGTTATTTTTCTTATCCCTCTTGAAACTTATTTAACATTTAGTAATGTATAATATCAACGTTGTAATTTATGGGTAATAAATACAATTACTTATTCTGTCAAAACAATTGCGGACAGAAATTGCACAAAAGAAATTATGCTAAAAATTGAAACTTATCAACTTGGACAAGATGTTCGTACTACTATTATCCACATACGTCGTACAGGCAATAACAACATCTCAGCAAAATATTTATACTTCAAATCACGATTTTTTTTCGGATAGCGTTTATTCATTAGAAGCACGCACATGCACACAATGTCGTTCCCTCAGCAACATGGAAAACAACTCGTAGTGGTTACTCGAACTCCTTCCACACCGCAGGCAAGAAATTGCGGAGGGACGAAAGAAGCCACATCCACCGCGCACGCACAAAGCAGAGGGATCACTCAGGCAGGCGACCGACCGCAATATGGCACGATAATCATCTGCATCGCAGCGATGGGTGTATTCCAGTTGCCTATTGGCCCGGAACGTTTACACAGCAAGGCCAATCATTACTTTTATTAACCCACTTTAGAAGCGCCGCGCGCTGCCAACCTTCACCGGACCATTGATTACTCGAGAGAAATAGTCTTCGGGAAAGCGATACGTATGTCCTTCGGTATGTCATTTTCTCGATCGCTATTGGTTAGGAGTGGGTTCGAAAAAAAAAGAAATGAGGCGTTCGTTAAAACGCAATACAGGTTCAAGCACATGGAAATGGGAAGGCACTGGAGAAACTTCCCATTTAGATGCGGGGGAAGAGAGAAGTTGATTAGAATTAATTTCCACTTTGGCGTTCATTATACCAGTTCATGAGGTTAATAATGAAAAAGTGATTGCTCGTACATTTTCAAAAAGAAAATAACAGTAAAAGAGAGTGGAACATGCAAAAATGCAAAACAAATAAAGTTTTCAAAATGCAATCTGGTATAGAAATACTGGTACCACTTTCAATGTCATCTGCAAACGAAAATTGCCTAGCCTGAAGTAGCTTCCCATCTGCTGACCCTTGAAATATTTTTTGTGATTAAAAATAATAGTACACAATTAAAATTTTAAATTCGATTTCAGTTACACACTAGCATTTTGTCGTGCTGAATTTATTTAAAATTTTCCCGCTTAACGTTCTTCAGGCTTGAACTATCGCCCATTGAAGGCGCGTCATTCCCGTCAGGCCACAACGTAATATTTTTGTAATTACTAAAGAAAGTATAAAACCAGGAATTTTTGTTATTTTTAAAAATCATCACAGATGAGATTCTTGAAAATACACCATCATACTTTGCAACAATTTAAAGAAAGAGTAAATTCAAAGAATTCATGATTCATTTTGGAAATACCACCGTAATTCTTTTAGGCAACGCACGCATATTACTGGACCCAAGATCAACAATAGCATTTCTTTACGTCCACGAGATACGACATTAAAGAATAGCTCAATGCGTCAGATCTGCGACTCTTTGGGAACATTCATTCGAAAGTCTTCAATTATACTTCTTCATGTGCGCAGTTTAATACCGATTTGGAATGTCGTGGTTTTATAGCCCACTTTCATTAATGTTTCGCTTTTGAACGCTGCGCCCGAGCAGATACGAACACGCATCCGCGACTGAGGCCGTGCCGTGGGGTCCAAAAGCGTGCGCGTTCCTTCCGTGCTTGCGCGCGTGCGTGGGCGAGCCGCGTGCGTGCGTGCGTGCGTGCGTGCGTTTCAGCGAGATGGCAAGATCCTTCCACGCGCCCACCTGAGCGATCTCGTCATATCTAAATTCTCCTCCGAGATATATGAATAGATAGGTTTTTAATGATGAATTGTTCGCAGTCCATCGCGAAAACTCACGTAATTAAACTGCCTTCCGCTTCCGTCATTTTTTTCTTCGCGTGGATTAGAGGAAAAAACATACATTTGCATTTGAAGAAAACCTTTCAGTTTTTTTTACCGTTTTCACTTTTAAGTCCAATCATACAATTGAAATAAAATGTATTTGATTTTGAATAGTTTAATATTTAGCATTTTCATTACCGGTTTCTCCCCGTATTTTCACGTAAAATTATGTGAAAAGAACTGACATTTTCAAAAAATTGTACATGACTTTATTTAAAAATTTACTTTAACGAACTGATTTTATTAAGAGAAAAATTTTAATCTTCAATATTTTTGTTGTAGGAAGACGCCAACAAAATTTTGAACTTTTGCAATCGAAAAATACGGAATTTTAGTGAACATGAGACCTATACCGTTCTCTTAATCGTTCTTCATACTACTCAACAACAAAATTTAATCAAAAACAATATAACTTGTTTTTGTTGAAAATTTTGAGTGTCCCAGGGGCTTCGTGTAAAGTACTCCCAAAATTCAAATATCGGTTTCAAATTCAAGGGGCCTTGACATCAACCACATCGATTGCGGAATATCAATTTTTGGAGAAAATCGTATACACGGTTTAGCTGCTACTGCTCATCACAGACGAAAAGATGGACAAACAGACCGACAGACCGATTTTGCGGTCATTCGATTTTGCGGTATCAAGGACTCACAAAACAGGGATTCTGGCTCCACCACGTGTTAAAGGATTTTTTTCTAAATTTAGCAACAGAAATTTTCCAAGTTTTCGTTACCAGGGCCCTGTAATAAAAGTTTTCTGCCGAAAATTCACCGTTTTTTCGCGCAGAATTACATAAGTCTTTCTACTCCGTAGGGAGAATGTAAAAATAAAACCATTCATTTTATTGTATCATAAAAATAAAAGTCGTAGGATAAATAATCTTGTGTACAAATGCTCATTTACATTATTCCGTCTGTGCTATGCACTACCTCACTGTTTTCTACGGAGCTCTGATTTGGTTAAATTATACGAATAAGAACCTTGAGTCAGTTCATTATGCAAAACCTATGTTAATCCAGTACATCAAGCTGTTACCTCGCATTTTATTACGTTTCCTCCTCCTACATTTGCATTACGTGTCAAACAATGGCGACATCAACCTGAAATACATGAAACTATTCAGCATTGAAAGGAAAGTTCTATGATCACATACCATGCTATTTACTGACATTTTCTTCACTGAAAATAATATAACTGAAAAGAATCAAAGGATATTTTACGAACTCATTAACTTCATCAATAATTTTCGATTAATACATTTATTTAAGTTTTTACCCACGTTATTTTCCACTTACTGCAAACAGCGAAGAATAAAATTCAATGTGTTGTTAAAACCGAGATGAGTCACTGTTTGTTCTCCTGTAGTGCCAGGTGGTTCTTCAATAGCACCTCCTGCCGGTGTATTCATGGTAGGTATCAACGGATAACGTATCAGCCACCTGTTGTTCTCAGGATCGTCTCCAAAATATGTCGTTGTAAGCTAGTGGGAGTTTTGATGAATTCCAATGAAAATTAGTATCAGAGTACTGATAACCATGCTTTCTGCTTAACCAGGATGAAAAGGATCAGTTACATCATTTCTGTTCTCTGGAGCGTCGCTGATCGAGAGCTCCTAGATTTGAGTCTCGACGGTGATGGATTTTCGATAGAAGCTAACAACTAGATCGCATTCAATCATTGTCTGCAGGACAATTCTAGTAAATGTCTGCTCTCTGATCGGTGGTTTTCTGTGGTTTCTCTTCTGCTGGAGTAATACTTTTAACAAACAGGCCACGCAACGCGCGCTTAATTTCCTACTCATGCAAATACAATTCTTGCCTCTTCTCTCCCGTCACACACGCACACTCAAATTGTGTACACGCCATTTCCACATTTGTCGGGAGGCTTGTCCCGAATGGAGCAGTGCCCCTCCGTGGAGATATCTGAAGGGGAAAACCTCTGGTGAGTCACAAAGGGTTCTCTCGTTCTACCTCCAACTCCTATGTTCACGGGACTAATGACCATAGCAGTTGAGCCTGAAAACCTATTATTCACTTCCTCAATAATATTTCTGAAGAATAATTCATTTTAGTGCACGGAATAGTCCTACATCACTTTCGTAAATATGCCATTAAGAAATAATTGGTTATCGTCAATATTTTGCAATATCACGCAGTCATGAACTTTTAGTACAATGTAGCAAGGCTACATTAATGCAACATATGGGATGCCAAACGAGGAAATTAATTGGAACTGTTGCAAAGCAAAAACGTAAATTACGTCATGTAATTCTGAAAATATATCTTCATAATAACTATCAGATAAGCAGCTAGGAATGTGAACTGACGTGTGATTGGTGACATTCGAGATGTGGTGAAATCGTTGTATCGTTACCAATACAGCTCGAAGAGGAGGCAAACTCGTCTGTACAGCCCAATCCCCAAAAGGTGAGAAAAAGGAGATAATATGGTTATCTACAGTTTTGTGTACAATCGTGCACAATAATTACGCTTGGTTTCAGCAAATCAATTTCTCAAGCAGACGATTACAAACTTCAATTACTTTCCGATTTTAATGCCGACTTTCTCACCACGAAAATTAGAATTATTTTTAAATGATGTATCTTTTACGATTGGAAACGTAACCAGCATTTTCAAGGACGCTCATTAATTTCTCTTAAAAATTTCCACACAATGTTTTGCGCTATCAACATTTTTATTGAAGACGTCGTGTTTCATAATTTCTCTTCAGATGCTAATGATACTATGATCATGTACCATGAAAATCAATAGTGTCAAGGGCAACTGAATTACTCGGTACTTGGTACTTGCCACGATCGTAAGAAAAGAACTACGAAGAAAAAACTATCCAATGTTTTGCATGCAAATATTATGACTCAATCATAACTTTCGAACATACTATAATGAGAAAATAAAAAAAAATCGTTTGAATTTTCATTGAGGGCATTACAATAATATTGTGATTACGCAAAAATGCCTCGACGTCCAATCTGACGATCCGCAAGAACTAGCACGCCCGCCACTTTCCTGGCCAGCGTCGCGAACCGCCGTGCGTGACCCCACAGCACGCGTTACGTGCGCACGCGCTCCTGAGCGTAGCACGCCTATCGCGCGCGCCTCGCCGCACGCACGATCCCCCCGGTTACCAAACGCGCGCTACCTGCGCGAGCTGTCGATCGACCTCGATTACGTCACGCGCTTCTCGGGAGAGCCCGGTCGCGGCCACGCCCCCGGCGCGTCTCGCCGCCCCCGCCGCAAACACAACCACCCACCGCCGGCCACTGCCACCTCCGCTGCACCAACGTGCCCTCGCAGGCACCACCGTAACCCTACCGGGGCAGTAACCCCGGGGGCCGGTTCCCATTCCGTCGCGCTGATGTCGACCGCCTCTCACCGGGAGGTCCTAGGTTCCCACTCCCCACGGCGGCAGGATTTTCGACACTAGCTTTTCAGTCGCTGTCTGGAGGAGAATTCTAGCGTCCGGCTGCTCTGATCGGTGGTTTTCCGTGGTTTCTCCGATCAACACCAGGCGAATGCCGGAGCAGTACCCTACCAAACGGGCCACGGACCGCGCACGATCTGTCCTTCCTCTTCCTTGTCCTATCCTCTCCCCTTACACACACACTTACACTAACATGCACCACACTACCACATATTCCGGGAGACCGGTCGAGAGCTTAGAGCTTGTCCCGGCTGGGGCGGTGCCCCGTTTGTGGGAGAGTCCTGGTTAGGGGGAAACCCCACTAGCCGACGGTAGGTCGGCGCCGGATCTCGCCATCCAGCGGGGGAAGATCACCGCCATCTCCAGAAAAAAAACATGCACTACACTTACGGGACTAATGACCGACGCCGTTGACGCGCCCGGAAACACGAAAAAATCAATCAATCAACCATAAATCTCGCCGGCACCACCAATGCCGCCCTCCTCTGCAACAACGTGCCCTCGTCGGCACCACCGAAGCCCTGGCCGGCACCATCGCCCTCAATTCACATCAATCGTTCGCGATCCACCATTCTGCATCGAACGCTGACCCTCGTCTCGAGTGGGTTGCAGCTCGTCGTCCAACCTCTAAGGAAGAGCTGGACCTCGCCATTTAAGTTCGTTTCATTCGCATAGCTGCCATCATCGGCATAACGTCTAAGTTTCTCCCGTAACTCTCTCTGCTATTGCTCATTGAGAGCAACCTACTACCCTGTGTCCACAAGTCCTTGTCAATCAATCGCCCGCAAACGCCGTTGAGTATCACATTACCATTAGTTCTTGTGCTATGATTCATCGCCAGAGGACTGTCATTGGTCTTCCCTCAACCACCGCTGCTACCCAAGGGTTCAAGGCATTGCTGTCTCTATTGATGGCAGCTTCCACGACCTACATCCCAAAACTGACTCTGCCCATCAAAATGATACAGTAAACTCTCATTAACACGAATTCTAAATGACCGAAATTATCGTAGTTCTTGTTACAAAACTTCGTGTTAACAGAGTATTATGAATGTCCGTATTACCGTAATCCCTTGCCAAGACCAAAGTTTTGTTCCTATTAAGCGAGTTCGTGCTAACGAGGGTTTACTGTATTTCGAGTCTCTACCATTTCCTCCGTCGAAGCATCGCGTATCCATGGCAATACACATTTGGACATTAACAGTTTTAACGTGAGCAAATATGTCAATAATATTGTCATACTATTCACTGTTGTAGGTTTCATTTGTCAAATTAGGAGACACTCTTGTTTCAATGTCAAATTAGGAGACACTCTTGTTTCGGCCAAACGTTTTAGAAATAGAATAACTATTTTCAAATCGTTCTTAATGTAAATATTTGTACGTCCGGTTTGAAAATAATATATCTATCTAGAAGAACAAATTCCTCGTCCTTTTTCATTTAATTTTGAAAATTTGTTTGTTCAAATATTTCAGAAATTACTTTTTGACTACGAACCTGTAAAGTTGTTAGTACATCCCGATTATTCGTCATTTTCGTGTGAAGATGATAATGATAATAGTAGTACTAATAATATTATTAATAAAAACATTAATATAATATTATTAATAATCATCCAAATTTTGGTTAATATTGTTGTGTCTCCTCACAGTAAGGCTGATGTCTGCGCGGGCTTCGTCGTTGTTGTCGCCGAAGTCAACTTCAACTGAATAGAGGACAGCCTTGAGCGTGAGCAGAACATGAAAACGGGAAACCGAAATGGTGAAGGGAAAAGAAAAAAAAAACTGTTGACAATTAATTACCACTTTTCTTCTCCTTTCGAGTTGCCGTTACAACGTGGTTCGCTACTTTTTTACCCCATTTGGCACGGTGTCTTGGCATTTCAATTTCTGGCATGGTCTTCCCTCTCTGTACATGCAGGATACACTTGCAGAAACTGAGAAGATAAATACAAGATCCAAGGTTCGTATTTCTGTTCTGTACTGGTCATGCATTATAAAAAACAAGAATAATAATTTTATTATTCCTAACACATTGCCATTATTTAAGAAGTTTCGATTACTGACACCTAAAAATGTCTATAAGTAATAAGAGATCGAAGCCACAATATCCAGAAAACGTTATTTTTAACTGTGCAAAACACAAATTATTAGCTAAAACGCATAAGATAGAGATTTGATTGTCTAATTTGCAGTAGCATTTCCACTTCATTTTGCACTTTAATTAATCAATTTGCAAAAAACAATTAAAATGCGATTAACTTGATATTATCGAATTGTCTTCCAACCTCTATAACGCAATGTGTCATCGAAGAACTCGGACGAAGTTCATCGATTTTTCTCGCTTGGTATTTCACTTTCTTGCATCACAGCTAACACCCACGTTACGTGAGCGAAAATTCTTCACGATATTCACCATTTCGCCCGCGGCGCATTGGTGGACACGTTTGAACACGATGTGCAGGAAGCGTTTCAGCCAGAGCGAGTGGGCAGATTAAGCGCTTAGGAACTCTCGTTCGCGCGCTCTTGCAGCGCGAACCAAAGCATCATGAAGGCGGATATACTGCACAAAAGGAAATAATTGGTTTTTGATAAGATATGCACGGTTTATTAATTTATTTGCAACACTAAAATATCCTGGCACTGAGCTGAACACATCACTTCTCGTTTCACCTGAAAAGCTGAAACAGTTAATTTGTAATATTTTCCGGGTTGGAAGACAGCCCAGAAACGCAGTGGAGTAAATTTTCAAGACGTTGTGTCGGAGAAAGTGAAACAACACGGAAATTCAATGATTCACTAAGTAAAAATTCGTCTACTCAAATTGTTACAGTGTGAATTTCCCTGAGGTTAACACGACCATTATAGATACGTCGTCATGGAGTTGCACGATTATTTGTCAAAATCATATTGTGGGACAGCGTGATATCAATAAAAAACAAATGAAAATATATTAATTAGATATCAAAATCAACAATATTAAAGAGTTTAAATCTATTCAAAAATTCTCTCTTACAATATATGTTGTTTTTATTTAACCCAACAAACCAGGTCAATGCAATCTGGTTTAGGAAAGATCAAATTGCGAGAAAAGAAAGGAAATAATTTATTTGACAAGAAGAAAATGTGTAGAAAGAACGGAGACGAAGATATCCCATGAAATGGAGCTGGAAGACAGATGGAAAGCAGTCGGGGGTAAAGCGAATAAGCCTGGAAAAAGGAATGAGATAAGAGGTAATGAGCCGCAGTGTTGGATAAATTTGAGCGAAGCAGAATCAAAAGAGAATAGGACGCGACGAAGCCGAGCCGATTACAACGGAGAGAATCACAGCAGGCGAGGTGGAGAAGAAGGAGGTGAAACGGGTCGGTGTGAAGTGGGGAGGGATGGTGCGCCAAGGATAGAACGGGACGGAGCGAGGAGGGCCAAAGCCTCATGGAACGAATTGGGACAGAACGGAACGGGATGAGATGATTCGAGATGGAAAGAGACGGAAAGGGACGGGGCTAGACAGAGCGAGATGGGACGGAATGAGCAAGAATGGAACGGGGAGACACGGGACAGGACGAGCAGGATAGATGAAGCGGGACGAGGTGAAGCAAGGGGGGGGGGGGAAAGGAGGGGGAAGGAGGGGGTGGGGGGGCTGGGGCGCATTGGGGTGGAAAATTGGTTTGATTTTTTCGTGTTGCCGGGCGCGTCAACTGCTTTGGTCATTGTCCCGTTAGTGTTGTGCATGTTTTTTCTCGGAGATGGCGGTGATCTTCCCCCGATGGAGCGGTGCGGTACGCAAAGCGATGAGGCGGGGGCGGGGCAGAAGAGAGAAAGTGGAGCGGGGTGAGGCGGCGTGGGGCGTTGCATGGGGGGGGCCAGGGGGGGAGGACGAGGGCGGGGGGGGGAGGGCGGGCGGGGCGGGCGGGGCAGGGCGGGGCGGGCGGGGCGGGGAAGGGCGGGGCGAGCGGGGCGGGCAGGCAGAGGGGGGGGGGGCTTGGCGGGGAAAGGGGCGGCAGCTGGAGGGCCCTGCCTCGTCCCCGGGGGTTTCCCCGCGCTTCCCATGGCGCCCGCCGCTCTGCGCTGCGGCAGGTGGAAAGGCGCGGCCGCCCCTGCGCCGATGGATGGGCGCGAAGCGGCGCCTTTCTACGTCAAGTTCAAACGGACGGCGCGGCGGGGAACAGCACAGCCCGCCTCGCTGCCTGATAAACACTCTCAATAGCTGCTGCTATACGTTACGTCGGTTCGTACAAACTGATCAAAGTCTAAAAGTTCAAAGTCCACATTTCCGTACTTTCACAACCGCATTGTCATAAATGTACACCAGTCTCGCAATATATATATTATATATATATATATATATATATATATATATTGAGAGAGAGAGAGAGCGAGAGCGAGAGAGCGAGAGAGCGAGAGCGAGAGCGAGAGCGAGAGCGAGAGAGAGAGAGAGAGAGAGAGTCTGATATGCAAGGACTCTGATATTATAAATAATGATTTTCTTTTTCAGAAAAAAAAAAGTATAGTAAAAGTGGAAAATAATTCAGCATAAATAAAGCCCACTGTTCTAGATATTTCCTGCATTCACTCTGGATATATTGTTTATTAATACAAATTATCATTTTCAATAAGTCATGATGTTTCCTATGAATTGGTTCCATCAAATAAACAATTTGGTTTGAATTCATGGCCTGTTCAATGTCTCATTCATTTTCTACACCTGCTCCAAAAGAAAGGCTGGAGGAGTTCGTACTTCACAACGAATACCTCCACTCTCAAAAGCAACCGGTTGTACGCTGTCGTAATATTTTCGTTCAACACGAACTTAAATACTTCTTTCGGCGACCCCAGGGTTCCACAGAACACGATCTGACAAATTGTTTATTATAAAGAGTTGTATCTACGAAACACGGGTTCCTGCTGTGAGAGAATTCTCATAAGATGTGCTGCCTCTAATAGATTATCTTGTTAGTGCCGTTTATCGAGCGAGAGAAGATTATGGGATCAAGTTTGTCATTTTAGGTGCCCACTTTATTCTTTTAAAAACAGGAGACAAAAAGGAAAATACCAAATATATAGGTACATGAGTTTGCGTAATGATAGTACTCTATTGTTAATGCTGTAACACAAAGATGACAGAAGCAGAGGTAACAGCAGATTTACAAAAGGTGACAGAAGATGTTATTTGGCTTGAGCCATCAGCATATGCTGCCCGACGTATTTATTCCATTGAATAGTAAAATATAATAAAAATTAAATGAAATAAATCAATGTTCAAATAAAAATAAATATTATGAGATTGGTTGTGAAAAATAAATATTATGAGATGGTAAACTTCATTGGTTCCATGGAGCTTCTTGTGTCCTGGACCAAAGAACCTCACTCTCTTCGGGCCCACACTAACATCACCGTAACAATCATCACTCTCTCCCATCATCTGCCATCTATCACTGATCATAGAAATGTCATCGTGCTCGAGTTTCTAGAGGCATCCGATGACGTCGGGATCAATATAACTAGTTGCGGAACAACAAAAGAGAAAGGGAATTTTTGAATACAATTTTGCCAACATGATGGAGAAGCGATTTAAGATGATACTGATACATAAAACTAGACAAAAATAGAAATGGATGTACCTGACTTTGTAAATAAGCTATTCAATAATGACGACAGTAATGGTGATAGAGGTGGTGGTGATGATGATGATTGCCACACTTCGAGCGTAGGCGAGAAAGAAAATTTGCGCCCACTCTTTTTCTGGGCAGACCATAGCGGTGGTTACCTGGATGAATTATAGAAGAGATGTTCTTGAGGAATGAATGGGGAGAGAGATGACTGAATACGAATGTAACTGTTCAAATGTGACACGAAGTGCTATACGAAACCAACCACCTCACAATCACACGGTGAAAACGAGACTCAAACACGCATCCTTCGTCCCCGAGCACTTAAAACACTGCATTAAGCTCTGCATTAAGCTTACGCAGGCAGACTCAAACCATCCAACAAACAACGAAAACGCCACTAGAGTTGGGAGAAGAGAAGAGATTGAAATGATTGAAGACGTTGTCATTGTCAACAATACTATTTATTTCAATAAGAGCAGCTTTCGATGACTTAGCCATCATCATCAGTTTCCTGATACAAGAAAAATATAAAATTAGAATTAACTATTCTAATTTAATATTAATTAATTCTAAGTTTTATTTTTCTTGTATCAGAAAACTGATGATGATGGCTAAGCCATCGAAAGCAGCTCGTATTGAAATAAATAGTATTGTTGACAATGAGAACTCCTTCAATCATTTCAATTATGTAAATGCCAATTACAACTCAATCTCTCAGAATTTATATTTCGGGCAAACCTTTAGAGTTTTCCAGAGTCAGTAATGTTTGTTTGTTTTTAAAATTATCTTAAATATATTATTTTGTTGCTCAATGTTGAAGAGCATGCACACATCCTTTGTTTTCCCTGGTTTTCCCTGGTCGCTTAAGGCAAATGCTGGGACGTTGTATTCTTGTCGCGTTTGTGAGCCCAGGGGCATGACATCTGTAAGTTGTATTATTTACTTATTACTAAGTATCATTATTTACTTGTTTTTATTTACTAAATGTATCTATTAATTCAATTCTTATCTATAAATTTATGTATTACGGAGTTAGGCGGAAGAGCGGGCCTGATGGCCCGAGTCTCGCCATATAAATAAAGTCATTATTATTATTATTATTATTATTATTATTATTATTATTATTATTATTATTATTATTATTATTATTATTATTATTATTATTATTATATGATTATTATCATTATTATTATCATTATTATTATCATTATTATTATTATTATTTTATCATTACAACTCACCACTAAACCGAAAGAAGAGAAGAGAAATTTCACGATTCTTGGAATCGCCGTTCTCCACGTACGCGACGCAAGATGGCGCTCAATTAGGAGCGGCGGCGCGGAAGTCGCCTCCAACGCGCATGCGTAGCACGCGTGCGCGCGTTTCTCCAGTGGCATTCCCGCCACGCGGTGCAGCGCGCTTCCGCAAACCAAACCGCGTCCACGCGACGTTCCGACTAGCGGCCCCCGGCAGGCGGCACACGCATTTTCCCTTTTTATCGGACACGAGACACGCCGATGAACATCTCGGCAAGTTATGCCAAATAAACGGTTTGAATTTCATGCTCATTCATGCTCTTCGACGCGAAGGAAAGGAGTAGGAAACGCAAATAAAAGAAAAAAAAAAAAATAAAAATCGAACGATTAGGAAACATGATATGAGACTAATTGGAATTAGAAAGAAGAGAGCGGACCTAGTTCTATGTTGTAAATTGAAGGGATAAGGGTATTCCATTACTAAAACAATGATTCAAAAATACTAAAAAGCTAGGGATTAAATGCTCTTAACACAATCACCTAGTTTTATTAATGATTTGATCTCTGTTATATACATGGCATTGGAAAAGCTGCGAAATATTTGGTTGAAGGCAGACGCCTGTTTTCCTTTTTATCGGAAACGAGACACGCGGATGAACATCTTGGCAAATTGTGCCAGATAACAGGTTGGATTTGATGTTCTTGGACGCGAAGGAAAGGAGTAGGAAACATGCAAATAAAAGAAGAAAAGGAAACATGAACCCGATTGCAATGAGTAATAGGAGCCAGGAGACCCATGAAGGAATTGAATTCAGAAATAATATTAAGAAAGAAATTATGTAAGATAAACGGTTTCATTTCAGGCTCTTCGAGTGGAGGAGAATGATGGGAAGGGAAGAAGCAAACGAAAGTAAGAGATAAAAAGGAAACATCGAAGTGATTGCCGTGAGTAAAGGGTGCCAGGAGTCCGACGACGAATTGGGTTAGGAAAGAATATTAAACATACTTTTGTGTTGGGAATTGATGAGATAAAGATATCGCACTACTGAAACCAGAATTCAGAAATACTGAAAGCACAGCGATTAAATTCTGTATCACAATGACCGAGTCTTATTAATGACAGAAGCTCTGTCTACAAATGGCCTTTGAAAAGGTGGGAAATACTTTGTAATTAAGTTATGTATTGCTTCACGAAGAAAAAGTTGCGATGTTTTCCTGCACAAATTATTTTTCTTCAAATGCACAGGAACATCGACAAAACAAAGACACACGGTTAATCGATAATTCGTGAAACAATTTTTGTCCATTTAAGTGACCTAATTTGTTGAGCAAACACCAGTTGCACCAGTTATCCTTCACCGGACGTGATCTCCTCCTAGTGTCGTGCACTCCAAAGTAGTTCTTTCCGCCGAAAACGATTTCACGGAAAGGAAGTGAATTCATTGTCCAAGGCGTACGTGCTCTGAGCTACCCTCGCTCCACATCCGTGCCCTTGGTTACACGACAGAAAGAAGTCCGTTCTTAACATACTGTGGCGTGGGAGTTGTCTCCATTCGGTCACGTCAACTTGAGCACACACCTGTCGTGTTGCTCGTTCGGTTGTCACGACAGAGGTCGGGAGAAGCACGACAAATACTTGGCCGTCCCGCCTCTTCCCCGACAATGGGTCCACGATATCCTTAAAGTGTTCGGCAGAGCATGACGAAGCACGAACACGTTCCGATACGTTTCAACCGTTCATGAGTTTCGTGAACAAGTCCTTGAATTGTGATCCACGGCACATACGAAAGAACATGGAAACTTCTTTCTGTAGAAGTGCTTCGTAACCGACGAAATCGACGATTCTTAACGACGCAGGAAGACTAGTGAAGACTGCCTTGTTACATAACGTTTCATACATAGCCAGTGGGGTAAATCTCCCCTAATTAGAAGAGAAACAAATACCTCGAGGAAAAATATGTCCACATTAGCTTGCAGACGTGAGAAAGAAGCTCACCAAGTGTGACGTGTGGAGTGTCTTAATCTCCGTTTCCACGTTTTCAGTCTTAAGTAAACGTACGATGAACGATGCAATAGTTTACAAGCATATCGCTAGAGGGCGAATTTGTTTCTGTTATCTAGACATAAATATGGTGGCCGTTTAGTTGTTCTTATCTAGAACATCCTGTTTTGCTGTTTCCCATTTCTGGAAAATTTCGCAAACATCTATGCGTTTCAAACACAAAAGTCCGCGTCATATGTCTTCTTTACCATCACACAAAATGAATAAATCGTAATTGTGAAATAGTGAAGTGTTTGCGAAGATTCAAACAACTAAACTATTTCTATTTCGGATACATTTTTGTTCTTTCTCTTTTAAAAACATATTCTGGAACTTCGTTTTCCTTTTTTGCGAATAAAATCAAACAAGAAGCCTCAGGGAAAAATAAGAATACTAAATAAATGTAAGGTTTTGCGGCATACCGAGAATAAATCGTGTACACAGTTATTAGAATTACACTTTCAAATGCAGCCTTTTTACGCAAAGCAGTTTTTTAGTTTTCTAAAAACAATTAATAATGCAATGTCATATATTAATATACAGGAAAATGAGAATTTTTCGTCATATAATTTTTATGGGTATCGCGTAGTTCAAGAAGACTGTAAGAACAAAAATAAGGAATATTCATAATCACGACAAATGATGTTCCATTTCATAATTTCCCAAACATTTCAAAAATAGTTGTATATTATTGGTTCCTAAGAACACTGCAGCTCATAATCGAAAGGCACTCCCCATTTGAACCACATTGAACAGGCGCAAGAGCATACACATTTTGTTACAAAACTAAAGCTAATTCCTGTACAAACACATCGCCGTGCATAAAACTTACAATTTCCCAATAGCTATCCCGCGTCCTCTCGTCAATACAGCACCACCCACGTTAACACATCCTGGAAGACATTATTTTCTCTACATGGGCAAAGGCGCCGTTCTGACCCTCGAACTTTCGAGAGAGAGAAAAAAAATAAGGAAACCGAGGACTGCGGCCGTTGTGTCGAGGCACTAAGCGCTACGTCGCGTTCTGTGGTGACCGATGGCCCCACGAAGACGTAACCGCGGCCGTGCAGTCGTCGACGACGCGGCAGCCACAACCGGACGGCAGAAAAACGGCCGCACGATGCGTGTCAGGGGGCACTAGGTAACGGTGTCTAGAGGAAAGGACATTTCGAAACACAGTGGCCTTTTCGTGGCGTTTCAAAAAACAAATATTATTTAAAAAACGCAACTACAAACATATTGAGGTCCTCGGTCTTCAAACAGTCTCTAGCGGCCACGGTGGCAAGAGACTTCCAACAACGCATGTTAGGAGGGCACCACATTAGCCACAAGAGCATCTCGCCAAGTATCCCACTTATCTTAAAACCATCGTTCATGACTAGGAGGCGAATTTTGACGACCTAAAACAAAGCCAAAAATGATCAATGCTCTTAAAATGTCCTAAAAGAGACGAAAAATGACGTCAAAATTTGATTCAAACCACTTCACATGAACTACTCAAGCTGTTGGATATGTTACTGGTTAAATTGAGGCTTCTTCCTTTCGTTCAAGTGAACTCAACTTGGAAAACGTTTTGGCTGCACTGATCTTTATCAGGAAATCTATGTCTTTAGTTATCCAGAAATCTGTCGAACCGACAATGGAACCGACAATGGCAACATATAACGGCTACAACAATTCAAGAAATCGAATAGGCTACTCAAGAATTCTGTGGAGAGCATTTGTTGCATAACGTAAATATAATTTGAAGCAAGTACCATTAAATTGAAATTGATGAAATTAGCGAAAAAATGCTTTAAAAATGACCGAAGAATGTAAAAAATGACTTATTAATTGAAATCGACGAAAAGTGCAAAACAATGACATAGGTCATTTCCTGTTCTCACAACATAAAATTATTTTTTATACTAAACGGCATTGTTCTAAAGTGAAAAGAAAAAATGACATTTCATTAAAATCCTCCCCATATTTGACAGTACACAAGAAGAGTCAAGTACTGTTACTCCGTCCTTTATATCTACTCAAACGGTAAATCGTGTTGGCAAGGAATTAATCAAATATTCGACGTTATATTTATCAAGAAACTGAAGCTGCGAACTCGCGTCTATTAACATTTATTTTTCTGAAGTACGAAAATTATAAAGAAAGTAAACAAATGTCACATGCCTAACACGTATGTAACATTCAGGTACAATAGATAACTTACTAAATGCCCGAAAAGGAGTAAGTCAGTTTACTAACAGGGTAGTAAATGATTTAATAGCACAATATATTATTGCTTTCTGTGGTGACCGATGGCCCCACAAAGACATAACCGCGTCCCTGCTCAGCAGTCCACGGCGTAGCGGCCGTCTTCTACCGTCCTAATGCTATTCGGTTGAACTTCGCGGTCTCCTAGTTTTCAAATAGCATTTCCTCAATATTATGTAACGTCATCACATGGCGGCCAGTCCTCCGAACTTCCTAGTATCGGAAGCTGACGGCCACATGGTAACGAACAAAGGTCCGCGAATTACAAAGCCTTTGGGGATCTGTGGGTCTGAAGGGAAGCTGTGGCACCCCATGACGCAAGGCAGGGAGGACAGTGAAGACTGACACCCCGATGTGCGGCTATGTGGTCCCAGAAGCCACCCGCGCTTCTCAGAGAGGCTAGGGGTGGGGAATCCTGTGACCGCCAAGAGAAGCGGAGAGGAGGAGCCGTTCGTTTTGAGATTGCCTCTCGTGCGAACGCAACTGCTGCCCCGGGAGGAGGAGATGTATTCCTTGTGACACTGCGAGTGCGTAGCACTGGGTGTCTGGGCACCGGCGGGGTAAAGGGTCTGAGTGGAGGTGCACTAACCTGGGGATGGAGAGCGGTGGGAGCTGTGGGCCTGGGAGCCACGGAGATAGATTGCGAACGTAACCCCAGAGATGTAAATAGTGTAAATCTTGTAAATAGAGCTCGTGTCTGTGTTGTCATTTCGCTACCACGACGCCACAATATATTCTGAATCCTACGAAAGCGTCGCAGAGCGCTATCGCATCCTAGAGCCGGCGACTAAGGACCGTAGCTTGGAATCGCAGGGATCGCATGTGGAGATCACAATCAGGGGTCGCAAGCAGAGACCACAAGCAGGGGTCATAAGCAAGGGTCGCAAGTAAGGGTCGCGAGCAAGGGTCGCGAGCAAGGGTCGCAAAGCAAGGGTCGCGAGCAAGGGTCGCGAGCAAGGGTCGCGAGCAAGGGTCGCGAGCAAGGGTCGCGAGCAAGGGTCGCGAGCAAGGGTCGCGAGCAAGGGTCGCGAGCAAGGGTCGCCAGCAAGGATAGCAACCAGAGGTCGTTAAGGGGCCATGCGCGCCGGAAACCACACCGCGCCGCGCTTCCCTGCGCGGCTTTCGTAGCCGCGGGCGCATAATCAGCCGTTATATAAAGCGGCGCGCGCGTTAAGGCTTTCTGCGCAACGCGCCACGCCGCGCGCATGCGCGATTTCTCCGCCGCGCGGCGCAGGTGGTCCGCAGACGTATCAGGGGGTGAGGGGCGATTCGTGTTACGATCCTTGGTCATATATTTGGGCGTTTTCTTTGATCACTGATCGATCATTTTATTTCCGGGCGCGTCGACAGCTGTGGTCATTAGTCCCGTAAGTGCAGTGCATGATACGTCCCAGGAGGTGACGACATTCCTCCCCAAGAGATGACATCTTGGCTGTCCGGGTGACTCCGTTTAGTGAGCTGAGAGGCCGACGTTTCGCATGTCATGTCGCAGGCTTCCTCAGGGCAGTGACGGCCTCTCATCCCATTACGCGACGTGACCCGGACAGCCAAGAAGCCATTGACTGGGAGCCGCGGAAGCTTACGTGTACTCTCCACGGGATATCCGGTTGCGACTTACACGACGGCTTGCTGGGGTTGAGTATCTGCCCCAGTGGGGTATCGCCCCAGTCAGACAATCTCTACGCTCCCGACTGGTCTCTAGACAAGCGTAGTAGTGTAGCGCTTGCTAGTGTAAGTAGGGGGAGAGGACGAGGCCGGGATGAGGAAGGAGAGATCTCGCGCTGTTCATCTCGGCCTGTTTGTGAGATTGTTGCTCCAACATTCGCCTGATATGTATCACAACGTATTGATTGGAAAAACCGCGGTTCAAAGCTGCCAATAGGTAGAGTTGTCCTCCACACAGCGAATGAATTAGACCTCGTTATCCACCTATTGTCGAAACTCCGCCTCTGTTGGGTCTCGTACCCCACGGATATTTTCGTGATGAGATTGTCAATGTTGATAAGTTTTCGTAATACTGCACTATTGTATCAGAATAACGTAACTACACAAGAGCGAAAAGCTACTCATAGTCTGTCTTTCATTAACAACAAAAGAAACAAATGAGTTTTAGTTAAGAATTTTAGGCATTCGAGTGAGTTTTAGCTAAGAAGCTATTCCAAGCAAATATATTTCTTATAAATGACTTTTGGGTGGACGGAAGAAGTTTACTTCAGTCTCGCGAAGAAAAGCAAGGGACTATCTCAAATCCATGTTATGCCTTTGAACAATAATTGATGACCACTAAATGATGGGCCTTTGGAAACTATCTAGAAAAGTAATTTCCAAAAACAATGGTTCCGTGAAATATCTTTGAATAAACGAAGTAAAGTAATGCAAATCAGAACAACATTACAGAACATTAGTTCTTATTTCGTTGTTTCAATTTCAATATTTTCTTACCATTTGTAAAATTATTCACCAATTGAAGGATGCAGTAACCACTTCTAACATTACATTACCTTGCTGAAAATGTAATCAATAATTAGTACAGCAAAAGAAATGGTGAAGGATCCATAATCAAATAACGTTTCTTTATTTTTCCCTCAAACCTCAATTATTGAGTATTACTAGTGGCTTCTCCACTAGTTCCTTTTCTGTGATGGTAAAGCGAGTTATAAAAATTTATATTCTTTTTTAAAAATTAATTCTGAGGTATTCATTTTCTAATCAGAACATCGTTTGTGTTACTACAAAATCCCTCCAGAAATAAGCAATACTAAAGTTAATTAGAAGTTAGTATTTGATACAGGTATAAATTAATTTTAGAGCGACCCAAGCACACTCGAAACACATTTAGGAGAGCACGACTGTTATAACAAGAGAAATGAATGTGTGTGGATATATAACATCCTGGATATGGATTTAATCTTCACATCTTACTTTTTATTCACTTTTAATACCCCTACGAACTGACGACATGAACATAAACGTTTCTCCTAAAAAAGTAATTTTTGGTCGGTCCATTATTCTCAAATTTTATATGATTTTATAATTTTACCTCTTTACGGACGCGCTTGGGTCGTAGCATTTGGTATTCGTTTCGGTAAATACGTTCATTAAATTCAATAGGCGTTTAAGGATTTATAAATAACATTAAATGTCGGACATTATCTTTTCCTACAAGGGCTTTAACAACTTTAATGCTTTTCACGCATGTATACCATCCCATCTTCGTGATATTCAATGGTATAGTATTAGTCCATTCTTTGTCAACTTCACCGTGGTTACATTTTTGTAAGTAACATTAATAGAAATAAATAAAATGAAGATAATTCCTGAAAACAAAAACTAACGAGACATTTTTCCTATCCCATTTCCACCCCGATAAATTCAAAACATAACTTTTGTAGTGCATAGTATCATATATTTACGGTCGAACGATAGGTTGCTCACTCATCCCCAATTGGTGTAGATCATTCAACACCTCGAAACACTCCTATAGTACCCCTAAGAACGCGAAAGACGTATGAGGTTCGAATTGGACTTTCAAAACTTTCAAAGAGCGAGAAAAGGAGTAAAGAGAGAATATATTAGTTGTTTAACGACATTGTCATTATCAAATTTCTTTAAGTAACCTTTATCAAAAACTAAATGGAAATGAAGACGAACCTCCCAATACCTTTCTACAAAACTACAAAAGACCTCTCATTTGCGACCAACACGTTCGGAAGAAAGTCGAGCCGCGGGGTGGCGTGGGACGTATAATGCCCGCGGTTTGCAAAAGTGCTCCTTTCCGGATCTGCAGTCGCGTTCTAAACAGAAGGCACCATGAGCCAACCGCAGGTAATTTCACATTCTCCGAGACCTACATTCTGCAGCGGGTGCACGAAGGTGTGTCATTATTCTGAATTGTCTCGGCAACCTCGCATTCTCCTCCATTTCCCATTTCTTTGTCAACCTACGCTTTGCACTTTATTTCAAAGCACGCCTCGTTTCCGGAAAATTGCTGGCTCTCTGGTTTTCAGGGGGGAGGGATTTCATGATAATATGGAGGGCAGTAGTTCGTACCAGCACGTACCTGTGTAGGTGGACCAACCTCTAAAGATTCGTTAATTCAAACGCTACATCGTGGTGATCATTTCGAAGCAATATAATTAATAGGTTGTTTTGACTATGTGCGCTCCCGCTGACTCATCTGACTGCGTAATCAAAACAGCCAGTCCTTGAAGACTGGTCGGACACGCAGAAGAATCATCGAACATGGACTATAAAAAATATTTTAAATACTCATTCCACATAGGAAAACGAGTATTCATCGAGTTCAAGATTGGGGTACACTAGAGAAAAAATGAAACGCAACAATAAGAGAATGACTCCTTCCCAACGACGTCACAAAAAAGTTAAAACTGTTCATAGAAAAACTGGAAATATGAATTAATATTTCTATACGAGAGAAATTTTTTTACAAACAAGTAGCCGAATACTGATTAACTTATTGAAAACCTAAACCACTGCCCAACAATAGTGTCAAATCAAAATTTGTAATTTTGCAGGAGGACGATATCAATATGAACGGAGGCGGTTGATTTGCAAAAAGTGTTTCACTCTCTTAAATATACTGTCTTGTAAACTATCTTTATGAATTTTTTATCGGTAAAAACAGACCACATTCTAACGATATTCTCTCACTTATCTCAAAAATGAAATTTTTGAAGAGCTATTAATTTTCTTGCGCACTGGCAGTGTAGATAAATATCAGTAGTCTTCACGTAATCCCAGAGATGAGTTCCAGAGCGAATGGCGATGACGCAATGGGACCAACAGGAGCCACATGAAGGTTCGCGATAACAAGTGGTCGAGTGGAGCGGGGGGTGCGGGGATCGAGGGCAGTAGTTCGAACCCCACGCAGCAGTGACGACGTCGGCGTGGGCCGCAAGGCCGGTTGGGTAATACGAGCAGCGGCCGAGAAAGCCGGGCTTCTGCGCCAGCAGTAGCAACCGCCACCGCCGCCGCCTCACAGTGAGGCAAAACGAAATAAAAACAAGAAAATATCCATGATTTTCAATTTTTTAAAATTATATCGGTTTTCCCCCACTACGAAACACACACATGGTGTCTGGGAGGACTCAGCGGACAGAAAAATGGCGATTTTTAAGAAGTGTCGATCTTTTTGTGCCCAGGTCAGTAGAAATTAAAAATGACTCTTCTCAAAACTCGCCAAGTTTTAGTAAAATGAAATAAATTCAGAAAATCGAATTTTTACTGATAAAGATTCCATAAAGGTAATGCTCAAATCATTGGAGATTTGAACCCCGTCCACTGAACCCCGATTTGACCCGTTCGAACGCTCTGACATGACGAAGAGGAGGAGATGAAGTTGAAGCAGAAGGTGGGGAAGAATATAGGGGAGAAGGAGAAGACGAGGAGAAGGAAATTTTTCTTTCACCCCAAACTATGTTCTCAATTCACTTAATGAATTACGCCTACACATTATTTCACGCATTCGTGGCGGTATGGCACGTCTCCGAAAGGTAGTTTTTATATTGCCAATCGGTGATGGCAAAAATATCTTATATTAATGTTTTGAGATTACTTTTTCTCTAGGACTTTTATACAGCCAAGAACCGGTAACCCTTACGCCCCCATGGGGACGCGTTTTAGACCATACACTAGACAAACACACTTGCGGGCTCCTCTGATCTGGGGTCAGCAGAGCGCGAGGCCCTCCGCGACAACACATACATGAGAGACAAGGGACAACCGTGCACCAGGTGGGACTCGAACCCGCGACCCTTCGGACCGATGCGCTGAGTCGGTTCACCGTCTTAGCCACCTCTGTCATCCAGGTCTGCGTGAGGTTACTAATTACCGAATATATAGTTTCATAGTTTATGGAATGTCGCTCATTCAATTTCCAACGCAAGCGAACAGCAAAGTAAAAAGCACGTAAAAACAACGTTTTCAATTTATTTACAATTTCCTTTTTTCCTTTCATTTAATTTCATTGATTCAATTTTTCTCTCATTTCGTATCACTGTGCGCCGCGCGCGTCATCCTAACCGCCAGCGCCAGCTCCGCTTGCAACAAATATCCAAGTTTACGGCGAGAGCCTGGTCCCCGGCCTCCAGCTCGCGCCGGACGCTCCCAGCTGTAAAGAACGCTCAAAGGCCGCCCGGATACGGGTCCCAACCGCCTTATGAACGAGTCTTTTGAAAAGGTTACTCAGCTTCCTAATGGGACATTCAGATATTCGACCGATACAGAAGGTGCTTCAGCATGGGGTCTATGTTGTATATCAGTTCTTAATAGTTTGAGGGCTCTGAGTTTTTTCTATGAATCTATGTTATAAGCACTGCTTTATAAACAAATTTTGCTTGTAGACTCCATTATTCTCTAAAGTAACATTGCAATTTTCGACTTTACTTAGTAAGCAAGTGGAATTTTGTAGCTGAATTTTTTAATTTTAGGAGAGTTCGTTTATTCCTAAGTAATCGCTTTTCAAATAACATTATCACACCGACTGTTTGAATTTTACTTTTGTACATGTATTTTGTTTATATACGTCATTGTTCTTGTGCACAGTGGGTAACAGTACCCTCAAAATGTTTATAAAAACTGTAAGGTAATAATGATTAAGCAAAATTGTAATGGAGCGTATGACTTGAGTCCCGTAATTATTAAATACTAAAACAATAATAATAATATCAACAATAATAGTATCAATCATACTATCAATAATAATAATAATAATAATAATAATAATAATAATAATAATAATAATAATCGTATCAATCCTAGTATCTTTCTTTACTTTTCTGTAATTGCAACAGTAATGCCAGTACATCTATATTTTTTATCAAAAGACATCGCAAATATGACAGTATTTCCAAACACTTTCAACTCAAAATTATCTACGCAGTATTTCAGTTCGTACCGTTTAATCGCCTTCCGTAATACTACACACGGAGTCGCGGCAGCGGAGAAAATCGGGTGTCCGGAACCAATCGGGCCGAAGTGCCCATGCGGCCGGGTATTTCCTTTAATGTGCGCCGTTAACGTCACGCGGATGTCGTAAAGTGGGAGGTCCTCTCCCCGCAGCCGGACACAGCGCTCTGTCCCCTGGCCACCGGGGACCAGTTCCCTCACGAAAATACGACCCAGGAAGCGCCGGGGACGGACTAGAGGGCCGCCGCCCGGCGAGATTATATGACAAATTAGCGACACGTTCGTAAAGTAATTGACGCCGCCTTGCGACACGCGGACGCTGGCTACTTGCGGTCACAGTACTTGCTGGGAATGTTTTGTTCAAATTATAGTAACATGTTTAAAGAAACAGCTCTGAGCACGCAGGTACGGTAGACTTTCTTTATTGACTTCTCAGAGGGAAAAATGGCTAACCATCTCATCTACAGAATATTCTTGTGTCGTTTTATCTATAGAATGTCGGTGAGTACGCAGATAAAACTGACACTGATGATTATGAGCATTTATCCAGAGATTCATTGTGATGATAATAATCGTTAGTGTAATCGTCGATGGTTTTCTAACCTCTTCCCTTCCTTCAGGTTGGATTTTCTATCATTTCTAAAAATATTGTCTCCCTTTTTGAGGTTTATTTCTTTACTATTTTCATCTTTCTTTTATGTGAGTAAAAGATGATTAAGAATAATATATTGGATATGTCAGAGTCTGGTTTTGTCTACCACGCCATTCTAACAAAGCAACAATTATCCGTGGCTTAAAGGGAATTCTCACCAATCGTAAAGCCAAACGATTGTTGCTGCAGTCATCTACGTTACATCCTCCTGAGGTGCAATAAACGCATTCTTCACAACACTACACGTATTGGTCTTCTCAACAACACTAGATGAGTAGAGAATGGTATACAGTGATAAGTTCCAGAGGATAACATGTGTACCAACTTCTGAAATTAAAAGTACGCTGGTACTTTCCTTCCGGTTCTAACAACAAATTTTTAAAAGCTGTGTTCTTTTAAAAGGACACTGGGTCTCAGGAAGACAGTGCAGGTTCTGCCATTCAGATTTTTTTATGGATTCTTCCCAGGCGCGGAGTCGATTCCGCTCGATTGCTCCTCCTGCTGTGTTCGGACGCCCGCGGGGGCCGTTCCGCGGCGGGAAAGGTGAAAGGGCGAGCGAAAGAGCGTCGGCGCGGAAGGAGCCGGGAAGTGGCTGCGCTCTCCGCTTCCTCATTGAGGCGAGACGCCGTCAGCAGCCGCCGACAGCCACCGCCATCCCCGCAGACGCCACCACCGCCACAGCCACAGATACCGCCGGGGTGGTTGACTGGTTGGTTGGTTAGTGACTCCGGGCGCGTCAACAGCTTAGGTCAAAAGTCCCGTAAGTGTAGTGCACATTTTTTCCTCTGGAGACGGCCGTGATCTTCCCCCGCTGGATGGCGAGATCCGGCGCCGACCTACCGTCGACTAGCGGGGTTTCCCCCTAACCAGGACTCTCCCACCAGCGGGGCACCGCCCCAGCCGGGACAAGCTCTAAGCTCCTGACCGGCCTCCCGGAATATGTGGTGGTGTAGTGCATGTTATGTAAATGTGTAAGGGGAGAGGATGGGCCAAGGAAGAGGAAGGAAAAATCGCGCGCGGTCCGTAGCCCGTTTGTTAGGGTACTGTTCCGGCATTCACCTAGTCAGAAAAAACACGGAAAACTACCGATCAAAGCAGCCGGCTGCTAGAATTCTCCTCCATAGACCGACTGAACTCGACCTAGCTGATAAGCTAGTGTCAAAAATCCTGCCGTCAGGACTCGAACTTAGGACCTCCCGGTCAGAGGCACTGCAGTAACATCAGTTGATGCACTGAGCTACTGTTTCCGGTGCATCACCAGGGAAACAGACCCCATAACCTCTGCAGTCATGTAGCTTTAGACGTAGGATCAGCTGAACACGGTTATCTCAATCGGGAGGTTCGTTACGACTCCCATTTTGGTATTGAAGATCCCGATGGGATGACCATGTCCCAGATGATTGTATGTCAAACGCCGCACGATTTAAATCTGAGAATAGACAGGCCCTTCGATGTTGCTACAGTCCCCACAGCATCAGGCATAGCTACCATTTTTGCAGCTTCCACTATCGTAGTTACAGTCACCAAATAAATAACACAATTATCTCTGCCACGATCTTTAATATTCACCGTCACTATACTGAAATATATCTATTTCTTATGTTATCAAAAACAAGACCCACCATGGATTCTACACCTTTCATTTTCATCATGATTGCATGTCACATTTTTTCGATCATGATTTTTATAAGTCATTCGTATTGTTCGTGCATTGTCTTTCTTCACCTTTAGATTAACATTTTCCGCAGTTCTCGAGCTACCGCCACCATGGTCACACTACTGCCAACCATGCAAACAACACCGCTATCCGGAAACAAAAGCCGTCACCACCTATGAGCATTGTACTGCTACAGACCCTTCCCATCAGTGCTTCGATCACAACCGGTGAACAAATACACCAACACCACAATCTTTGCGCGTATCTTGCGCACCCCCGTCCACCTACTTCACCATGCTCGTTGTGGAGGTGGTTTCGCACCGTCACCACGCCGTGGGCCCCTGAATGAAAGCAGGGAGGGGACGGCGGCTGAGGCGAAATTGATTGCCTGTCTTGGGGCGGGGACCCACAAGGTGATACTCCTTTCACGGGCCTTTCTCTCAGGCGCTCAACTTCCTCTTTACGCTTTAAGCGATCCGGTAGAAATCATTTATTGGCTGTAATTGTTCCACGTGAACAAACAAGAACAGCACGGTTTCCACTGATTGAATTTAATATATTTATGGACAACGTTTTCTCCTTTGATTTTGGCAAGATGTTGCTGGCAGCTCTTGTCAATTATTCGACTATTATTTCGTATTTATGGTCCTTTGTTCACCTTCATATTCGCAACGATTTCCTTAAAAATCTGTATATGAATACAATGGGATTTAGGGTATAATTTCCAAATTAATACAGCCAAACATCTTTGAGGCATAAAAACAAGGAGATAAAGTTTTACGTATGTTACAAACTATGATTTTTTTAAAAATTTTAATAAAGTGTAAACTGTACATACTTTTCTTTTGAAATCTGAGAAACAATCCTGCTTACTATTATTATTGTCACAGCCTTTACTAAAAGAATTTTCTGTAAATCAAAAAATCTCTTTATTGAGAGAGTAACCTTTGAGTAGTTCACGTAATGAAACTCAATAGTCGGTATTACGTCACGTAGTACTTTTTCCGTAAGTCCGGTATACGCGGTACTGTTTTCGTGCAGATTGGACGTTTACAAAACGTCCAAACCAGACTGCATTGCGATTTTGAGGTTCGGTGTGTCAAAGTGCGATTTTGTGAAGTGATATATTGTGATACACTTCTTTTCCCTCAATTCTTGACTTCCTATTTTTATTATCTATGCTCTTCATGGTTAATTAATACCAAATAAAGATCATAACTGGAACGCACACACAGAAATACCACCATTGACTGTACTCGGACGGTGCAATTCAGTAGTTTCTCTTTATATCCCCTAATGGCGGACTGTGGCGATTCGAGCAGAAAATGTATAAACCGTGTATGCACGACTTTTTGCTGTTATACTTCTAGTTTGGGATCTTGATCTCTAGTTTGGGATCTGTATAGAATCTGTATGAAAATTTGCACGAGAACTGTACTGTGTATTCCGAACTTTACGAATGTGCGTCACAAACAAAATAGTTTTAAATCTGTACGAAAATGAAATTAGCTTTTCTTCTCCGGGGAAAAAAATTGGAAGACATTTGATGCGTGTGTAGTTTGGTAGTGTCATTATTAAGAACTTAAAAATAACCGGTCCAGGACGACCTTATTGGCGACAGGAATTTGCGGAACTGAAACAAGTTGCTCCACATGCAAATTTTTGCCCCGTTTTCCTTCCAACAAAATGCCGAGGATAGAATTTAAAGCATTCCGTTCAATATCAACTATACGTATCACCTAAGAAACGCCCTCTATGAATATTCGAAAGTCCAGAAAAACTCTTATATTCTGATTTTGTTGGTAACGATGTGCTACGTTTTAGAACTCATTCAATTTATTTTGAGAAAGATAGTCTTTGTTTATAGAAGTTTTGCAAGACCGCCAATAGTTCGAAGTTACTTGAATAATACTGTAATATGAGAACTGAAAGCAAAATGGCATTAATGTAAATAGTTTGCAAAACGTTAAGTGTCAAACATATCTGACCATGTCAACTATTCACACAGTTCATGTCTATTCCACACCTGGCTGCCGACCTTAACGCACGCTAAGTGAAATGAAACAGCGTTGTGCGTGAAGCTTGTTTATGCGACACAAGCGACCCTGGGATGGTAACGCTCATTTCCAACACTTCAAGGAGATAGCGAGAAGTAATAACGAATAACAGAACAGTGAAAGTAGACGTACGCAAATACGAAAACCGCAGCACAAAATTCAGAGAAATCATAGGGTTTGAGAATTCTTATTTCTTTGTGCAAATATTCAATGTTGGACTATACGTTTCACAGCTGCAGCCACAAAACAAAACAAACTGTCCGCTGTAAGAATTTGAACTTGAACGAAAGACGAACTGAGGAGATTTTTACATTAGACACGAAAGCTTTCAAAAATAGATAAAATTGGCATTTATTGAGTTCACATGTTTGTTTCCAAACATAACTATCAGCGACACATTGAAGTAAGGAACAAAGCGAAACATTCTATTATTGTTACAGTATGTTGACCTAGTATGTTAGATTAAGACTGAAAAAAATAATACAGATTATTACACAAGTATCCTTAACTTTAATTTTCAGTACAAGTTGCCAATTCACAACATCCCCTCTACACGGTTCCAGAGAATCATCCATGATCTATAAAACGAAAAAAAAAAAAAAAAAAAAAAAAAAAAAAAAAACCAATTACCAGCAATCTCATATAATTTTATGGACTCGGCAGATTATACACAAACACAATTTCACGTATCGTACGAAAAGCATACTCGGTGCAGGCGCTTTCTCTTGGAAAGCATAGCGGGCCCTCCAAAGAAGTTAATGAAGCGCTTATTTTCGCACCTAATGGAGCACGCGCGGGCGCGAGTGCGGGTCCATCGCCGGGCAAGGCCCCCCCCCCCACGCGCCGCGCCGCCTTGCTTCCCAGGAGCCTCGGCGCGGGCCTAGCCCGTTTCACCGCGAATTCGTGTTTCGAGGTTGGACGCGAACGAGATCCTTGGGCGGCCCCGCGCGCGCAGACCCGCCGTTCAGACTTTGTTCGCAGCGTCAAGTTGTAAGATTAGCATCAACATCGTCATCGTTATGGCCATCATCATTAGTGTTGTTACCGTTGTCCTTTTATCATCGTCGTCGTCGTTGTTGTTGATGTTCTACTGGTCATATTTATACACATCATTGTTGATGTTCTTGTTAGAGCTGACGTCACCATCGTCATACACATGGGTTATGCCTTAAAGTTTCATCCGCTTTAAGGAAAAACGTCATTTTCACACTTTCTCATTATGAGAAATTATTATTATTAAAAATTATTATTTTTCGGGCTGTGTTAACGTCGAACAATCATTAAAACAAAAACAATACGTATCATTTCTTCCTAAATTAGTGGGTGAGATGTTTAGAGAGTCATTTCAAGTCCCGAGCAGTTTAGACCCAATATTTTCATTTTAATTCACATGTTACCAAATGAAAAAGTAAGATCAAGATCAGAGTAATTTGATTTTAACCTTCTCGATATTCTGAGCTCAAATTGTCCACTTCCACCATACACGTCCCGCACCAACCGACTTAACGAACGTAGTTTCTATCAACAGTGCAAGGAGAAATCAGATACTACCGATCACGCATCTTACTCGATTACATCATTTAGAAAGGGCAATAATGAGATCAAATTCAATTTTTTTATTGAAGGTCTGCCCTTTTTATTCGGTGTTAATAAATCGAACAAGTTTTTGAATAAACACTTATTAACCGTATGTAGATGTCTGCCAAGAATTCTACGTTTATTTTGACTCCAGTCCGCGAATAGAAATGCGGTGCCCTGATAAATTACTTGAACTTGATTTTTATTTTTTGAAATATTTTTCTACTAACCTCTTTAATACTTTATCACTATATAACTCTAAAATATTGAGTGGATGCGCACGATGAACTAGAGAATGTTTCTCCGGTCATGAATTTATCTCTTGTTAGCACTGGCAGCTCTAGCTTCAGTACAAAAGCGTGCACACAGATCAATTATCGCGGCGGCCACCATCGCTTCAGCAGGACCCCGCCCGCCATCTGTGAGCCCATTGCCTACTTCGCGCCGCCCCTATGGAATGCGAAGACGCCCGCTGCGGACAATTCGCGGCCACGGACGCGTCTCCCAACAATGAGCCACTGATGGCTGGGGAGATGTTGGCAACAATGGCGGAGCGCCGTGCGTGGCCAAGAGGCATGACCTACCGCGCGCCACTTAGGGGAAGCTGAATGGAGTGGAAGCGAGATGGGCGGGTCGGATATTGAAGGCTCCAAACGGTACGAAGCGAAACACGAACGACTGTTGTACAGAACATACCGAAGTGAGTAGGTCTGACTTCAATCGACCACATCGCCGCTTTGCGGAACAAAAACCTGCGGATAACACGAAACAAATCAAACGCGCAAAAAGAACGGTAATACAAAATCAGAGTAGAGCCAATGAAAATTAATTCGACTCGAGATGTGCAATGGACGGAACCTCGTTGGCTATCAGGGATGACACTTTGGGATTTTTATTTCCGTCACATATCAGGAAAAGAATTTGATATATTTGTCCAAACCTAGCTTATGGCATCGTAGGTAGAGTTGGATATATTATCTACCGAATGTCAGCGTCAATATCATCCCGGCAGAGTCCGTCAATATTAACCGGAATTTCTGAACAGGAGTACTTGCATTGGGTTCTTTATATTTCTACGGAAAACCATGAGAATTGTAAATATTTTCATTGAATACATATCACTGATGTAGTATTAGGAGTGATTGATTACATACAATCAAGTGTTTGTGTGTAATTTTACTCATAATAAGGTTTACTACTTTCGCAAATCAGTGTACATCTTATTTAACGCCACAACTGTTTAATGGAAACATTAGATATATTTGCTCAGACACCCCCAACAGAGAACAGAAATGTGCTCTTAGGAACGAAATTTGAGCATACTTGCACTTATAGCAAAAATATTCATTAAATATTGGTTATAAATCAAGAAATTTCACATTCTGCTCAGACCCGACATTCACAATGAAAAAGGTGAGTCTTACGTGATTCCTCTCTTCTCCAAGGCACAGTCAAGGCAACAGGTAGGTCAAACGAAGTGCCTATTTACAAATTCTATTAGCAGTCTCTTATCAGTGTTTTCATGGTAGCCAAGTCACGCTACCTCTTCGCCTCTACGCACGCCCCGCCGCGTGGTAAACACGCGGTCACGCACGGGGTTATCGGGAGCGGGCGAGAGCGAGGAGGCAGGGCCGTGTGCGCCTAGAGGGGGTCTGGCTGCCCCGCCCCGCCCCGGCCCGCACCGCGCCTAACTGTACCGAGGACGTCAGGGACGCAGCGGGGCGGAGCGGGGGCGCGAGGAGCGGAGAATGGGTGCGGGGCTGGGCTCTGTGCAGATGAGCGGCACGGATGCTGCGCGGCGGAGGCGGTGGTGACGGCGAAGATGGCAACGGTATTGTTGGCGGTGGAGGTAGAGACGCAAGCGGTGGAGACAAAGGTGGTGGAAACAGAGGCGATGGTGATGACGGGGGCGAGGGAGATGACGGAGGCGAGGGAGATGACGGAGGCGAGGGAGACGACGGAGGCGAGGGAGACGACGGAGGCGAGGAGACGACGGAGGCGAAGATGACGGAGGCGAAGGAGATGACGGAGGCGAAGGAGATGACGGAGGCGAGGGAGATGACGGAGGCGAAGGAGATGACGGAGGCGAGGGAGACGACGGAGGCGAGGGAGACGACGGGGGCGAGGAGATGACGGGGGCGAGGGAGATGACGGAGGCGAGGGAGATGACGGAGGCGAGGGAGATGACGGAGGCGAGGGAGATGACGGAGGCGAGGGAGATGACGGAGGCGAAGATGACGGAGGCGAAGGAGATGACGGAGGCGATGGTGATGACAGGGGCGAGGGAGATGACGGGGCAAGGGAGATGACAGGGGCAAGGGAGATGACGGGGCAAGGGAGATGACGGGGGCGAGGGAGATGACGGGGGCGAGGGAGATGACGGGGGCGAGGGAGATGACGGAGGCGAGGGAGACGACGGAGGCGATGGTGATGACGCGGGCAAGGGAGACGACGGAGGCGATGGTGATGACGGGGGAGAGACGGAGGCGAGGGAGATGACGGCTGCAATGGTGACAGTGATGACGGAGGCAAAGGAGGTGGTGGCGGCAGCGGAGAAGGGGAGGGGGCAAGGGGCGGGGCTTGCGGGGACAGGGCGGGGCGGCGGAGGCGGAGGTGGCGGTGGCGCCCGGCTACATTCCGGCCGCAGATAACTGTACCTGTGACGTCACGGCGCGCGCCAGGTCGCGCAGGTGGGGGCGGGGGACGAGGAGGAGGCGGCGCGGGTCAGGTGGAGGCGGCGCCAACCGAGATGGTCGCGCATGCGCGTGCGGTGCAAGTTATTGCTCGAGGAACGTTTCGCTACTCTGCGTGTTTCAATTAAGATTATGGCACGGAGGGAACTGAAGAATGTGGCTCAGAAGAAATAAATATTGAAACATTTTTGCCATCTTGCAACCATGAGCAGGTTCGAGTGCCCAATGTAAACGCAAAAAAAAATTCTTTACGAGGATGAGTTTCGCATCCCGTTACAAATTTTCTAACTTCATCATTGTACGTTCCATCAAGGAGGATCGCGAATTGTTTCAACTTCTCAACCTAAAATGATGCTTCTGTATGAGTTATTGCGTATAAGAACAATAGAGTTCCTGTATGTCTATCCTTTCAGAGGAGGCTGTTTAGCACTAGCTAATGAGATCGAAGTGGGTGTCGTCTAGAAGAAAATACTGTGAAAAAGTTTAACCACAGCCTGCATGTGGTAGAGTATCAGTTTTTTGCGTACTTCCTTTTGATATCTAATTATATACTCAGATCCGCAAATTTCTTTGAAACTTCAAACATGAATATGTGGAAGTATTCATATGTGGTGATTCTATTCAATTCGTGTTCTCAGTTCAGCACCATTTTGCATGAGATTTATTTTTTTCAATGAATAAAATCAGGTAGTAAAGTTTGAAAATGAATTTTCAATATTGAATTATGTAAATCTTTATATAGTGCATAGATGCACATCACAAAATTCTATGGTATTAACATTGTTTTGGTTTCCCTCCATATTCTGGTATATTCGCACGTCACCGCATTAGTTGTGGCTTAAATTACGAAAACCCGGCGCAACACTCGCCGAGAAGAGCAAGGACTACCTCTTTATACCTCCAAGAGACTGACTCACAGGACGACCACGCGAGACTGCGAACAAGACTATTTAGGAAACCGGAAGTGAGGTTGTTCTTGGCGAAAGCGGCGGTCAGCACCGGATGTTCGTCTGTGATACTTCGAATTCTCGCTAAATAGCGGGACTACATGTAGCTATGCGGGTCAAGGACACTTTATTTAAAATGTTGTTGAGGAAATAGTCTGTTTTCTGAGATAAAACGGAAAAGTTATGAATACAAGTTCGTTTGAGGTTCTTCTTTTCACGACTTCTTCAGGAGCACGTTGCGAACGAAGACGTGGTCATTCTGCGGATTTTATGCCTTGTAATACAAATATACTTATCAGGATGCTATATTTCTAGGAGTAGACGAGATAAACTTCCTCATACTTGTACATTCGTATGGTTGTAAGAGATAATAAAAGTAAACATATAAATGCGAGTGGGATGGAAATCGAGTTGTATAAAATGTACGATTTGGAATGCTTATTTTTTATTACCCTATATTCGTATTATCATCGATGGTTTACTCAAGATCTCTTCTAATGAAATTCTGCGTTTGTACTGCATGTTCCATTTTGCAAAAAGATTATTCTAATTTGTATATATAACACTCCATTAAATTTTGGAATAATTTCCATCGAGTACTCACAGGGAACGTGCAGTGAGTTTTGGCCGCACCGATGATCATGGGTTACTTACCTGAAACAAAATAAAAAAAATTACATTAATCATAATGTCCATGGATAAAATTCTTCATGTACAATAACGTGGACCATGAACATGTAACCAATAGATGAATGGCAATTTATTACAGGTATCAAGAAAATTAGAAAATGATAATGTGTCGTGCAGGAAATATATCCGTATTTAAAACCTAGGTAAGGTACTTACGAAATCTTAACGTCGAAGGTAAAATGTTTCCTCAGCTATGAGCAATTAAACGATTCTCTCAATCACATTACTTAACGTTCACATCATTTCCCTCACATCTACTCGAAAAAACAAACGTTTACAGCATTCTTGTACCGTGTAAATAACCACGAACCATTTGCCAATAGTTCATGATTCAGACTTACAGCACCATTAATAACAAAGAACAAGTGTTTAACTCGTAGCGTACTACTCCACCGCTTCCAAGATTGCTTAACGACCCTCTGCACTTCGTTGTAATAATTCCTTCGATCCTCAGCACCTCTCTGCGAGCCTTCAATGAGCGATTGCGCACGTAAACACGTGTAGATGAGATCGCCACGAACCGAGCCATCCCACTGCGCGAAGGAGCATAAGAGCCCGCGGCTGTTGAACGGCGCCCGTAACTTACATCGTGGCCACGCCCACGAGGCACGACGGGGCGCAAGGACTTGCAGAATGCGCAAACCCGTGCAGAACGCCGGAGACACACCCGCCCCACAAGGCGCATCCAAAACGAATGGCACGTCACGACTGTCGGAGCTCTGGCCACTCCCGCGGATGTTGAAGGTGGGTTTGCCTTGCCTGGAGCGAGTACCTAGGCCGTTAAGGCTTTTCCAAGCTAACAGGCAAGGGAGCTCGACCCGAAGGGGGAGCGAAGACTCGCGAAGGCGGACGGACTTCCACCTGAAGAGCTGACCACCTGAAGAGGTTTTTCGTCCACTTTCCCTGATCCATTGAGCAAATGCTGAGATGGCCCCTTGTTTTGCTTCTGGACATAAATGTAACTTCATTTTCTGTGCACGTCTTCTAGAATTCAGTGGGAAATACAATTATTCAAATTATCGTTTCCATGTTGTTGCGGCAGGAAGTATTATTCCGAAGCACAACATGATAAGAGCCAAAATTTATTGCTTATTTATCCTTGAAAATAGAATTTATTACATGGGAGTGGGGTTTTTGTTCTTCAAAATTTAAGTAGTATATGAGTGTAGAGATCACAGAATTTTGAAAATGTGCACACAATTCACTTTTCCTCATAGCAGGTCATACGCAGTTTTAACTGTTTTTTTGACGTAAAATAAATAAATGAATAAATAAATAAATAAGAAGAAACCGCCCGAACGGTCGGGATGACAGCGCCCTCTATTCTCAAGATTCAGTGTCAACCAAATAACATGGTCTTTAAGTAGGGAAATCTTGATCTGTGAGTCGACGATTTTTGTTTTTGTCTAACACTTTGCTTTATTTTCATTGTTATCCTTCCTCAAGGAAATAAATTGTTTTAACGGTAGTTGAAATAAGTTATCAGTTGATAAAATGAATTAAATTTTTTAGAACTTTCGAAACAGCTCATGCAATAGTTGTAGAAATTTTAGAAATTTAATGCATTTATGTAATAAATATTTTAATTACATGGTCATTTAATCATTAAAACATAATTCTTAAAGAATACGAAAACGGTTTGCCTACGTTCATATTCTCATTTTAAAGCTAGCATACTTTTTTTTTCTATAAACACTTGCAGACACACTCACAAGGCCTTCCACGACTACACACATAGAAGAAAGACACGGGACACAGAACCATGGCCACGGTGGAACTCGAACTCGCGACCCTTCAGACCGAGACGCAGAATCGTCACACGCTCTAGCCACCTCGACCATCCAGATCAGCAGCTTTTTTCTATAAATGTGTAGTGCATAAAAAATGTAAACAATGCGGGTGGCTCTAAATCTTCCTCGCGAAACGATCAGCACTAAGGTAATTTAATCGAGACCTGAACCAAGAATATCATGGCACTGCGTGGCAATTCAGTACCCATTGTTCACACGAATTTCCGCACATCCGCGTCAAAGAGTCGCTTTAATTTCACATCTCGGTGTCGCTCCAGAGCGCGCATCCAACGCGAATGGCGCGTCACGAGCGCCGACCACTCCCACGCACGCCGAAGGCTGACCGCCCCCAAACCGCCGGAACGCTAGGCGCAATCTGGCGGAGACATCAAGCGTAAAATCAACAGGCGTGGGCCGCGACGTGCCGGCGCGGGCGCTTTTTAAGAGTCCTTTGCGCACAAAGCGAACGGCGCTTGACGTTCGGGGCTCGGCGCCGTGCGGCGCGCCGGCCAGTGTTGCCAACTTACGGGAATTCCCCGTTCCCCTAAATAGGGAAATAATATACTACTCGTGGGAAGAAAATGAATGGACGAAAGACTGCATTAAGCGTAAAGGGAAATTTGTAATAGTGTATGATACATTGGAACGTTTGCAGTTCTTCTGAAAAATGAAGTCATAAAAAATATATTAATTTGGCGGAATATAAAGCGGCCTCATTTTACTTTTTATTAGGGTAAAATGCGTACAGGAATGCACTGATAGAGAACAAAGGAAGTTTACTTCATATATTTTCTTGAAATAATAATTAAAAATACTGTTAATAAAATTCGATTCTCTAGAAAACGACAAGAAAAACAAATTCGTATAAACAAATATCACCCTTTGACATTTTAACCACTTAACATACTCGAGTTTTTTCAAAAATTTAAAAGTCCGAGTATACTCGTGTTTTTAACATGAATAATAATAAAAATTGGAAATTTGTTGACCATCTTTCGTTTCATAATTGGTAAGTTAAGGAGTTAAGGAACGTTTACCGCCCAAAATGCATTTTGAGCGGAAATCGTACGGCGCAAATGCCTGTAGGAGAAAATCTATGGCTGAACTGTCTTTTGGACAAATTCCATTCTGCATTGAGGGCACTTACTCTTAATGCATGTGGCAACGTCGGCGCGTGTACTGGTCGTTGTCCGGCGCTGGGTGGACAGCTCAGAGTACCGGAAAAGGTTGGAGAAGAAGAAAGGGGCGCTAAAGGCGTGACGCGGAACGGGAAGAGACAGGGCACCCGCCCTGTGAGTGGGGAAGGGATGTCACTATTCTCTCATCCAATCTGTCAACCCACAATCAAGTAGCCCCATTGAGGTTGTGTGCTCGGAAGGAAAATGAATTTGGTCGTAAATAGATCCTGGCGTAATTCTACGAAACCTCCAATTCTGATAATTAAATGGTTATCTTGTAATTGATCAAACTGTACGAGTTTCATGCAACCCATGTTTACAATCAATTGTTAAAATATGACTTCAAACATTTTTTATTAAAAGGACAACAAGAACACCTCCATTTTAATACCTGGTTCGTTTATAGGAAAATGCATATAACTGTACCTCACGCCAGGCAAAGAACTTTGTGCTTGGATATTCATAAAATGCTGGAAGTTCACAATACATTCTCCTCAGCACTCCAAAAACCTGGAGAGAACCCTCAAGTTGAAGTTCAGACATTTTACTTAAGATTGGGAGACTGGTGGAACTTTCTATTGATTTTCGTGAATTCTCCAACCAGGACAATAGCACTTTTTCTTCGACTTCAGACGAGGTTCCTCCGAAATCATATTCTCTGGTTACATGACGCAGAAAGAGAAAAGTCAGGGTTTTTATTTTTTCATGTGGTGAAAATAACTTTCTGTGTGACTTATTACTATTCTAAGAAAAGGCGAAGAAAAAAGTGTATCCTCAATTCCTGAAACAGCTCGTAAAGCACCCCTAATTGTACGTTCAAAGTGATGACTAACACATATTGACTATTTTTTCTCATGAACTCATAAAATAAATACATCATTTTCTTGCAAATAAAATCAATATGAGTTTTTATGTGTGCCTACTACCAGTTTCAGTCCTAATAATCAGAAATAAACATAATTTTTAGAGACAACACCATCATTTGACTTTTTTAATAAATATTTAGCATTCGACAGAAAAAAATTATACGAAGTTGTTTTTCTAATGATAAAATGTAAGAACTGTTTTTATACTAAAATTAAATATATGTTAGATCGTTATATTTAAAAAAATACATAATTGAAATTCGTTTCTATAAAAACTATACGTCGTGGTCTGTCTTATATCCAAAATATCTTGGTCACATCAAATTGAATACAACGTCCGTAGGGGCTCTATGGGAACTTGCACTTAACTCCCGGGTGCACCAGTAGTTAAGTGCACCCGGGAACTTGCACTTAATTCCTGGTGGGTCACCGAGCACGCAGCACGTCCTGCAGACCGCACGGCGACGCTGAACTCGTCGCACTGGAGAGGCTGCGCTGGCACCGCAAGAAATTCGTAGCAGCGACCATTGGCTCAGCAAAAAACCACGCCATCAAACCGAAAGTTCAGACGCCGCAGCGGTGATAGCGGTTTTCCTCAACCCAGAATCGACTATTACTGCCTTCACCGTCTTCCCAGCTGGTGGTAACAAGCAACTGATGGGGTCGTCTCTTGACTCCAGTAGTTATCATAAATGCCTCCGAGAAAGGTAAGTGAGCAAGTATTGTTTCCGTTCACATCATCTACAATGGTCATAGTTCCGTAAGTGTAGAGCATGTTCTAAACCGGGACGTCGCGGTGTACTTTCGCCATTGAAATGTGAGATCCATCATCGATCTACACGCCATCATTCAGAATTTCTCTCCTCCAGGCATTTACCCCCCTCCCCAAAGGGAACTGCCCAGCAGCCGGGACAAGTTCTAAGCTCCAGACATGTCTGATAGTGTAGTGCATGAGTAGTAATTGTGATATTTGACAAAGCAACATTTATTCAATTTATTTATTCGAGCAGGTATACACGTACTATAGATATTATTCTTTCAAACAGTATAAAACACTTGAAATTTTACTTTCTCTCTCTGGACAAAACGAGATCGGGTGATGATTGCACCTTGCTGGTTGATTTATCTGCGTTCGCCTTCCGCCAACACATTTCAGGTTGTTCTCTAACGTCTTCAGCTCGGCAATCCCTTCGGTCGTCACCGCAAAGTTTCGTGGTTCGATCGTCCGCACCATCGATGATTGTGATTGACTGCTGCTGTTGTAACAGCATCCGGGTAGTGGAATACGTTTTTAATACAGTACTTTTCTCTGTACGTGCAGAGAAATTGTAACTCCCGAACGCTGAGGGAAAGCTCAGGATGCTCCAGGCAACAGTGAGTTAGGTAACTGAAAGAAGAAACTTAACAGAAAAGGAATAAATTGGAAGAGGAAAGTATTCGTCTCTAGTAAGTGAGCTGTAAAATGTAAATGAAAGAGTAAAAAACGCAGGCGATTGAAATCAGCACTGACACAATACAATATTAATAATATTTTATATATACCGGGCGTGCGAAGCAAATAATTGCAAAGAATATGAGAGTAAAAGGTAACATCCTAAATTAGCACAGTAGTGCGAAAAAACACGTACAAACACACGATGTTTCTTACAAATTAATATTATTTATTTCTTTACTTAAGGGATAATCCCATACATAAAGAATATTGAAAAAAATGTAATGTAAAAATTAAAATAGGAGGAAATGAAGAAGATGAATATTGGCCACTGAGACAGAAATTCCACAACTATTAATCACCGAGTCCCCTAGCACTTTCTTTAACAGCCTTCTCGCACTGACGTCTCCGCTGCTCGACGGCTGCAAGAGCATAACAGAGCCAGGCACCAATGGTATGTCAAGTGACTCCATTACTGTCATGCCTCGTACTCGCTTCCCGCTGAGACGGGTGCTGCAACGTGTAGACTCACAGCCTAGTCATGCTCGTTACTCAAGTGCAGTGACAAGAATCACTATTTTAAATCAATTTGGCTCTACACATGTGAACAATCTCATTGGTATTTTCAAAGAGTCTGTTGGTTCGAAAATACTTCAAATATTCACAAATACACATAGTTATGATGTTTGAAAAACGAGTTCGTTTCACCCAATAATTACGGATTTGTCATCGTAGTATTAGGTTCTTGCAAAGTGCGGATATCATTTCATGAATCACATTAATTAATTCTTTGACAGTTACAGTGTCTTTGAGAGTAAATACGAATTTTCAAAGAGATGAGAAACTTCGTATATGCTAAAAATATATTGATTTTTCGTCCGAATATAATGAACAGGTTAGCGAGTTCGATTATCGGAAAGTTCATAAACCCTTCCCCTCCTTACGACTACGTGAATTCTTTCAGCTAATCAACACCTTTCCGGTCATTAAATACCTTTATTTTTACACAATGATCACAAATGTTTGATCACCATGAATCCCATAGTTCCTTTTTTTAAGACAATGCCCTCGACCAACTATTTTCTTGGATCAATGGAACATACTCCCCGTTATTTTTACACAAAGATGCTTACACGGGACAAAATGTTTGATTACCGAGGAACCCGTAGTTCCTCCCACTGGAACAACGTCCTCGGCCTCGCCATTCATTGAACAATCTAACACACACCCCGTCACAAACAAATTTAATTTTTACAAAAATAACACCATGAATTTTACACAAAATAAACAACCGGCATATTTGATCACCGAAAATTCCACAGTTCCTTTCCCTTGGAACAACGTCCTCGACCTGATGTATTCTTTGAGCAACCCAACACACACCCCGCTGGGCGACATCCTCCCCACCTCCCACCGACCGGACGTCCTCCGTCCTCAGCTGTCGAACGGTCCTCACGCTCCATCAGCTGCGCGGAGGACGCCGTCTGTTCCTGCGTCCGTCGGCCCGGGCCGCATGATTATTTCCCCCGCAATACAAGCGGCACGAAACGGAGATAAAGAAACAATGTTGGCGACCCCTTTAATAAGGCGCTTGAGCAACGCCGGTATCTCGCTTGGCGGCGCGCCGTTCGGGCACGCTGCGCTGATGCGCCGCCGATATGACCGCTCAGGGAGGACCCGAGGCGCGTAGGACTCACCGGGGGTCGGCGCCAGCCATTAGGCGTTCAGTGGGGGCCATTAGGCGGCCCGTGGTTGATATTAGGCGTTTGGTGTTGGTCAAGAGGTTTCGAGTCAGGGGTTGGGAGTTCGTGTTTGCCAATAATGATCAGGGCTGGTGAGAATTTGGTGGTAGTTATTTGGATCCTGAGAAGAGCTTCGGGTGTTTTCTCACTATTCGGTTTCTTGCGGATGCGGTACAGGACAGTTGTGCCCGAGTTCGCGGGTTCAAACCCGATCGAAGCCGTGGATTTTGAAGGGCGAAAAAATCCCTCGTACGCCTTCCTTCGGAGGGGAAGTAAAGCCGGCTGTCCCATGTAGTAGATTTACTGCATGTAAAAGATCCTCAAGCCTAAATGATGCCTCTGAACAAAATTCAGATCGCCTGTTTCATCGCCCAAGTAATACCTTCTTTCTCCGCTAGGTGTTGAAAGGAGCGTAGCGAAATTTCCGTGGTTAGACGGAAGAGCGGGCCTGATGGCCCGAGTCTCGCCACATAAAATAAGGCATTAACTAAACTAAACTAAACTACTAGTCTATGGATGATATTGTGATGCGTTATGCTCACCTACGAATATAAGAAGTTATTTATAGGCGCGTTTGTTCAGGAATAGGAATATACAACCCCACTCTCGGTAACATATTTTGCAGCGCCTGTTTGAACACGATGTACTGATGCGTCGGCTATGTCATTGCTCGGAGAAACACCCCCGTGTGACTCGTAGTGGGTCGGGAGAAGATCACAGTAACTTCCTGCGATAAACAAATGCGCTACACTTACGAGACAAATGACTTGAGCAGTTGACGCGCCCGGAAACACTAATCAATCGGCGGTAGCTATTGGGATTCAGAGTACACGGGTAATTCAGAAGGGATTTGACTTTGGTCATTAGGAATCAGAGCGACCACTCAGCGTTGCCATCGGCTTTGCAAATAGAGCCTTGATCAACATGCTCTTCAGCAGGGCTGTTAAGACGTGAGGGTCATGCCCCCCCCAAAGGCTTAGAGCTTTCGTTTACCTTTATTTGGCAAATTTGATGTAAATATTTATGTTCGAATTATGCAATTTTTAAACAATAATACTGCTTAGATTCAAATATACAGAACATAAATAATAGACAAAATAATAGCAATATGTTTACTATTCAACAAAAATCTACGATGCCCCCCCCCCCAAAAAAAAGATCGGCTGAATCCGCCCCTGGCGCCAATGGCGGCGGCTCCCCTCCCCCCTCGCTGGGAGGAACGCCCTCGCGGGGCGGTGCGAGCCATTAGGCGCTCATTGGGTGTCATTAGGCGGTCGCCGATTGCCATTGGTTGGTGTTGGCCAAGAGTATTTCAAGATGACCTTTGGGGTCGTTCTTTGCCAATTACGTTGTTTGCCTGTAGGCATTCGGGATTGATCCTTAAAATTCACTTTTGACCATCAGCCGTTCTGTGAATGCCAGTAATCCTTCCCTTAGCTCTTAGACAGTGAAATAGGATTCAGGAAAATTTGAAATTTCATTTTTGGTTAATAATGTTCAACGCTTGTTCAATTGCTATATCGACAATTCAGTAGACCTTTGTTTTTGGTAATAATAAGATTTAATAGGCTCTGACGGATTTGGATATATTTTCAATTAGTAGGTGTACAGGAGCGCATTTTAAATATTAGACACAAGGTGTTAATTCAATTTGTTTCTCGCCTCAGGTAAAGTGTTACTTAGGTAATATGTGTTTGGGTACAGGAGTTCGAAGTTCGAAGTCAGTAGACATTGGGCATTGCCAATACATATCAGGCATTTGGCTATTGGTGCCAAAATGCTCCGTTGCCATAATACGCTAAGCGTTGGCCACCAAACTTTTAGCGGATACTATTTGACTTTTCTTTTACTAGGAAGTGTGCATTACTTCTATTAGAACCCTAACAAATACTATCGTGTGCACAATACCAAGAGTTTAGTTGATGGTCGAGATAGATTGTTAACAATGAGAATAAAGGACATCAGTGCGAAAACCAATGTAATTTAAGAATTACAAATGTTCGATATCAACAGTCAACAACCAACAAAACAAGAAAAACTCAGTAGCTTGCAGGACCAATGAACTGAAGTAGCATGGTGTTAATACTTATAGAGTGCTTGCCTGCAGTTCGTTTCTTCCTAGTTTGGAGATTGGTTTTCAACATCATGCGCGCTCCGTTCGATGTTTGTCGCTCAGTATTCAGCAGAGACGAGAAACGCGCTATGTACACATCGAGTCAAACACTTCGCACATCGCGAACCCAAGTGATTGCCAGATGACTGCGGAGTTCCGCGTTTCTTCGCAAGTCATGCTGCTCACGAAACGTTTGTTCTGACGTTATAAACCAGACAAATGTTCCCACGACATATGTACAAACATAACATAGAAACGTTTTAGTTCAAAAGCTATGGAAAGATATTATAAAAACTGTTGGCGTGATGATTTTAAAACTTCAACTTCTAAAGTTGTTTTAATTAGTTCTTTAAGACCACAGCCATCCACAAATAAAAATCTGACATATGATAAGCTATAAAAGTTTGCTCCGTCAGTGCTTATTTATATACTAAGCAGAGCTACAACTAATCTTTAATAACAGTAATTACATTAAATAAAATGTAGATCAGCGATGCACGTATTATGATAAGTACTAGGCACACGTTACTATATTTATTTACGCAACTCCATTTTACTCCGCCGCAATACAATTTTCGTCCAATCCTATTCAAGAAGCTGATGCATGCACTTGTCTACATTGCACTATTGGTGTAATGTAATGAAGTAGTAATTCTACGCCATTGGTGTAGTACACATTAGATTTGTTGAAAAATGTCTGTAGAACAGGAAAGATACATGATCGATAAAAAGTACAAAACAATCGAATGAGCAATAAGGAAGTCACTGGTATTTTCAAAGTAGCTTCAGGATGAGTAGTAACACGAAGAATGTAAGTGTTAAAGCTTCCGTACCATAGCCTACCAAAACGTTCCACGATTTCCTCGAACGAGATGACAGAAACAGTTTTCTATTCTACTTTTCCTTCTTGAATTGAATTATTCAACACCGTAAGGCGGTACAACACAATTTAGGACTTGATTTCACATTCGTGTAATAACAGAAGTTTCAATTGATCGAAAACAAATTGTTATTGGGTAAAATCTTTGGGGGATGGTGGAATGGTCGGTTTCCAATCAAGAACATTTAGCAAGGTCATCGCTGGATCTTCCCGGTAAAGCGTTTGTGTTGAGGAGAAATGATGATGATGATGATGATGATGATGTAATGATCGTGTATGAAGGCGATGATAATGAGTATCTGCTTAATTAGAGATTATGCGGCCACACTGTCTCGCAAAACGTTGCGTCATACATATATCGAAACCTATAAAATAATTTGTTGTAAGGATTTTATCCATCCGATCCTAGCTTACCAGCTAGGTCGAATTCAATCGCTGTCTGGAGGAGAATTCTAGCGGTAGGCTGCTCTGATTGGTAGTCATCCGTAGTTTCTCTAATCAACACCAGCGAATGCCGGAGCAGTACCCTACTAAACGGGCCACGAACCGCGCGTGTGCTATCTTTCCTTCCTATGCCTTTTCCTAACCTCACCCCATACACTCCACTCACACTAACATGCACTACACTACCACTTATTCCGGGAGACCGGTCTGGAGCTTGGAGCTTGTCGCGACTGGGGCGGTGCCCCGTTGCTGGGAGATACCTGGTAGAGGAAAACCCCGCTAGCCGACCGTAGGTCGGCGCCAGATCTCCCAATCCAGCGGGAGAAAACCACTTCCCCGGGGGGAAACATGCACTCCACGTACAGGGCGAATGACCTTAGCAGTTGACGCGCCCTGAATCACTAACCAATCGACTTCGGCAGACGCCACTCTTGAGTTCCCGCACCCGCGCGCGGTGTTCGCGGAAGAGGTTCCCCCGGTTCGGCGCGGTGGCGGCCGCCATGCGGCGCTGCATTCCAGCCAAGGTCCTTGCGCCTGGCCGCAGGCGCGAGGCGGCCGCGAGCGCTGGGGCGCCCGCGCACTGCGCTGCACACACCGCCAAGCGCACACTGGACTATACTGGCCCCTCGAGGCCCCCGAGGGGCCGATCCGATAGAACGGCAATGGAAAAATTGGTAACGATATCCACTAATTTTTTTTTAAATTTTGCTTTATTTAAGGTCGTATCAACATCTTGGTCATTAGCGACCACTATTGGAGTTAAGGGTATGGTAACTATGAGGATGAAACGATATGGTGATGATAAGAGATGAACTGACGAACACAAGTACAACCATGCCTGAGGCGGGACTCGAACCGGCGATCCTTTCGTCCGAGATCACTACGGCACTACTGACTTAGCGATCTCGGCCACCGGATCGGCTATACGTCCAATCTTTAGTAAATTCTACTTCGCAGTGTGACAAAATTATTAAATTTATGTGCGGCATAATTAGAATATATATATATATATATATATATATATATATATATATATATATATATATATTATATATATATTGTGTGTATACATATGTGTATATACATATGTGTATATACATATGTGTATATACATATGTATATATATATATATATATATATATATATATATATATATATTTATATATATATATTCGTTTTTTCTTTTCTTGAAAACATAAATTAACACGCTTGTTATAAATGTGTCTGTTTGTGAATGTTTTAACTTGTTAAAAGACAACGTCATAAAATAGGAGGTGGTGGTGGTGATAAAAGAGAGGATAAGCCTCGGCAATGCTCGAAGAAACAATTTTTCTTTCCCACATAGTTTCCTTGGTGACATAGGATTACAATTCGATCCATAGCATACAACATCAACGAGAGGAGGATCTCTCCACCTTACCCTACACGACCGCCAGCGTATAAGCTACTCGCACAGTTCTCGCCGCGTGCTGGGGTACGTCATGTGACCTGCTCTGAAGCAATCACCTTATGAGGATTTGTTTATTTTCTCACAGCCAGGGTTCAGCGTTGCTGTTCATCTGACACACGAAGTCGCTCGAGAAGCGCGCAGATCCCTGTCATAGGTAATATCAGTGCGAATGAAATGTGCTTTCGCCGATACGTGCCATGCCAGTTGGTGTGGGACTTCCGAGCGCATTGGTCCGAGTCTGAGAGTTTCGAGTGGGGTACGCCCCATACATCGCGCAAACGGAGAGTAGTGTGAAAGGTCGTTAATTTTTCATATTTACGCCAATATTTCGAGGAAGAAAAGGTGAACAGCGGAATATTATTACCTATCGACAATGTTGTGGGGCGAGTTGTTGCACTGCAAATAGGCCTAATAGAGAACGAAGCCACCCGAAACTGACGCATCCACTTTTGAACGCGGTTTGGGGGGGGGGCGATATCAAGACGTGTCATAGCCTCTCAGAGAGTGTTAATCTTTTGAGTTTTCATTTATCTCTCATGTAGGTGATGCCATGTGGGTAGCAATGCGTGACAACAGCGAATCGAACTGTTAGAGTCGCTCATACTTGTACGCTGCCGGCATTGTAGTTAAGAACTCACATTGTCTGTAACTAATTCTGTGCTTTCATTGATAATGAAAGAGCGTGTAACCATTAGCTGTTATGAAGTCCTTCATGCAATTCCTAATATCTTTCTTGATTTGCAACTGATGAGGCGCTTTTATCAGTGGCGAAAGTGGCACGGTTTGATGTTGGGGGGGGGGCAGTGACAGAACCGACGATAAGGGCGATATAGATGGTTGAAGGGTGTGGGCGGCTGAAGACAGACGGGGAATGGCGGTGGTGGTGGTCATGGTGATTGATTGTGGTGATTGCGGTGGTGGTGGTGGTGATTGATTGCGGTGGTGGTGGTGATGGATGACATGGTGGTGGTGGTGGTGATTGATTCGGTGGTGGTGGGGTGATTGATTACGGTGGTGGTGGTGGTGGTGATTGATTACGGTGGTGGTGGTGGTGGTGATTGATTACGGTGGTGGTGGTGGTGATTGATTACGGTGGTGGTGGTGGTGGTGTTGATTACGGTGGTGGTTACGGTGGTGGTGGTGGTGATTATTACGGTGGTGGTGGTGGTGATTGATTACGGTGGTGGTGGTGGTGATTGATTACGGTGGTGGTGGTGGTGATTGATTACGGTGGTGGTGGTGGTGGTGATTGATTACGGTGGTGGTGGTGGTGATTGATTGCGGTGGTGGGGATTGATTGCGGTGGTGGGGATTGATTGCGGTGGTGGGGATTGATTGCGGTGGTGTTGATTGGGTGGTTTGATTGTGATGGTGATTGATTGTGATGGTGATGGTGATTGATTGTGGGGGTGGGGTGGGGATTGTGGTGGCGATGATGAGGGTGGTGACGTTGGCGATGATGTGGGTGATGACACGCGGTGACGTTGGCGGTGATGGTGACGGTGAGAGTGACGGCGATGGTGGCTAAGGCGGTGGCGGTGTTGTCAGTGGCGGAGGCGCGTGGGGTGACGGTGGAGGCGGCAGTGAGAGCAACAGTCCCGTTCGTCGCCCGGGGCTCCGCTAGGCGCTACAGCGCTCCCACACGCTGGGGCCTCCAAGTGTCGATAAGGAACGTTACAAGCTCCCAGACAGCACAGGAACAGTTCTTACATTTTATTAGAACAAGCGGGTCGAGACCCTTACAGCGCACTTTCTAGAGACACTGGAGTTTTACATCTCACTGTAGATGACGAAACAGGATCAGAATTGGCAGGACATTCCTAGTTCCGAAGAAACTTTGTAATATTGTTGACATAAAGTACATATTTTTTTGTACTTGTTACAATTGTAATTGTTAAATCCAGTGTTGACAACGCCAAATAAACAAGTACGTAACCAAAATAAACCATATCTAATAGTAATGCATTAAGTAAAATAATGAAAATAACGAAAAATATTCAGATAAATGTAGTTCTCCTCCAGAAAACTTTGTATGACAAACGAGTTCATGTAAAGCTTCTTATTTCTCGTTTACGCACGTACTTTCCGTACCGAACATGCGACACTGAGTGCAAAGAGCGTTCTTTATTCTTTTGACAGCGGTGCAGAAAATTTCCAGTTGAACACCGCGAAGGCGCCCTGTATTACTCATTGTCTGTACAGAAATGACCGACTGTGAGAGAGCTCCAGCTGCCATTGTGCAAAGCGAGGAAGGACGAAGAGAATGGAAGAGCCTCCCCGGCATCTGACACCAGCAGCTCTGTGAAAAGCTAATGAGAACCTCTCCGTCCCCCCAGAAATGACGTGAAGCAGCTAAAATTTCGTGGACGACGAGTGAGTGGACGAGTTGGCGCATCCGCTCCTGCTATTCAGCATTCAACACTCTGGACGGCACTGGCCTCCATCAAAAAGATGTGCGTACCCACAAAAAACATGGCTCGTCACTACGAAATGTCTTAATCTCTGGGTCGACGCGAGTTTCTTTCTGTTCCTCTCGGCTGCTTATTCTCATTGTACTCTTTCAAGACACTGCGTTCTCTAAAGGTCATAATCAATTTTTTGCGAACAAAACTGTTTCTGATTTTCATTAAAAACATAGTTCAACATTTCATATTACGATTAATTTATTATTAACAAAAATATTTTAATTTGCTATTTTATAATTCATAAAATATTACGAAACATTCCATTAAAATATGGTTTTCATTGTATCCATAAGCCAATTGTATAGTACTTTTACAAGCTATAAATATTTTATTCTTTAATTTTATAGCCTCGGAAAATGTAAACATTTTCAGTGGCCTAAAACATTCAGTATTTAACAGTTATTATTTTACTAAAAATATATTTTAACAATTATATATTTTTTTAGTTGTTAATCAAATATTCACTGTTCACACCCGATTGAAGAATTCCGTGCCGTAAGAGTCCTACGATTTTCATGCTATGATATTGTCGAAGAAAGTTTGAAGGCAACCTCCTTTACAACCTCCAAGGATGTACTTACGTTACCAAAAAGTTATAAACTTATAAAAAATATAAACATCCTGTTCTTTAATGACTTAATGACTCAAGCAATTCACTATCCTCCTCCATCACAGCTATGTATTTTCTGATATTTACCTCCGCGGTGCTTATTTATATTTGCACATTTCCCGTGTCCTCCAAACAGCTTTCTCGAAATTTTCACTCATAACTCGATGGGAGTTGCATGACATCACCACCGGAGCACAGGTAGGGTACTGTCAGAGTGGATCCGTGTTCGATGAAATTTGCGTTGGGGAAGCCAGAGCCGTTTACGGCTGAACATTTCAGGTACTCAGTAGAGCGCAGCTCGATCGCAGTGTCTCTCACGCGATCTCGCGAACACACGGCCGATCTTCCAGTTCTGCAGAACGGAAGCACATGAACTTGCATTCGGCCGAACTGAGCTACTACACATGAACAGAGTCGTGGGCTTCCGCGGCCGGAGTCGTTGAATTCTTGGCTGTCCGGGATTAGTCGCGTCATGGTCGATGGAGCTGACGTTTCGGCCATCTTGCTGTGGCCTTCTTCAGAGCTATACTGCGCAGTATAGCTGAGCAGTATAGCTCTGAAGAAGACCACAGCAAGATGGCCGAAACGTCAGCTCCATCGACCATGACGCGGCTAATCCCGGACAGCCAAGAATTTTACACATGAACAAACTTGTTTCGTTATTCTATGAACGAAAATATCTCTTGTTTATTTCTTCGAAATTGTGGCATAGAGTTGTACGTGAAATCGATTAAGAGTGTTGCTGTAAGTTTCTGCCAAATATGAATCAAACCTCACTAATGCAATAGGAATGTAAAATTTCTTTTACTTATGTTCCTCATGTCATTGCAAACATATGTGGTATTAAATATAACTCTCAGGAAAAAGTGTTTTCGTTCCCATTCGAGTCACTTTACTTAATAATTTGCTGGGAGATGTCTGACACAGCCAACTGCAGAGTGGCCACAACCGTTCGGCAAAATCAATGGTCAATCAGTACCTTGACGTTCTTTGGCCGAACACGAAAATGTTCTGGACGTACACATAGCCCCTGATAGGGCCGCATGAAAGGTAGCTCCGCACGGTGCAGATTCGGTCAGTAGCGTACAACGGTTTGCCGAATCCCGAAAAATGTGGACGGATTGCTTGCAGTTTTCCGAGCTCCAAACGTTCGATGCTCGTCCTATCCACATATCCACAAGCTTGTCGGTATTTTGGGTATATCTGAATATTCGTCAAGCACCTCGGATCTGGCTCAGGGCATCAGTTGATGTCTCTGCAGTGCCTCTGATCGGGAGGTCCTAGGTTCGACTTCTGACGCTGGCAGAATGTTCGACACTAGTTAGATAGCTAGATCGAATTCAGTCCCTGCCTGGAGGAGAATTCTAGTGACCGGCTGGCCTGATTGGAAGTTTCCCATGGTTTATCTGACCATTACCAGGCGATTGCCGGAGCATTACCCTAACAAACGGGTCACGGACCGCACGCAATGTTTCCTTCCTCTTCCTCATTCTATACTTACTCCTTACTTACACGCATACATGCACACATGCGGGAAGTTGGAGTCGGGAGCTTAGAGCTTGTCCCAGCTGGGGCGATGTCTCTCTGGTATGAAAAAATATCTGACCGGTGAAAACTCGGCAAGCCAACGTACGTCAGCGCTAGAGGCCGGCGCGTACATTTACGGGACTAACGACATTAGCCCAGAAACAGTAATCAATGAATCATGCGGGCATCTCGGCTCCCGGGGATTGGGCGAGCAGTCGCTCTAAACCCGGCGAATGAGTGTGTGGGGCTCCAACACCAGCTCCGCGCAGGGAGCGGAGCCGAGCGAGGCCCGCACCGGTTCGGGCAACCTACTTCGCGCGGGGTCGGCGGGGCGGCTGCCGCAGCGCTAGGTGCAGCCGCCGAGAGAGGAAGTACAGCTTTACGGCCGACGCGACGTGCCGGCGTCTCCGCCCACTTGGCTCGCGGGATACACGCTTGAGATACACGCGTCCTCGCGCGCGGATTAAGACGCCACGCCGTACTCGGCTCGCTGCAACCCGCGTGCGAAGCTGCCGCGTGGACACGCGTGATATTGTTTTGATTCCCATTCCGTTGAACACCGGTATTAACATTCCGTCACTCGCGCATCATTTGTAAGCGAGTACTCGCGCGTTGGACTCCGTCCAGCGCATCAGATTTAAATTTGTTTAAAAATTAAAATCATGAATACACTTTCGTTATTTGTCTGTGCTTATTGACTACACTATGGAAAGGAACAATAAATAATGACAAACCATATTTGAAGCTTCTACTACATTTCCGTCACTCGCACGGCCAATCGTAGCACGATTACTCGCGCGTTGGACTACGTCCAATGTCTGCATTATTTAGTTTTCTATATCTTCTAATATTTATGTTTTTGCACAGTAACGAGATAAACGCATAAACCCAACATTTGAAGTATTGAACTCTTTCATATCACAGAAAAAAAATATTATTTTGATCAAGTATTGAAGAACACCGTTTTATACGCCAGTAAACGCATGTTGGATTCTACCATGTTGGAGTATACCTACTACGTTATTGCAGTAATCCTGGAGAATGATTTTGTTAAAGCATTTAATTTACTGCAGGTGAACTAGAAAGTATTTTATTTGTTGTTGTTGTTGTTGTTGTTGTTGTTGTTGTTCTTGTTGAGCAGTGTGCGTGCTACTTTCTGGAAAACCATTTTGTGTGTGGTTTTGATTACCAGCACCTTTGTTGCTGCAGGCCTCCAGTTGTTTGTTTTTCTAATACCAGACTCACACGAGACGCTGGCTACCAATCCTATGAAGCCTGAGAACTGTTTGTTGACTGACTTGGGCAATGAGAAGTTGGAGAATGATTTCAGATACCACGATCATGTTCTTCCCTCTACATATCCACTTTTTACTGTTTTATACTATTTATTTGGTATTTGTATTTGTCTCACAAGAGTATTCATAGCCAACTACTGAGAAATGTTGGTCGACGTATTCGGACAATTAGGAAATGATGAAGGATATTTTAATGATGTATGAGACATACCTAATTGGCAAACGCGCCTTTTCCAACTAGGCCACAAACACAAAATGGAAACATTTACAGCTTACGAAGGTTTTGAAACCACAACTGTGGTAGTAAATTAATAATATAGTGCTTCTATAAGTGTAACAATGAATATGCAATTAAAAACGAGGTTACTAAATCACATTTTGTGAGATTACTAAGAATTATTTTTCATTAGTCTCTTTGAGACTAACAGCATGATGTTTTAAATATAGGTAATATAATGCACAATAAAACTATATTCCAAGTGAAGAAAGGCAACACTGGGTGAGTTCTCATGGTTAACACAAACGATCCGTTTGTGTGAATAGAAAATTGCGCGGGAGTTCTCTCCGGAAACTTGCTTTTTCTCTAGTGCCCTGAATGGCCTGAAATGCATTTCTCACATCTGCTAGACAAGAAGATAAAATTCCTTATGCACCTTCAACGTAATAAAGAAAGATAGTTCTAATAGAATTAATATGAATACTGACATTAGAATGAAAACAGTCATCCGACTAGTTATATTTTCGAAATAGTGATGTGCTTTTTGATAAAACCAAATATAGTTCATGGCAGGGATAACACCTATCTGGTGATATTTCCTACAATCTTTTATGGTACTGCTCGGGATCAAAGATTGTAATATTATTATCGTTTAATTTAGATACAAAAATTGCTGAAAAATCGTTATCTAAATTGAGTGCTTAAGTTTTATTAGTATTCATGTGGAGTTTTTGTACGTTTCATTATAGTTCATGTTCTTTAGTGCATTCTTTGTAACAGTTCTGCTCCATGAGAACAAGAAATGCGTTGTAACTTCGTTACACTTCGCGATATGTTAGAATATTAACGTAACTTCTTTACTGTCTCGACCAGTTCATTCAATAACTGACGATTATAAACATTAAACACCGTGTAAATAACACATTCGGCTCCACACATTCGGCATTCGCCGAGCAGCGAGCTACTGCTCACTCAATCCCGAGCACCTGATGTGTTCGGCGAATGTTCGCTTCTTTTGATGTGTCCAAAACACCGGAACTCCGTGGGTATGGTGAGCACCGAATGTTCCTCACTCGACAAATAGCAAGCAGCTTATCCACACTACTCGGGATTCGGCGAGCAGTCGCTCGTTTCTCGCCGAATACCAAAAGTGTAGAGCCGCCTTTGCATTTTCAAAACACGTACACCCACGCAGATCATTGGTTCTTTGATCAACAAAATTCGTCGATCAGTTCAGAAGCCTCTAGAATGGGAGGAAATCGACAAACCCAACGACCAAAAACTGACATTCCTCCGTTCGCGGAGATGGGAACGAAGGCCTTTGGACCTGAATGAGGACAGCTTTGACAGCTACTGCTTGGCCATTGCTGGCAACATCACTGCAAGTTAGGTCCATGCACTTGTTTTGTCATAGCGTCCGTAAAGAGTTTGCTCATTTGCAAATGAATTCATCACAATCTCTTGCAATGTCATCGCCCTGGATGACATTCATTTGTTTCCCGACCTGCCTAAGGGGTCCCTTCTTAGAGTAATTCCTCTATGCACATCCCTTGCACAAACGCAGCGGCGGCGGCGACGAGTGAGTGGGTGAATGAGTGTGTGGGTGAATGAGTGTGTGGGTGAATGAGTGTGTGGGTGAATGAGTGTGTGGGTGAATGAGTGTGTGGGTGAATGAGTGTGTGGGTGAATGAGTGTGTGGGTGAATGAGTGTGTGGGTGAATGAGTGTGTGGGTGAATGAGTGTGTGGGTGAATGAGTGTGTGGGTAGAGTGTGTGGGTGAGGTGATGAGTGAATGAGTGGATGAATGCGTGAGTGAGTGAACCAGTGAGTGGGTGTGCAAGCGAGCCCATGCCCGTGTGCGCGCGTGGGGCCGGGTGGGAAACGAAAGTCGGGGAAAACGGCCCCGTTAGGTCTCCCGTACGAGGCGAGCACGCGCCGGCCGGCGGCTGCATGAGCGCTGGTCAACTGCTGGTGGAAAATGGGCCGCTCGCCGCTTGGGAGAAATGTATTACTGCACTTGACGTTGGGAGTGGAAGCCCTCATGCTCGGGGGAGTGGGCGCCGAAACGAGCGCTTTGCAGTGTTATGCTGACATTTCAAATATTTGTTTCCAAAACGCCTGTATTTGTTTATTTATTTATTTATTTATTTACATTTTTAATCTAGGGGCATTTTATTAGCTGAGGCCATTGAGGCACAGGAATTATGTCATGTGTGATATATGACAATAGATGATAGCGATTAGCTAGTTGCATTATAATGGAACAATGGTAGAATGACTCACGGAAAACGGGAAGACCCCACGAAAATGTGCTAAGAGCTCGCTTTGTCCACCACGAATTCCACACGGACTCGTAGGGGATCGAATCCGGTCACCAGTGATGGATGCTCAACGCATTAAATGATAATGAAACCAAATTACGAATTGTTTTTTCACACAGTGAGCAATGTTTGTCGAGAAATTTTACAGTTTTTTATAATTTAGATCATCCATGCATAGATATTCCATCCTCGAATATACTAGCCCAACAATTTTCTCAATTAACACTTCAGGAAGTTGAATCGACAAAACAGACGAAGGAAAAGTAGTCCTGTGACAACTTCGAATACAATTACCATTGTTTACTCCAATGCGTCAAAATGTTCTGACGCTGCGTTCCCAGAATGCTGCTGTCATGACCTGAAATGGAGTACACACTGCATGTACCAACCATTTCTCACATTAAAGCTTACTTCCTGACTAGTGGATTTCAAGTGACTTTACACAGTGCAACTTCAGACACTCAGCAAAATCTTCTACTTGATAATTAACGTGCTTAAGATCAATAGTACATAATTATGCTTAATCTAACAACAAAGGTTTACTCCTAATTGACTCGAATTTGACATAAATTGTTTGAACTTTATGAGAATAAGAAAGAGAAAGCTTTCCAGTCGAATAAATATCTCAAAATATAACATACATTCTTTCTCTTTCCAGCTTGTTTATCAATAATACAAGAGATCCCAATGATGAAAATCAATCAATTTCAGTCATCTCACATTCCTTCCCGCAGATGATCATGCCATTTCCTTGCACCTTGCCGTCCCATACTTTGGTTACCTCGCCGCTCCGGTCATTCCAGTAACTATCAGGTGATGCGGAGAGCACGCCGTTTACGAGCTACAGCGATTGCTCAAGCCATCCCACTCACTCATTTCCCCGAGGGCGAGCGGAATAGTTCCAATGAATTTCGGATTACCGCTAAAGCCTGCGCGCCGATGGGTCACGTTCGCGGCCGCGAGCGGAGTGGACGTCGCGTCGGGTCGAGGCGTTTCTTCCCAAGCGAGGAACTCCTTCCTCATGAGCTGACGTCACCCCGCGCCGCCTCCCGCCGCAGGAGGGCGGACGGCGGCGCTCGCAGCGCCAGATGGGAGTAATGGGAGGTGAAGGAACTGCCAGCCCCGAGCACGGACCCGATCCAGGCGCGGCTCCGGGCGAACGCCGTCGGGAAGTCGCGGGAGAGGCGTCCAGAGGAGTGGCCTGCGATGGCCAACCGGAATCGCTCCGACCACGCCCCCTGCACGCAGACCCTGAACGTAGCTGCAAATACTTTGGCTACAAATCACGTAATTCATATACAGTATTAAAGCACATACCTTCCCCTTCCATCTCCATAAGTTTTATAACACAAACGAAATGTAGAAGAACACTGCAAACGAGAACGCCAAGAGCTCGCACTTCTGAATCGCACAACGCCTGACTGCCTACTGAGATTACACCAGGGGACGAGGCGATTAGTCACAGGACTGTTCTCAGAAGACCCTTATCTGTCCACTAGGTGATGTCATGAAGGTTTAGGTTTCGGAAAATCACAAGCACTGCGCCTTGGAACGATATTTCATTTTATGACTTTTGGCCAGCTTTTCGGTACAAATACTCCTCTGTGCGTCGCGTCGGTTCGCAGGCAATGTGTTACACGGGGGAGTTCGGAGGCGAATATCTGTGCGTGAATTGTTTCACTGGCAAATATCTTAAAGAAACAAAGGGAAAATTAACTCTAGGAACCATTATCGCTCTAAACAGACCTCAGGGGTCGATGGGAGTAATGAGAGATGTAGGAACTGACCGACTTGAGTCATGGACCTGTACCCCGCGCGGTTTCGGGCCAGCCCCGTCGGAGAGGCGATTGACTCTGCGATAGCAGGCCATAATTGCCCCTACGCCGCCCTCATTGAAGAAGGCGATTAATTCATTCGGTTCCAGGACGTCGGTTCGGTCCTGTAAGTGTCCGAATATACGCAATGAACATGTGCTTTATTCACGTGTATGTCACCTCAGAGGTACCTCTTAGACACCGCTGGGAATCTCTGCAAAGATTAGGCAAGATTTAATATTTGGAGAATCTTCGCCGTAGCCTGACGTAGCGCTAGATAGGAGTAATGGGAGGTGAAGGAACTGTTAACCTGGAGTCACGGGCCCAATCCCAGCACGGATTCAGGGGTGCACTGTCAGGAAATTTCGGGAGAAGGGGGCGCTGTCGGGAGAGAGGCCTTCTATTTGTGCTGTCGCCATCGATGATGTCGCCCACGGTTGGAGATGGCGATTAACCCTTTAGGTGTGACGTTCGCCGCCCGCCGTCAGCTGCGGCAGAGTGACTTTTAAATTTGCCTGCTACAATTCCGTTTTCAACTAGGTTAAAATTACAATCTTCTAAATTATTAAAGGAAAATGTCAGAAAAAATAGGATACCTAGAGGAAAGTATGTTCTTTCCATTAGTTTATTGAATATCATCACAGATAATATGCACATTACGCGTAGGCTCGAGTCAATATGCACAGTAACCTAAAAAATAAACAAACCATATCTTTCCGCGAGCGGTGTACTTCAAAGCAAAGAACAATGCAAAAAGGTGGGTTTCCATGATAAATTTTGTAACAATATGTTTATTTTCTGTCGCTATTGTTAAAGCACACTACTCACTTCCTTAGTCAAAGTTCTGGTTTTAGTACCTGAATTTACATCTGAATATTTTATTTTGCCATTCCCGTCATTGCAGTACTACCACAGAAAATACTACGTCAGCAACCACAATATTGATCATAAAAAAATTAACAGATGACGTGAAAAAACTGAAAATCGGAGTACAATAAGCTATGATGAACTGCTAGCTATGATGAAGCTAGCGATCCTTCGCGAAATATATGGAGTTACCCTCACGACGCATTCAAAAGCACGAACGGCAGATGATGTGCGGTCGTACACGCCAGAGAGTGACCCTGTCAAGGACGGCATATTCCGTCGTACACGTCTGAGGGGTTAATTCACTCTATCAGAAAACGCGAGTTTGATCCCGACAATGGCAAGGAAATGGGCAGATACAGTGTTCAATTTTTGTAGTAATCGAGAGTTGTAGGTTTCTTGATTAAGAGATTTGGAGTGTGAGGCTTTCACACATCATCTATGGAAGTATAACAATTTCTTTTACAATATCCTTTAATATAAAATTCTTAAATTTGATATTAGGTGTTCTTTCCAATACGGCGTCAATTATTAATTCCAAGTTAATTTAACACAAGAATGCCATGGATTATATTCAGCGTTTGTAAGAACATAAAATTAAACTAATTTTCCAATTTTGCCCAAATGTATGAAGCTTGCATTTTACATGAGGAAATTAATACATCAAATTGCTTCTCATTGCACCACTATGGCAAAGCTATTTTATCTAGATATTCTGAAGGAAGATGAAATGTGGATAAACAAGCGGGGCATTGCGCGATAATTCGTAGGCAGAAAGGAGCTAATATCGCGTGAACTCTCTTCCAACCTCACTCGATCGGGCGGCGTGCTGGCAGGCTCGTCCATCACCCGCCTAATCACAGGCCACCATCTCCTTATTGTGATCAGCGGAGTCGATGGGAATCACTGGCGATGCTAGGGCGAAAGATGGCGGCGGCGGCGATGGTGTAGCGGTTAGCGTATCGGACTACTATACCCAAGTTTGCGGGTTCAAACCCGATCGAAGCCGTGGATTTTTAAGGGCGAAAAAATCCTTCGTACGCCTTCCTTCGGAGGGGAAGTAAAGCCGGCTGTCCCATGTTAGTACATTTACTGCATGTAAAAGATCCTCAAGCCTAAATAACGCCTCTGAGCTAAATTCAAATCGCCTGTTTCGTCGCCCAAGAAATACCTTCTTTCTCCCATGATAGGTGAAAGGAGTGTAACGAAATTTGCGTGGTCAGACGGAAGAGCCTCATGGCCTGAGTCTCGCCACGTAAAATAAGGCAATTTCAATTCAATTCAATTCAAAGATGGAGCTGCGTCTGAGGAATCTGATGGTGGAATGCGGTACCTCCGAGACGTCGGCGGGGTGGGTTGGGAAGGAAAAGACTGCTTTCCAGTAATACCGTTGCTAACGCTTGGGAGCGAGTCGTTAGAAACACATAAGATGATCGTGGGCTAGGTGTTCACCTCATCCTGACAGAAGGCGAAGAGAACTCGGGTTGTATTAGCGGAGATGAGTTAGCTGATGATGGCAGGCCATACCAATGAGAGGGGGTCCTTAATTCTTTTTTGTTAGCTACTTGGAAGTGATTATGTGCTAGTTTGAAACTCAGCCCTCTGGTATTTCTGTTGTTTCTAAACAAGGAAGAAATTAAGAAATCGAGTGGCTGTGACTTTCAGAAGTACGAGCGCCGTCAACTGTCAGGAAAACACACTTTGCATTTCTAATGGCCGTGATGTATGACACGTCCCTCGAAAGGCACTGGAGAAGAGGCGTAACTGTCTGCAACTGTCCTCCGGTACGCAGCTGAATGTGTCCACGTGGTGGTCCGGGACTTCATTCGTATTCGCGGTGTCCAGTGTTCGAGACTCGGTTGGTCCGGTCTGACGGGCGCTTTCCCTACTTTCCCTTGGGAGGTGATGGTTGGACATGTGCAATGTTTGGGCACCGGTTTTACCCTTATGCAAATGTCGCTGTATGTGTGTGGAATACTTACAACAACCAATAACGTAAAGAAATCATCGAAATTAGCTAGCATTTGAGTTTTTGTAAAATAGTAATTTCTTGAATATTAAACAGCTAAGAATATGTAGTGAGTAGATGTACTTTCGGAAAACGAATATGAAGCTACTTTTAAGTTGATCATTCGCACAATAGCAAATACAAAACCGATGAAACATTTGAATACATGACACGTTTAGGCCCTATGCTGTTGTTTTACAGACAAAACAGAAACCAACAAAGAAATTAGTTTTTGATCTAAAGATTTTAGTTCAAAGGATACATTTTTCATAATCTAATTAAATCTTGTTTCACGTATTTCTACTTTCATATTTGAATTCAATCACAAGTTTAGACATATTACCATTTACTAATGTATGTATGCTTGTATGTTTATATTACATTATAGATACTTCTTACAACGGTTTCGTTCCATTTTTAAGAACACTCCTTTTCAAAGACTCTTACGAACACTTGTTTTAAATACCTGTACTATTTACCTTAAAAGTACAAGCAGGTCATCATTCAGCAGTTCATACTCGGATCCACACTGCTTCTGAATGCGAATTAGCTCCAGCAATCAAGTCATCAAGGGTAATGACTACTCTCTTCCTACTCCACCACTCCCAAAGTGGGTATTAGGAACGAAATAATGAGGTCTCGCAAATGATGATGGATTCCACTAAATATGTTGCCATAATTTAAAGCCAGATTGCATAAATTTTTTGAAATAAGACGTAGCCTGAAACACCAAATACATACCACTATTAGGCTTTATTTAATGTATATAAAAATGGATATTTTCTTTGTATTTATGAAATTTATGATCCTCACTGAGAAAAAAGTATGTAAAACTCCCAACAACGTTAGCACAGTTGGAATGAACGTGTTTAAGGAAAACAAGGAAATATTAAATTTAATGAAATAAACGTCTCTGCAAATGCAAAAAGAATCCTTTTTTAATTTTACACTCACTCCCTGTATGCCGTATTGAGGGATCCGTTGACTATAGATTTCTTCGGCTGTACGGATGACGACGTATCGACGACTGTCTTACCAACGATTCGTCTAACGTATCGCATTACTTCTCCCGTGTTTCAGCCCTTAGAAATGTCAAAATATGAGGTTTGAAACATCGGCAAAACATCCCATTCCGCGACAACACTCATCAACCGAGAGCATGCGGTAACTAACTTATTCAAGATCAAAAGTAATGGATAAGGAATCCCTTCTTTTAATTTCAAAATTGTTTAATATTAACTTAGATAAGGAACGATTATAGAAGATCTTATCTAAATATCTTTCCGATGAATGAAGCATCCAAGAAAGTTAACCAATGATAGATATACTAGCATACAAAAAGATAATAAAAAGCCGCAAACTAAATTATAAACATTTTCCAAAATGCGAAATAGGACGCCCAACAAGAAAGAGATTGGAGTGAAGCTGCAACTGACTCGCAGCCTAATCCTTTATGTGAAGATGAAGGAGAAGAAGATTATATATATAACCAATGATTGTCTATACGAAAGCCCTTCTTTCATTATATTCATTGTTGAACCAGACGAATTATGAAAACCAAGAAACCCCGGCAGGGCCCTGAACTAGCTGAGGCTCTGTGTTATCATTCACCTCCAACGCCGGTGCACACAGAATGACATCACCGAGGCGGAGCGGGCCAGACGGAAGGAAGGACGCATGCAAGATAGGGGCAGCCGCCGGGAGCTTGAGCAGGAACCGAGAGGAGACCCTGGGGCACAGAGGTTGCAGCGCCGGCGGCGGCGGATGAGTGCAACCTCCGTGCAGCGCGTCGTGTCGCGCTGACCTGCAGGAAGCCCAGCGGAGGCGGACGGATGGGGCAGCTGCAACAGCTCCGGCCGCGAGTGCTCGCAATGCTGAAGGACTGGAAGCTGCTGCAATTGCTTCTGGCAACGAGCAACAGGCGCCTTTAAATTCCATACTTCGGTTTTTAATCTAGCGGACACGCCGATAGGTTTCCACGTCCGGTTATCATAATTAAAATATTCAAATATTATGGTCAGTTTGTGTGTGTGTGTGTGGGGGGGTGAGATATTTTTATTACAGTAAAATCAGTCTGAACTGGAACCTGTACAAGCCAGAAACCTGTCTTAACCGGAATTGTTTGTGTCCCGATCGATTCAGGGATAGACAGATTTTACTATATTAATATTCTCCCGTTTTGATACTCTGACATCTGCTCTAGCGTGATCCCCATAACTCATCACTGAACCTGGTATAAACGAAAGCTTCGGAACAGAGAATCTTATTAAATTATTATTGGGAACTTCAGTACAGGCAAACGTTACTAAGGGTTACGAATTCAGTATTAGTTGCATTTGCAGGGACGTAATTGGCTTGAAATTCAACTAACTTTTCAAATACGATTAAATATAATATGGTTAGAGTTTACACATACGGTTAAATATACAAACTTTACAAATAGGAACATCATTTCCAACTTTAACATCTCTTACGTTCAGCAAATAACTAAGGTCTCCTCTGTGATTTCCATAAAACTTTCTCTCTCTCTCTCTCTCTCTCTCTCTCTCTCTCTCTCTCTCTCTCTCTTTCTTTCTTTCTTTCTTTCTTTCTTTCTTTGCTTCCTGGGCGGAATTGAAGAAAAATAATGTGTTACAGTTATGTTTGAATTTTATGTCTATTGCATGTAGACGAGAAGTTAAGTAATATTGGCGTAAAGGTGTAAGCTGAAGATTTTGCAGAACTAGTATATCAATACTTGCGAATTCTGTAATATGACATCGCCCAGACATACCAATTGTTTCGCGATTTGCATCGATCTGCATTTCATCATGTCGTGAAATTATTAATTTTTAATGTCAAACTCAAGATGAGGAACATTAGAGCAGGCGACATTTTACTCGTATTACACTTTATTAGCAAACTACATACAGTACTTCACCTTAATATGCAAAATTGGGCGTCATGAATTTAAATGTTCTTAGTATAGTGCACTCACGGAATTCACTCTATAATCCTACAGAACTTCGACCGGTAGCGGTAGCTCAGTACATCAACTGACGTCACTGCAGCGCCTCTGACCGGAAGGTCCTAGGTTTGAGTCCCTACGGCGGCAGGATTTTGACACTAGCTTCTCAGCTAGGTCGAATTCAGTCGCTGTCTGGAGGAGAATTCTAGTGGCCGGCAGCTCTGATCCACATCAGGCGAATGCCGGAGCAGTACCTTATCAAACGGGCCACGGACCGCGCGCGATCTGTCCTTCCCATTCCTTGTCCTGTCCTCGCCCATTACACCCACACTTACACTAACATGCACTACACTACCACATATCCCGGGAGACCGGTCGGGAGCTTAGAGCTTGTTCCGGCTGCGGCGGTGCCCTGCTGGTGGGAGAGTCCTGGTTAGGGGGAAACCCCACTAGCCGACGGTAGGTCGGTGCCGGATCTCGCTATCCAGCGGGGAAGATCACCGCCATCTTCCGAGAAAAAACATGCACTACACTCACGGTACTAATGACCAGAGCAGTTGACGCGTCCGGAAACATGAATAAGTGAATCAATCAATCAAACCTACAGAACTTCGTATCTCAATGTATTCTGTTTGCAGTTTCTGGAAGAGGAAAAAAGGTTCCTGTGGGAATTGTATTGCCGAGTAGCGAAGAATGTTGTTGACGCGTCCTCCAAAGGGGTGCTAACACTCTACCGTCCACTCCAGGCCTTCAGTAGGATACTCCACCCTCGCCACTTACTCTCTGACTTGTTAATTTACAGCACCGGCTGACACTGCTGGTTGACTTCATCCATGAACAGGGCGGTTGCGACCTCACTTGACTTTTCTTACGAGAAGCAATTGAGGAACGCAACTCAGCTGAAGCACTTTGCTCGTTATGAACCGATCGGCTGCATTGCTGCCGTGAGTAGTTTCCAACGAGGTCAACACTGGACGAGAAATTGTGAAGCTTAGGTTACTGCATCGTGTCTTGTTTTGCGTTTGGTCTCTGATGCACTCGTTATACCTGAACCACAAAATGACATGTGCAAATCGAGATAACGATAAATCTACAACGAGGCACGTCACGAGAAGCTGCCAAATGACTGCGAATTCGACCTGCGACCTGCGTGCAAATGCAACGCGAGTCTTGCAACAGATGAGCGTACCAATCAAACTGAATACACTGATTACTAATCGCGTAGAACGCCTCCATTTCGTATGAAGTCATCGACACACGATACAAACGAACGCTTTCTCAGAATTCACCTGTGATGAAAGGGACATTCATTTCACAGTTATTGGACGTTTCCCATTTCCAATACCAGAGTTTTAAAAATCAGATATTAAAAACAGAGACCCTATGGGGAATATTTTGGGTTTAATTGTGAGCTAACTGAGTGCGGAGTTATTTTCTTTTATCGGGGAATGCTTTTTTTAAAACTCAGTGATTACGATTTGATAATTGATTTTCATAATTCAAGTAGCCAAAGTAAAATACATTCGCGCCGCGAATTCAACCAGTGTCCGCTCCAGCTGTAAGATTCCGAATTCAATCTTTACCGGTAAGAAATGGCATCAATATTATTATGTTTGGGTACTAAAATAACAAATGCGTAGCATGTAGCAAAGTTGCAAAACATGTTTTCATTTTACAGTATTTTATTTTGTTCTTGTACGTGTGTTTTGGTAATGACGAAATTGGAATTTTTAATACATACTAGGAAATGAACTTTGTATTTTTCTATCCGAGTATGCTGTTATGTACTTGTGATGTTTTTCGTACTTGTGAGTATGAGTTCTGATTACAACTGAGTTTAATATTTTGATACAACAAATTGTTTTTTTATTATTTAAAAAATCAATAAATCATTTCAATGGGTTACATATTAATGTCAGTGTGTTTTCCCGATTTTTTAAAACCTTCTTTAAGAGGGACAATTCACCTGGCCCTGCCCCAAACACAAACACACTGTTGAGATGAGCGTTCCCCTTACTCGTGCCGGCCTTTTGATCAGTAGTGACAATCGCTTTTTCTGCGGCGATGGTGTAGCGGTTAGCGTATCGGATTGCTATACCCATGTTTGCGGGTTCAAACCCGATCGAAGCCGTGGATTTTTAAGGGCGAAAAAACCCTTCGTACGCCTTCCTTCGGAGGGGAAGTAAAGCCGGCTGTCCCATGTTAGTACATTTACTGCATGTAAAAGATCCTCAAGCCTAAATGACGCCTCTGAGCTAAATTCAAATCGCCTGTTTCGTCGCCCAAGTAATACCTTCTTTCTCCCATGATTGGTGAAAGGAGTGTAACGAAATTTGCGTGGTCAGACGGAAGAGCAGGCCTCATGGCCTGAGTCTCGCCACGTAAAATAAGGCAAATTCAATTCAATTCATTTCAATTCAATTCAATCGTTTTTCTGTGGCCGCGATGGAGGTGCCGCCGTTTAGCAACGCCGGCGGCGGCGGCGGGCGAGCGTGCGCGGGGCGTGCGAGGGAGCGTGAGCGCGAGCGTGCGGGGGCGGGCGGCCGGGCGTTGCGCCACGCCGCCTGCGGAGAAGCCGAGCGAAGACGGCTGCTGCACAACCGCCTGCCTCCAGCGGCGCCTGCAACTTCCGCGTGCGCGCCCCTCGCCAGGCGCGACTAATGGGCCCAGCTGCGCGTGTGGGAGACAGGGCTTCCGTTTCCAGCAGCGCATGTTTTATTATAAGGGAATTCAATAGCTTCAATTTCACAATATCTCGAATAACAAACTCCACGATATCTAGATAACTTCGTCTGTACGACATCCCGAATTTTGATAACTTCACCTGCATATCTGGAATTTCATAACTTCGATTCCACGATATCTCGAATTTCGATTGCTTTATCTTCACGATATTTCGAATTTCAATAACTTCACCTCCATGATATCGAACTTCACCTACACCCGATATAACGTGATTCATTTTTATTCTCTTTACCGAACAACATATAATCTGAAACTCGAACCTCGATAAGTTGAACGGTGAGTTTACTACAATGTCGTCTTTTCATCTTCGGGTACAGAAAATCGAGATATTAAAACTTAAAGAATTATTAACTCTTGGAACTACCGGTACTGAAATGAATTTTATCTTCTTACTCTAAAAAAAGGAAGCACCAATTTAGACTTTCCCACATTTAGTTATTGTAAAAGAAGAGAAGCCAGAGAAGTCACTAAACAAAAAAAAAAATATTACAGAGGAAATTCTTCACTGTACATTCAAAGCTCATGACAAAATTATACAGAAATAAAAGAAGAGTTATATAAAACTTAAAACAGAAGAGTGTTGGAGAACAAAACTTAAAAATGTTCATTCACGTACTTACGTCTTTAAGAAAGCGACAATAGGAAAATTACATCACCTGAAATGGTGATGTCAGCAATTGTGAACGAATTTCTGTTGAAGAACGTGTAGTTAGCTTTGTTCGCAACTTGAAACCATTCCCACGCGATCTTCCGAGCCCATTGTTCCTACAAATCCATCTTCCTGTTTGCAAACATTTAACTTCTTTCTTCAATCCTTTCCCTGAATAGGCGATACGAGGAATTGAATAACAAGGCGAACGGATGTAATTAAGACAGACCGTCAAGAAACTTGTGTCTCCTCCATTGTTCTGAATATGAATCGCCCAAGACGAAATACAAGAATGCATCCAAATTACGAAGTCCAAAATCAAAGTCATTCGGCTTTACCTTGAACTTAATTTTATAAGTTGATGTCATAATATAGAAAACCTCCAATGACACTAACTAATCATACAATACTTGTAAAATCGTTGTACTCTTCATGACATTAACTCCCTTTTATATACCTCCCTGCGGCGACATTTCTGTACCCAACCTTTTTTCCAACCACGGAAACTAACAACACACATCAACCAACAGCAACAACACGTATCACTTCCGATTTCATCATGTATTTTCCTCTTTTTCCCCCTTCGTCACAATGAAATTCTGGTCAATCACACGTGCATTAACGGCCACACGAACGCGTTCGAAATCCTAGCGGAAACAATGGCACTTGCTGCAGCAGCACCTCCAACGGCGATTGGCGACAGTTTTGGAAGAGATAGTGAGAGCGAGGTAGCGGTGGGAATTACAATAAGGAGGTCAGTAATTCTATCAATAAAGTTATCAATATTGAAATAGTTTTTTTCAGTGGCGTCAACTGCTATGGTCATTAGTCTCGTAGGTGTATTGCATGCTAAATCCCGGGAGATGACGGTGTTCCTCATCCACTGGAACGTGACTTCAAGAGGCGACGTTACACATCCGCTGGCGGACTTTCTTTCTCCAGGCAGCTCCACCACGGGCAGCTCCACCACGGGCACCGCCCCCATGCGGGGCAGAGCCTAAGCTCCCAACTAGTCTCCCTGGATACTGCTCCTTTATTTGCCTGGTATTCATTGGAATAACCACGGAAAACTACACTGTCAGAAATGTCTGCATCACTTTAATAAAATGCACATTAAAGTAATTAGCATAAACGCATATTTAATTTAATGTACACGTGTAAGTTAGGAGGCAAAGCTTTATGGTCATATCTGGAAGGAAGGAAGGAAGGAAGGAAGGAAAGAATAATCTTGATGTACTGGTGATTATGAATATCGATCGATGAGTATCGATCAGCGAAGCCGTCCGCTAGAATTTTTCTCTAAGAAGCGGGTGAATTCGACCAGCTATGTAATTAGTGTGGAAAATCTCTCTCAGTCGGGGCCCGAACCCTAGAACCGCCTGGTCGAAGGCGTTGTAAAGCAACAGCTATTGTTCTGAGCAAGGGCCGAGAGAGCATCCACTGTGACGCATAAGACATAGCGTTTTCCCTTGTTCATTCAAGATGATCCACGGTTTGTCAAGATTCTCCAGGCTTCTTGCGAGATACTGAGGTGACTCATGGATATTACTCTTGTATTTTTAACGGTCTTTGGGATGTTTACGGTATCACACTCACACGATGAAATTTATTTTGAATGCTGTCCTTTCGGTTTTCTACTGGTCATTGACACTCACTTTCACGAATAGGAGGAAACGTTTGAAATTCGATGGTGACCTAGTTAGGTCTGACAAGAAGATAACGTCTAATAGGAGTGGGTGAAAGACTATTGTAGAAAGTCTTGAATTGTTACTGAACAAATAGAACCTAGAGTAGACATTATGAAAAAACTAGTATTGATAATGATTCGAGAAATGATCTTTCAATTTTCTTTCAGTGGAATGATTGTAGAAATGCCGACCGTCTCGATGACATCTATGGAGAATATCACATTTGTACAGAGGATAAACCTGTTGACATGTTTCCAAATATAGAACGAAACCCACTGAACTACAAAAATAGAAAAAAAATAAAGAATACAGTGAATATGTCACAGAGTTGGATATTACAACAAAATCATACGGATCTGAAATCTTCGTAACAGACATGTAGAGTGAACTGAGTAAAACAATTATAACTTTTATAAATTATCATACGTTAAGAGAACAGTTATAAATTTCTACTTTGACATTGTTGAGAATCATATTTTTATGTCATCCGCTGGGGCCTGACAAGACAGGAGAGATGGTAACAATAAAAGAATGTTTTTAAAGTAGTTTTGGGTATTATATGCTAATTTATTCCTACTTTTTCTACTTTTCCTGAAGTTCCCATTAAAATGAGTGTGTCGTATATTATACGGAGAGGTGGGACCAGCAGAGACCAAGGCGGATACGAAAGTTTCGAGGAAGCCATCAGGAAATCTTGCCCAGCCTCCGGCGATTAGTGGTACGCAGAACGCATCTTCTGAACTAACTCTATATTTGCTGATATAAGAATTTATTTTTAATTCCAATGCCAGGAAAACTTGTAATTTACAATTCTAACAAAACTCCATAGATTTTTTCTAGTTTGTAAATTCCAATAATTAAATCGTTGGTACATAACAGAAATAAAAACATAAGTTTTAGTTCGTGAAAAACTATGTTACAAATGTCGTGAAATACGAAAAAATCGAATGTTCGTGACAAAATAATGCTTATAAATGGCGTTTTTCTATCAAAAATTCATAACTATTTTTCTAGAATAAAATTCGTAACAAGACTGCTAGAATAGAGAGAAAAACACGGTCTTCGGACACAAAGAAAACGCCTCCGCTCAAAAAGAAAACGTCATCCTGCAAAATCACATTTTTTGGATGTGACATCAACGATTTGTTTTAGGAAAAAATATAAATTTAAATACATTAATTTATTGTATCTAAACTATCAGTGGTAATTTGTACTTTCACAACTCGTATGTTTGATTTATCGAAGAAAACTATCAATTAAAGGCAAGGTGAAATGGAAACACGAAAAAGTAAAATAATTCAGTTTTGATTACTCACGGATAGGAAACACTAATACACTACATAAAGGGGTGATGCAAAATTATAATAAATGATTTTCGTTTTTTATTTCATTTGGTCCTATTTTTGCTGAATTACCATTTTGCATCTATTTTTAATGATGATTTACGCCATGTTGAAACCTCATAGTTGTAAATAAGCCATCCTTAATATTCATTTGATCTCCAACAAATCCTACCACAAGCCAATATTGAATGCAAATTCGTACTTTTACTTCGAGTTATCGGAAAGACAAATTTTCTGATTCGAATAAATCAGACTCAATGGCGATTTACTACGAAATTTCGAAGGTTACTACATTTCTTTGAAATTTCCCAAGACTTCAATTTATACAATAATGCTAATTACGATTTACAATAAAACGAATTAAAGACTAAAGAAAATTCCTAGAATTGCACGATACTTCGAATTAACCAGATCTGCACATAGAGGTCTCAGCATATGAGTTACAAACTTCTAGAGCCTACATAGGGTCGAAAATGATCACTTTTTGCCAATGCACATGTGGGATGAAATTTCGTACAAAGAAGTTACACAGGTGACGCTTGCCTTATTGATACGTAACTGCTCAGATCTTCGACACGTTCTGACGTAGACAAAGCGATTTCGTGCGCCCGCTGAACAGTAGTAGAAATTGCTTAACAATCAGGACCAATGTTACATAATTTTTTGAAATTTCACGTCTCATTTTCAAAGCAATATATTTTTACCTCTTCGACACGTTCATTGGCAAAAAGGGCTCGTTTTCGTCCCCTCTTTTCGGTCTAGAAGTTTGTAACATTTTTAGGTGGCCCTCAATGGGCCGTTTAATTCCAAGAATTTGCTTCATTACTTAATTCACTTTATTGTATACCGTAATTCGCATTATTGTATAAGTGTCCTAGATGGATATCTATTTTGGAAATATGCCGCCAGACAGACTTCCTGAATTATAAGCCGAGAGGAAAGAGAAAAATTGGAAGACCAAGAATGAGATGGAATGAGGCTGGAACAGGCATTATGCCTAATCCGTAAAGGAAGATGATGACGATGTCCTAGAAGTTAGTGACATTTATTCTAAGTCACTCTATATTTTGGAAATATGCCGCCAGACAGATTTCCACTGCAAGCCCTGAATTACAAGCCGAGGAGAAAGAGAAAAATTGGAAGGCGAAGAATGAGATGGAAAGAAGCTGGAACAGGCATTATGCCTAATCCGTAAAAGATGACGATGTCCTAGAAGTTAGTGACATTTATTCTAAGTCACCCTATATTTGCCGGCTGAGGCAAGGAAGCCGTGTTGTTCCCGAGTGCTTCTGGGAAGCCGCCGGAGCGGGCGATGGCGCGGGCTGAGGTGCCGGCCGCGCCCCGGGCGATTCCAGCTTCGCGAGGCGGGGGGGGCTGCTTTGGATTCGGGTCGCGCGCGCGTGCGCGTGGCGGCCGCGTCGCCAAGTGGTCGCTGCGGAGAGCCTCCCGCGCAGGCGCAGACGCAGGTTTCTCCCTGGGTGAGGGCCGCATCGAGGCCTCGGGGACAGCGCCGGACACGGCCGGAATGGGCTTTCGGAAGCAGCTTCACGCGTGAGCACCGGGCACAGAAGACTCGGAAAAAGGAAAATCTTAACGACCGAACACATCCAGACAGTGAATGCCCAATAAATCAATGAAGCATTCAGTGAGCAAAAAATCGCTTTAAATAAATGTTATAGTATTTACAATATTTACAATAAGGCTTCAATGATTTGATGACAAGTTCAAAGTTTGGTAATGTTCGGTTGTTTAGATTATACGGTACATTTAGATCCAGATATTAAAACCTTCAGTAACGAATACTCAACATCGAACTGACGACGACACTTTTACGTTTTATTTCCGAAAACTGGTAAAAAATTTTTTGATATATTCCAGTGCTGTGAAAGATAATTTATTTATTATTATATTTTATTTAGGCTTTAACTGTAAGACTGGTCACACTACATTTGCGCAACTTTGAGCGGAACCTTTTAATCCATATATTGCTGGAAGTTTTTAGATAAAACTATAAATATTTATTGAACTTGTCTTCCTTGGAATGGATTGCAATTACTAGATGGTAATCTAATCGTATTTTAATGTCTAATTATAACATTGACATATTCAAATAATATAATATCTGAGATTCTAATCTTTACCACTAAATTGTTGCTTTTAACATCATGAATGTGTTGACTTCTTGAAATGATATTTCGCAATCATATACATTGGCGATATTGCTCAACACATTAGTAATGATACACAAGGAGACTGCCTATTGCGATAGATAATCAAATATTTAATGTAAATATAAACATTAATAATCTATTATGGTGATATATTTATTATTTTGTAACATGTTACGGTGGGGAATTTGAGGAATATTTCTGAAAGAATACGATATTCTGAACACGACTGCATGAAGATTCTGAAACTTTCATTTCTGAAAGTTACGTCAGAGTTCGCTCAACATTCTCATTAATAACAAAATACAAGTGCATACAAAATGATGACGATTCCTCAAATCAAGCCTAGCCAATGACATGATTTGATGCGAGAAGAGTTTAACATTCACAAAATGATTTACGTATTGCAAATGAAATATGACATAACTTCTTCGTTAATTCCAAAGGTTTTCTTTTCTATCCATATCTTTCATACAAAGCTTTCTTTCACCACCTGTCTATTAAGAGGCGGGATGTGTGCAAAATGAATTACAGCACTGCCTGCACAATTCACTGAATACGATATGGTAGTACATGGACAGTGCGATTAAGGCTGTCTCATTGCAAGCAACATGTTGAAGATTAATAACAAAGAGTCCCAACACTTGTTAGTCAGGTTGTTAAGAAAGACTCTCGGTAGTTACCTGGAAGAGCAGTCTCCACAGAAAATATACTGTGTCTTTTTTATACTACAGAAATATTATACTACATGAAATGTCAGATATACCTTGATGGTTTTGTCTTGTACCGAATTGAAAGATAGTAAATTACAGCAAAAAGAAGAAAATAAAATGGAAATTACTATGGAATAGTAGTTGCTTGTAGACGAGTAATAAGAAAAGGGAAACTATAAAAATTTACCTGAAAAAGTATTATTCGCAGATGAGTAAGAGTCACAAAAGATTCACTTACGAGCACGGATTCAAAAATGTATCAAGGGCAGAAGTTACATGTAACTCGTACAGCATACATATAAATAATTGCCCTCCTTCTGGATAATAGCTGTAGCTTCAATCTTCCCTGTATAACCGATGCAGTTTACGTATTTTATTTCTACATGAAACAATTAATGAAGTAAAATAATATGGAAATAACAGAGAAAAAAACTACAAATCTAACAAATGACTCTGCAAGGGAGTGATGAAAATGAATCAGCATTCGCAATAAAGAAAATAAATTAATTCTCACCCAAAGGATTGGTATGTAAAGGAGAGCAAATAGTGCAATTAAAAGCAACGTAAAGTTGCAACTTGACCCAAGTTTAAAAGGAACTAACAAAATGATGGAGAAAATTAAATATCCAGATGCACAAAACGCGACTTCCATAGCAGCAAATGTTCCCAGCGTATGAAGACGCCATCCCAATCGACGATGCACAAAAGCGTTGACGCGTGTCATCGCGGTGCCGGCCTTGCTCAGGGTGCGGCACACGAAATGGCGGCAGTGGGCGCGCCACCGCCTGTTTGCCGCGAATACATTTGCACCATAATCGACGTCGTTATGCCGCCTCCCAATATTACGCCTGACAAGATACACGACGCACTTGGTCCACGCCTCCGGCGAGTGGATGCCAATAGCTGTTCTCCGCCCATTCACTCGGGCGAGAGAGCAACGTGTGAACAAAGCAGCGACGGAACGAAGCTACTGCTGGAGGAGAGGCTGAAGCAAGACTGCCATATCAATAGGGTACATTACGAGCCTTTTGAAGCGTGTTATAGCTTTGAGAGTGAAATAAGATGCAAAGGATAAACGAAGGATGGCCAGGAATGAAGATGGAATGAAGACTGTTACCAGAGAAATATAACAAACTTTTGAAACAATTTCTGTGTTCTGTTATATTCTTTGCTTAGATCTAAATTTTTCTTGGGACGATGCGTCGTCAAATTCATTGCCTTATATAATAATATACTCTTTCCATTTTTCATCCAGCATTAAATCAATAAAAAGGGAAAGAAGAACATATTATACACTGTTTATTTCCACAAATGGTAGTTCAATAACGAGGAAAAGGTAGAATAAAATTAGAGAGAGCTTGATACTGAAGAGTAAATTACGAGTATAGAAAAGGTGCAGCAGAAATATGTGAGGTTGGAATGAAGCAGTAACTAATAAGAAAGAAGGTTAAATACGAATGTCAGTGAAAACCTAAAATGTACACTAATATATGGACAGTTTTAAGAATCACATCTCAAACCTTGTTAATTAACTTTTGTTCGAAAAACAAAATAAGGCGTTAATCATTCGTTATCAACAAAGTGCTCCCAATTAACCCTGAGAACAAGCACACGACGATTTGGGTGATTTATCACGAACAATTTTGCGGTGCAGTTCCTTCTCTTCTCATCCACATTGTGTTCGTCGTGTTTTTTCTGAATCGCCGTCCCAGCCAGTGCTGAGGGGACCCGAGGCATGGCCGGGTGGAGGACAGAGCGGTCGTTGTGACCCACAGCCGCGACCTCCATGTGCATCGCCGGCCGCTCTCGGCGATAGCGCAGGCATGCGTTGGCGGGATCCGCGCAGGCGCCCGGCGCTTATCGCGGCCGCCCCGCCCCCGCCGCGACAGCGAACGCGCATTTAGCGGCGCGCCGGAATCCGCCCCGCGCGCCGATAGCGCGCGCTAACGGAAACTCCCCGCGCAGGATACAGCTTTCTTTCCAGCACTCGGCTAATGTTGGGTTTTTAAATATATATTGATTGATTGTTAGTGACTCCGGGCGCGTCAACTACTAAGGTCATTATTCCTATAAGTGTAGTGTAAGTTTTTTCATCGGGAGATGGCGGTTGTCTTCCCCTACTGGATGGAGAGTTCCGGCCCCGACCTACCGTCGGCTAGTGGAGTTTCCTCAACCAGGTAGCACTAGCGGTGCACCGGCCCAGCCGGGACAAGCTCTAAGCTCCCGACCGGTCTCTCCGCATGTGTGATAGTGTAGTGCCTGTTAGTGTAAGTGTATGTGCAAGGGGTGAGGATAAGACACGGAAGAGGGAGGAAAGATCGGGCGCGATCCGCGGCCCGTTTGTTAGTGTGCTGATCCGGCATTCGCCTGCTATTTTTTTAAAATGAATTTTTGTATTAATTTATTGTTACAACATCCAGCACCGTTTCCACATGTTTCCAGTAGTAATGCGGCATCGACCTAGGACCTCCCGGTCAGAGGCGCTGCAGTGGCATCAGTTGATGCACTGAGCTACCGCTCCCGGTGACAGCGTTCGTTGGTTCGAACACATGAGACGGTGGTACCATCAGTTATTTTTTCGAATTTTAACTAGAACACGATTGTGGTTATGAGAATACAAAACATCGAAAACGAAAGAAAACATCCATCACAAAACATCGATGTTCAAAAAACATCGGCGTCAGGACATCGAGTCCACACGGGTAAACACGCCGGCTTTCCAGCACTCCATTCCACATACGTCGATGGTCTTTTTACGAATTTTAATTTGTTTTTAATGTGCTCTGAAAGTGCCAAGTTATAACATTTTAAAAATTGTTTTATGTTTCTTGTTGACATTACATTGTTTAGTTATCAAAAACATTGTAAATGTTTGGCGACTTAAACTAACAATCCAATTTAAACTTGAACTTAACTGATAAATTGGAAGGGGAAAAATAAAGCACACCATAAGAATTATTCAATTCTTGAGAATATTTGCAGGAAGGAACAGGCGGAAATCTGTATTTAATTCTTGTTTTTTTCCTGTTTTTTTTTCCACGTCTTCAATGGGTTGAAGCCTGAATGAAGGGTAAGTTTGTGCAAAAGTTGTTTGAACCACGGAAGTTTTGTTATATGTCTTAAGTACTTGTTTTTAAATACATTTTACTGAGATACCTTTTTTGGCGGCATTGGTCCAGATAGGGCATGCGTATAGTAGTGATAGGCAAATGACTGATATCACAGAGCATCCACGTGCTTACGATAATTTGACACGAGCGCTAACGACCTTACATGCTAAAGTGCCCAACATTATCATCATCATCATCATCATCATCATCTTCAAAATCTCGACTCCTCGAAGAGACCTCATGGTAGAATGGAGCTGGTGTTTTCGAGATAACGACTTCTGCAGGATAATTCGTCGCCGAGTGGGGGGTCTCTGCTGGGGGCAGCTGGCCTGCTGCGATGAAGATAAGAGAGAGGAAAATAAGATAAAGAAAAATAAAGTGAAAGGGAGAATGAAAAAAGAGGATGACGAAAAAGAAGAGAATGACGATAAGAAAGAAGAGAATGAGATAAAAAGAAGAGATGACGATAAGAAAGAAGAGAATGACGATAAGAAAGAAGAGAATGACGATAAGAAAGAAGAGGATGACGATAAGAAAGAAGAGGATGACGATCAGAAAGAAGAGGATGACGATAAGAAAGAAGAGGATGACGATAAGAAAGAAGAGGATGACGATAAGAAAGAAGAGGGATGACGATAAGAAAGAAGAGGGTGACGATAAGAAAGAAGAGGATGACGATAAGAAAAAAAACACGAAAAGAAAAATTCAAAAAGAATAACGACAAGAGGGGCTAATGGAGTAATGGTCCGCAGTGAGTCACCCGGGGCAGATGGTCATAAGCGTCTCTTTTTTGGGGTCAAGTGAGGTCATCAATTCCGAAAGAAAACTGTAGAATCTAATTACATCAGTTGAATTTCATGAAGATCTCCAATTGGCTGTTTATTTCCTTTCAGGGTATCATTATAATTGATAAATACAATGAAATATGACAATTTATGCTTCGTTTTTACCACTCGCTTCATAGTCTACATTGATTCTTTTAGTATTCTGAAAGATGACTATGGATGAAGTAATTGAAAGCTGATCGAAAAGAGCATTAACTAATTGTATAATGATAGCAAGACATCGCCATTTACATACTCAAATCTGGAAGAAGGTTCTTCATACTATGCACACGCTTTAATTCAATAATGTTATTTCGCAATTACTCTCATTAATGAAATTGAATAAACGCTCACATGTGCTAAATAGAGTGTAATCGAATTTATTAAGGTTTTATTATTACAGAAAGAAACGCTAAATTTCCAATATGTGTGAACTTTCTCCCTGAAGAGATGTATCCTGAAGTGTATTATTTATTTATTTATTTTATTTTACGTCAAAAAAAAAACAGTTAAACACTGAGGATGACGTGCTGTGTAAGAATGTGAACTGTGTATGAATGCGAATGCTTCCCTAATCTGAAATATCATCACATTTCTTCAAAAGGTAAGATTATGACTATGAAAGTTACAACTGCGGAAGTTCTGATCAAGTAAACTGTACATCAATACTTCACTGCCCATTCTATCTGCCGTATTATAAGTTATAAAAATAATTCAAAGATGGCAAATTATTGAAAAAAGAGACTCTGAAAAATCAAAGTGAGTAATGGTCTCGAATTTGCTCCCTTACTATTAGATCACCACGTCGGCACGAGTGACTCATCTGAATGAGCCGAGAAATTTTCCTTCGGCATAGATTAATGTCTTCCATCGCCTTTCGTAACGTCTACAACATGATCCCAATAATCCCATCTCGTCCGACTTCCTCAATTAACTTTTTGCGATGCTACCAAGTGACCAGCAGGCGGAGCCGATCCTTCATCCTCCTGGCGCTTGTTTGCATGCGGTGCCGTTACCCACAAAAATCAAATAAATAACGCCCCTCTTAGCAGGTTTCTGAACCCAAGGTAACACCCAATGAAATCACGTCGTTTTTTCTACAGCGAATTCTCCATTACACATGTATTGGGTAAATAAATTAAGGCCAGAACGGGTCCGACCAGCCCATGAACTATCTTGCGACACTTCGCGCCAGAGGCAACCGAACCCGGCAAGTCTGAAATGTGGGTATGATATGCAAAGGGCATAGCGTGGACGAATTTTCTCTATTTTTACTACTGATACTGAATTAGTTGTGTCTAATAAACCGTTTACTCGAGCAAAGTTCTCGAAAATTTTAGTCTATTTGTGTGCACATATCCAATTTTTCTACACGGGTGAGGAAAGGGAAAATACCTAATTGATAGTTTACCGAAAAATGTCATAGACCACATTTTATGGCTTGTACTAGTATTTTTATTCTTTTCTTCTGGCCTTGAATACAAAGTTCCTTACTTTAATTTTTAAGGGAACTGATCTCGAATAAACAGTAACTAAACTTTTGGAGACTTAAATCATTTGTGTCAAATGCTATATTATCGCTGAGAAAAATTACAATTTTCAATAACTACTATTTGGCCTGTAGGAAAAAAGAACCTGCAAATTTATGCCTACGTGAACTCGACGGAAAGTTATTACGTTAGCAAAACGTAACTTTTTAAGTAAACTACCCGTGTACCTAGAATGATGTAGTATTTGGAATGTCCTGTAATACATTGGTTTCGTTTTAGTAAACCTACTACCCTAATGTATTTTACTTGCAATACGATTTCAGAACTTTTAACACTACGAGAACCATGCATGATTACGAAATTTTAGAAGCTATGTATACATATTTCATTTTTGACAATTTGAGCTAAAAAGTTGAAAGATTTGTTGGTGACTCATTTCTTTACTTTTCCAAACGCCCAGGAACAACCAAGAAACATTAGAACTTCAATACTTTCATTTTCTTTCATATTGAGTTTCCAAATGAATGTTATTTGAAACGATTTTGATTTCGTACGTGATTTAAACCAGTCATTTAATGAAAGTTTCTAACATTATACATATCTCGCTAGAGGCCATATCATATACCAGAACTGCTCTTGTCATTTGCGACCCGAAATTGACACAGAAACGCTTCTTCAGCCTTCGGGAACGAAACAGTTTATTTGAATCGCCCGCGGAGTTTAGCGCTCCTCTTTTCTTTTTCCAGAATCTCGAAACGTCGCCGACTTTCTTTCTGATTAGCATAAAGAAAGTCGACATTCTCGTAACATAAATTCATTACCGCAATTAAGTGTCTCGTGGGAGTGGTTATGATGACCGCTAACCGGCGGGGGAGTAAGCTCGGCACCTGCATGTGTGTGACCCGGCCTGGGGAAAGACTGCCCGCGGAAAGACTGGTGGTAACTTCGGAAGCGCGACCTACGGCCCTCGTTGGGTAGCCGCGGCCCACATGCCGGAGGTAGCGTGCATTGACATCTCTGGCACAGTAAGTGTGTGTGTTTGTGTTGTGCGAGTGTGTTGTGCGAGTGTGTTGTGCGAGTGTGTTGTGCGAGTGTGTTGTGCGAGTGTGTTGTGCGAGTGTGTTGTGCGAGTGTGTTGTGCGAGTGTGTGTGTGTGAGTGTGTGTGTGCTGTGTGTTGTGAGAGTGAGTGTGTGTGAGTGAAGTGAGTGTGTGTGTGTGAGTGTGTGTGTGTGTGTGTGTGTGTGTGTGTGTGTGTGTATGCGTATGCGTGTGAGAGAGAGAGACAAAGGAGAGGAGACAGAAAACCTAATGATTCTCTTAAAATTAATGTTAATTTGCTCATAGAATTTACGTGTTTCTTTCTGTGTGCAGCACACAGTTCATTGCCAAGCACACTCAAGGAAATGACATAAATGGGCACCGCTCCAATCAGGATTAACTAAGCTTCCGACTAGTTCCCCGACATGTGTCGTGGATGTAAGTCTATGTGTGTATACTGCGATTTTCACATAGTTGCGTTTGAAAGATATCAGCTGTTTCGATGTCATCCAATCGGAAGGCTGAACGCCACCATTATGACGTCACTGTAGTGACGTGTAAGGTCCCTATTGGACAAAACACAAAACAGCTGATACCCTTTAAACGCATCTCTGCGAAAACCGCAGTATATAAGGGGTGCCGATAGGTTAAGGAAGAGGAAAGAAATATCGCGCGCGGTCCGTGACCCGTTTATTAGGGTCCGGCGCCTGGCACTTATCGTAGAAACGACGGAAAACTACGGATAAATGCAGCCGGCCCCTACAATTCTCCAGAGAACGGCTGAATTCGACCTCGCTAACACGTAGCTAGTGTCAATAATCCTGCTACCATCGGGACTCGAACCTTAGAAGCTTCCTGTCAGAGGCACTGCGCAGACATCAAATGATAACCTAAACCACCTACGCCGGGGAACTGCAAAGGATCGATGCCCAATTAATAACAAAGTCATAATTAGGGGGCAGATTTTAATGAATTTTTTTTCACACGATTTTTTTTTCACTTCACTTCTTTTTTCTTTTCACACAAACAAGAAAAATGCCGTTAATATAGAAATTCATTTTATGGTATGACAAAAAGAAATGACCCAATTTTATACTATTTTTTTAAAAAACAATTTTATACTATTTTATTTTTTAAAAACATTTTATGAGCATTTCATTGATCATATTTGGCAACGGTTTAGGACATCAAAATCCGCTCTCTGGTTATAATTAGAGAAAGGATTGTAAGGTGCGGCACCTTCTTCAAAAATACACCTATTTTCGTACAGATAGTGTAATATTTGTATTTGGGGGATGAAATGAAACGAAATGAACACAATTTGTGGCACTTTTTGTATACATTTTCCGATCCTTCCCCCTTTTACGACCATAATTTGCACCTTAAAATCATCTCGAGTATATTCGGTGGTATAACGGCCAGCGTACCGGACTGTTGTACCCGAGTTGGCGGGTTCAAACCCGATCGAAGCCGTGGGCGAAGGGCGAAAAAGGGCGAAAAAATCCCTCGTGCGCTTTCCTTCGGAGGGGAGGTAAAGCCGGCTGTCCCATGTAGTAGATTTACTGCATGTAAAATATCCTGAAGCCTAAAATAAGCCTCTGAGCAAGATTGGGATCCGCCAGTTTCGTCGCCCAAGATAATACCTTCTTTCTCCGCTAGGTGGTGAAAGGAGCGTATCGAAATTTGCGTGGTTAGATGGAAGAGCGGGCCTGGTGGCCCGAGTCTCGCCACGTAAAATAAGGTATTAACTTAACTAAACTAAACGTAACACCCACAACAGAAAGAGCGCACCGCACGGCGGGGCAGTGGCGAGCGCGCGCAGCGGCGGCCGGCGCAGTTGGTTGACCCTGCGCGCCGCGGCCTCGACCCTCGAAGCCCCGCAGACGCGGCCGCGGCAGGGCGCGGGCCACGGGGGGCGGGAAGCCTGGCGCTGCGCGAATATCCGCAACGTGACTAGAAAGCCGCCCCCTCGCCGCCCAACTGCCCGTCCACACGCCCGCCCCGTTCGCCTCCTCCCTTCCTCCCTCCCTCCCTCGCCCGCCGGCTCGTTGGCGGAGCTGCCTCGCCGAAGACCGGTTACGGTTTCCACAAGATGCTCGCCCATTGGTGTAAGCGCAGGGGGGAGGGGGGCTACGTGATCTCTCTGAAAATTTTGAAAGGGGGTCCCGAAAGGCCGTCGTAATATAATTTCATTGCCGTAAATATGTTCAAACTGATTTCCCTCTACTATACTGACAATTTGGGGAATTGTTTGCCATTTGCCAACTCTGTAAACGGTTGAACATAAAATCACTTGTATTTATTTATATGAGTGATTGAAGTTATAATTTAATTCTCCTCGTAGGATGTTTTATTAATTTACTTGTAGATGTCGTATGTAAATACAATTACGTAATGCTACAGGGACGCAGAAATGCGCTTGCTCCCCAGTTGTTTTCGGCTGCGCGCGCCCATATACTAGCATCTTAAACATTCCAAATATACCCAATCTAACCTCTCTAAGGCTTTGCCAAAATCCAATACACAAAACCCGCATAAAAACCAAAATCCCATTTCACAGTTTCCTAAACAAATTTCCAGATCTTGATCCAAAGTAGAGTTACCATGTAAAGATACCTGTACCACCCTAATAGTAGTAAAATTAATTTTCATTAGATTTAAGCAATCAGAGCAAATGTAGTGTAGTAGCCTTTGTATTGCAAATCGAAATTAAAAGAAAAACATATTTAAAAAATGAAAAGATGTGTGCTCGCTAGACGCTAACGTTCCACTCCCCACCTCCAGCGAAATGAATCTGACACGTGACATGACACACCGCGTGACACGTGATGTAACGAGTAATGTGACGCGTGACGTGACACGTGCCGCAGTTCTGGGCGGGCATTACTCGGATTCGTGTTTTTCCCACGAGAGAGGATGGAAGGACGCGGAGCTGAGAGGCAAGCGGGACGTTCCTGAAGGGAAGTTGCTGATTCACGCAATTATATTTCCTTTTTGATATACTTATTGACTTCCAGAAAGAAACTGAGTTGCAACTCACGTAAAGCGTTTTCAACCAGTTATGAGCATGAGAACCTTAGCTTACGTTTAATTTACCTGCAATATTTACAAATTATCGTTCCCTAATTAAATCAGATTATCAGCAGTATAAATTTTGTTCGTTACGAAATTTTATTTATTATATAAAATTCTCTGCCGTTTATAGTACTTTTTATCTCGCACAATAAAGAAACTTTCTATCCGTATCACAGTCAATGAGTTTATTCTTATTCTATTATGATGCACATAAAAATGGTAATTGAATCAAAAATAATCGATCACTTTTTTTTAATCCGTTCTTTTCGGTGCCTTCCTTTTAATAAAAATGATTAGTAGCAGTACAAAACGCCACATTTAAATAACGCTTTACCACAATTACATGCAGACGTGCTGAATACCCCTTTTCAATCAGATTGTGAATTATTCTTTGCCGTTAGACCCGAACAAGATAACGGGGGAAAGCACAACACCGTAAACGTTAACATTTCTTTCAAGAAAAGAGAAAATGTCACAGCTTGCACTTTTAGATGACAATATGATTCATGATACGCGTTAGGCAGGAGACTCACCATTCACCTTGGGCACGCATATTCCCAGAGATTCGTCAAGGAACTTACCTGTAAAAAAAGAACACAGCAATTAGTGCCAAGCATGAAAACAGATGTTTGCATAAAATTCAACTCTACTGCTGTTGAGAAATCTGTGAAGTCGTGGAAGGTAAAGTTCGTGTCATTTCACACTTGGCCGTACTCAGACATTCCATATACCTCAAATAACAGTTTGCCTGACACGCAGGCAAATTGAAAAAATCACATTTAACAGCAGGTTGAAATGTTGGGATGAATGGTACTGTGGAAATAAATTATTAGTTTGATGTTAACAACTCCACAACTAATCCATGTCGACGTACGATCTGTTCTTCGAGAAAGTTAAGTTTTGCCTATACGTTATTATTATTTATCTAGTGAAAACAACATTCGTGAAATAATTTTCTGGGTTATTTTACATCTTCATTCTTTATAAGCACTCGTAATTATTGTCTGCACTATAATATTAAGTCGGATGAAACTTCAAATGTGGGAAAACCTTCACCTCCCAACTTCGGAAAAGGGTAATTAAGAAAACAAGTTTTCATAATTATCTCCAAAAATAGACGCTCGCAATTAAGTGTTATTTTTCGGAGATTTGAAATCATACTCATATCAGCCAATGGACGAGGTGACTGGAGAGCTACCGACTGATACTGTACGAAAGACAGTCGATTCGAATGTCGCCAGATCGATTTGTTTTTAACGTGTTTCTCATATATATTGGGAGGAGTCTCGTTTTCTGCTGACCACAGATCTAACGAACTTGGAAGTAAGTTAGAATGGTTACGACTTAACAATCATTTGAGGTGCAGGTAGAGGATTAATGGCTTTGGATGAAAAAAAAATCATTCAGAAAAAAATCTGCTGTAGACATGTGATATAACATAGTATTACACAATACTAGTAGTTTACAAGAAGTGAATTAGCTCTTTGGCTTTTCTTTTCATCTGTAAGCCGCACTAATACGAACCCTTTCTCTCTGACGGAAATTCCAACCCTGCATCACCTTGCGCACTTCCTGATCCCGCCATCGGCGCCACGCGCATGCGCATCCAAATATGGCGTTCGATGGCGGCGGCGCGAACAGGCGCGAAACGCGGGACGCAAGCGCGAGCGCTGCCGAAACAAGAGAAAATCGCGGCGCAGCAGTCGCACCACGACGCGCGCGCGCACGGCTCCACGCTCAGGTGGTGGTGGTTGTTGTGGTTGTGGTGGTGGTTGTGGTGGTGGTGGTGGTGGTGGTGGGGGGTTGGTGGTGGTTGTGGTGGTGGTGGCGGTGGCGGTGGCGGTGGTGGCGGTGGCGGGCTGGCGGTGGCGGTGGCGGTGGCGGTGGCGGTGGGGCGGTGGCGGTGGCGGTGGCGGTGGCGGTGGCGGTGGCGGTGGCGGTGGCGGTGGCGGTGGCGGTGGCGGTGGCGGTGGGCGGTGGCGGCGGTCGGTGGCGGTGGCGGTGGCGGTGGCGGTGGCGGTGGCGGTGGCGGTGGCGGTGGCGGTGGCGGTGGCGGTGGCGGTGGCGGTGGCGGTGGCGGTGGCGGTGGCGGTGGCGGTGGCGGCGGTGGCGGCGGTAGCGGTGGTGGCGGCGAGTGACGTAAGGAGTCGGCAGCGTGGAGAGAAACGCGCGCGCCCGGTTTCCACGCGGGCACGCAAGCGCCCCGCCCCGCCCCGCCGGCAGCCAACACAGACTCGGCATCAGCCGTAATCGCGCGATCAGTAGCACCTGCTGTTATCCAACACGGCGAAAACGCGCCGTGAAGTTCGAGGGTGGGGTGCGAAAACAGTCTGTTCGAATAGGGATGCTCAGTTTGCTGTGCTTTGACTGCGCTTCCGAATGCTTGACTGTTTGTTTTGACTGTGCTTCCGAATCGATTAATTATTATTATTAATTTTTTTGTAGATGACACATTAAATTGTGCAATAAACGAATCAGCCTACAATCAATTCTTAAAGCCGGAGATTTTGTTGTTAGTATTCCATCCTTTACAGAAATTGGCAATGGCCGCGAAATTCTGATAGGATAAACAAGTGTTTATGTTCTTCTAAAATGTTCCTTTGGTGAAAATATAAACACTTCATTCTAATGTGATAAATTATTCGATACCGTAAAAATATAAATAAATAATCGATTATTTTAAGAACAGCGAATGCAAGTGCTATTTTTAATAGAAAGCTGTTACCTTAAAAGCAGATTAACGTGTTCTCTACTTTTGAATGAGATGCTTTTCTAAATGCAGCAACGTGCTCCCGAGAGAAACCAATTTCATTTGAAATCACAGACCCAACTGCGAGAAATCTCAAATAAGAACTTCGCGATTTCCACACCTTGCGTTATCAACTGAACACTTCACGAGCAGCAAAACGGGTGGCGGTGTCTCACGAAGGAAGGAGAAAGGTGAGGGGAAGAGACTGAGAAGTTGCTGGTGCATTCGAGCACTCAAATAGATTCACGACTGAGGATGTGTGCTCGAGATAGCGTGCTTGGATTAAACCCGGCGTAAAGCAGCAAGAAATACCTCGAGACGCCAAAGAGAAAGTTAGTGAATACCTCCAGAAGATAATAGGATTCTAGCTGTGGATAACGCAGTCATTCGGTCAAGAGGTTTTGGGCGAAGTGGTGAATATTTCGGTTGACGCCCGAAATATGTCAAATGCCAGGAGTAGCCGGTTAATTTGTAGTTTAGCCAGACGGTGTGCATAATACAATGACATGACGAATCAATTCCCACTTCATCTGTCTGCATTAGCTACATGGCGCTATCTGAAGTAAGACGATTGTGCGAGGGGTCTTGTGTGTTCGCAAGACGTATTTTTTGCAAATGCATTAGAAATTATGAGTTGCACAGAGTAAAGAATTTTTATAAATATCGCAAAGACAGGAGCCTGGACGCTAACTAGGAAATGCGAAGCGAAACGTCAACTGAAATACTATTTAGTAGGGTTAGGTGGAGTGGTATCGTGTAAGGATTTACAATTGACACCGTGCAAATTGAAACTACACACGTCTTTCACTAGCTTCATGAATTTCCCATCAGTAGTCTGATCCCTGTTCACATACTATTACTGTTATTCGTCGTAACCGTAAAGTACATCACTTGTTCGTATTAGCTACACTGTCAGAAATTTCTGCATTACTTTCAATGTAAAAGTACATGAAAGTAATTTTCGTGTACGTCAATTAAATTTAAAACACGAACAGTAACTTTAATGTACGTGTACAATTAAATTAAATTAATTTTTTTAACCTTAAATTTAAGTCACGTACATTAATCTCTTTAATGTACAAGGTATATTAAAATTAATGTACAATCGTACAATAAATCTACATTAAACTTAATGTATTTTTCTGACAGCGTGCTACTGTATCAACTTCCTCCAGCGAAGTCAAAAGTATACTTCGAAGCTGTTGCTTTGGAACTTTAACCACCCATTCAATGCGATCATCTCTTGCTGGTGTCCGTTACATTTCTTTTTTCAAACATCGAATAACTTAAGTATTGTTTTTCATACAATTCACACGACATAAAATAACTTCTTTAGTCATATTACCAGAGTAAACAGATTCTTCTTCCGCGTTGAAGTAGATTGGAATGCGGAAATTTAGTTGAACTTCTGAATCATGAAGTGCCAATTTCGAATTTTAAGATGACCAGAGAATGAGCATATAAATACGGAACGAAGAAAGGGAAAACGAATTCCAACAAAACCGTATGTTTTTTCCACTTTTCGAGCTCTACTTTATCACCTCCTTTCGAGTCATTGATTATATTTAATGAGAGTCTTCATTAGTCAGTGTCGACAGTCTCGTCTATTTTAACACAAGGAAAAAGAAAAGGAACGATTAGGTTAAAGTTTGTCAGTTAAAAGCAGATAACCGAAAATAAAGTATATAATTGGTATTAGGAGCCATGGATATTGCAAGGAAATTTTAATAAACTCAATTCCACAAGATAAATCTTGATGAGAGCAACATTACTTACATCTTTTACCAACTTTCTTTACATCTATTCTATTACTATGATGAAAGTACATTATAGGGTCTATTACTGTGTCAGCAATAACAACTCGTATGGTGTTTTGCCCAATTTCGTTTGCTTCAATTGCAGAAATGATTAATATTCGCAACATTTCTTTCTTGACACAAAAATAACGGGTAAGAATCCCGTTGTGTTTCCACGAGGCGTTAGAAAAACGAAAAAGAAATATTACAGCTTCAGGAAAGAAAGCCATTTAGAATTGACCATATATCAGCAGCAACATTCCGGAAATATGACAGGAGTATTTTGCTAGTCACGATGAACACTTCACGCAGACTATGAACATCGTTTCAGAACTATACAAGCGAATCTCTCTTGTTGGAAAGTCTGAATAAAAACCATCCTAATTATGGCAAAGAGAAAGTTCTGAATTTATTATTCAGCACCATAATCCACTTGTTACAAGGAACTGCCATAAATAGGCAACCGGTAGAAGTCGAGCGAAATCAGGAAAGGAGCGAGGTTAGGCCGCGGGGGGGGAGGGAGTTGAAAATGACTGCAAAGCACTGCCAGACGGCAGCGAGCAATTAAATTGCCGCTCCACTTGTACCACCTATGCCTCCCTAAACCTTGAAAGGGTTTCATCCTACAACGCGAAACTTCCTTTCTGAGTATTTCTAGTATATTCTTCGGATTGACAATTTTTCCTTTGTTGTTTCTTTAATAGTGTGCATTTAATTATGCGCAACCATGAAGTTTAGGAAAACATATCAATAATCTACAATTTTAAAGAAATTATTGTGAATTTGCATTTTCCAAGATTCTATTTTAGAAAGAGTTTTTTTAAAAGAAATTCAAGTAGGCAAATCAAACGAGGTTAAGAACAACAATACGAAATATAAGAAACAAGTAGTTCATATTTGCATGAAATGTTCATATCTTCAAGAGAAGTTTTTCGCGCAATAAGGTACGAAACGCCTTTTCCCATGATTTTCTCATTTTCGTTCTCAAAAACCATTGTTTCATGGAATTAGCTTATGAAGAGTAATGTACTAATTTTTGGAATGATGTATAAATAAACAATGAATTGTTGTTCTACTTATTAAAAACAAAGCAATATGCATTTTTCTTTGATATGGTGATAAAAGAATTCGGATTCTATTGATTTTTTAAGATTTGACTGTTTTGTTGTCGAATGATTTACCGAGCGTTTTGGTTACTATGTTCGTTTCCGACAGTGGATATTCAATCATTTAATTACTAATAACATTTCATTAAACTACTTACGAGTAGTTTGACAATTTAAATGAAGCATCCACCGTACTTCCCGTCACTCCTAGCGACCCAGAAGTCTCTATAAAACTGTTCCAGAGGCAAAGAGGGGCTCGAGTCCCTAGATACAAGAAGCAGCGCAACTGCTGCCATTTAATATCCTCTCACCCGATAGCCACGCGAGGTAGCAATGAGCTGACGGAAAATTATCACAATTGGTGACGTTATGGAGGTTTTCAAGAATTAATATCGGTTTGGAATACATTCATGGTTCTCAACACACAGCATACCACGCAGTTGCAATTCTCCCGACAACTGGATATAAAATGGCGGGATCTGTGGAACAATGGACTGTATCTAGGGGCATTCACGGGGCGCGAACGTAATGGTGGCGGGGTGGGGTGCCTGGGAGGGCTACTGCGTGCGGCACGGCGCGGTCGCCGCCTCCGCTCCTCCGCCTCTGCCTCTTCGCCCTCCTGCCGCTTCCCTATCAGCGGCCGCATCTGCTCCGCAGACAGAGCGCGGGCTGCCCCGGGGGCGCTAATCGCAGCCTGCAGCCGCGCGGCGGTCATTCATTACGCGGTTACGCGAGCCCTGCCCGCGGCCGGCCCGGCCCCGCGCGCTTGCAAATCGGAGCGACTCGGCATGCCGCGCCGCGCAGGAAGGCCCGAAGAAGCACGAAGAAACAGAGGAAATAAAAAAGAAAGAAGGATACAAACGCACAAGGACCAAAGACGAAAGGAAGGAAATAAATAAAAGAAATCAAGAAATTACATGAACTTAACCCTCTTCAAGAAAGAAAGAAAGAAAAAAAGATGTAAAGAAGGAAAGAAAAGATGTAAAGAAGGAAAGAAAAGATGTAAAGAAGGAAAGAAAAGATGTAAAGAAGGAAAGAACGATGTAAAGAAGGAAAGAACGATGTAAAGAAGGAAAGAACGATGTAAAGAAGGAAAGAACGATGTAAAGAAGGAAAGAACGATGTAAAGAAGGAAAGAAAAATGTAAAGAAGGAAAGAACAATGTAAAGAAGGAAAGAACGATGTAAAGAAGAAAAGAACGATGTAAAGAAGAAAAGAACGATGTAAAGAAGAAAAGAACGATGTAAAGAAGAAAAGAAAGATGTAAAGAAGAAAAGAAAGATGTAAAGAAGGAAAGAAAGATGTAAAGAAGAAAAGAACGATGTAAAGAAGAAAAGAAAGATGTAAAGAAAGAAAAGAAAGATGTAAAGAAGGAAAGAACGATGTAAAGAAGGAAAGAACGATGTAAAGAAGGAAAGAACGATGTAAAGAAGGAAAGAAAGATGTAAAGAAGGAAAGAACGATGTAAAGAAGGAAAGAAAGAAAACAGTTTCACAGAGCGACATTAAAGAAGAAATCCAATGCCGTCTTAAGCTTCACTAGTACACTACGTAGTATCCTTCTCCTAGTCACCTCCACCAAATCAGAAGTATTTTTGGTAATGTCGCTCCTTCACTTCAAACAAGAAAAGTAGAAACTACTCTCGCAAACTTCTCATAGGACTTCGCCGTCTTACCCACTCACATCTGTTAAAGAGAGATTCTCCACTACTTAGTATATCATGTAACATTCCAATAACTATTCAGCATATCTTAATAGATTGCCCAGTGTATTCAGAGTACGACATATTCACTTTCAAATTGTCTTTCCAAATAAGTAACTGAAGCATCACACATATATCTTCAAATTTATAAATGTTATAAAATTATTTGATGTATTGTAAAGTATTGTATATAAATGGTCACTAAAGACCTTGCAGTCCAAACGACCAAAAAATTCGTGAATTGGCCAAGAGCGCGGAGAGACTGAAGAATAAAATGAAGAAAATAAAATAAAAAGAGACAGGGCACATAAATAAAAGGAAACATTTGACAAGCGATGAAGCCGATATGAGATGAAAGGAGTTAAAAATGTGAGAGAAGGAAAAAGGGAAGTAAAAGCGAAAAAATGTGAGGAAAAATTGAATAATAAAACACGGTAAATTATTTCTTTGAAATATTGTTCGAACGCGCTCAAACTTGACGATAAGTGGGCGATTACAGAATATTCAAGTTATCACAGAAGCCTATTTTAAGAATTAATTTTCCTCCGAGAATTGTCTGCTCATAAGACTGAATTCAAGTTGTAACAAAATGGAAATTCACGCAATTTTTGGATTCGAAAATATGTTTTCATTCTTCTTTTTCTTCATTGTGCTTCCGTCTTCGCGAGCTGTGCGTCTACGTAAAAACCGAAAGTGTCAAAAAACCGTTTACCTGATTGTCGAGCAAAGAATAAAAAGAGGAGTCCGTGACTAAAAGAACAAATGAACGACAACCTAACAGGCACGACCTCCAGAAAAGGCTCCTTAACGAAACAGAACGAGCTCACCAAAAAGCGAGCGGTAAGAAGGCGCGATTGCGGAGCCGTGAGAGGATATTGAAAAGGCCCACAATGAGAACAAGCGCGAGACAAAAGGACTCGGTGGTAATTAAATGGGGAAATAAAAGCACTGCGAAGCGGAATAGGAAAGAGGCAACGCGAGAAGCGGCGACGGCGAGGTGTTGCAGCGGCCTCACAGCTCCCGGACGAGGCGCGGCCAACTCTTTTGTTCCCGCTCCAGGTAGGGGCCACACCAGGGGTAGTCACAGTTGCCTCAGTTGGTTTGGTTTCGTTTCGTTTTTTCGTGTTTCCGGGCGCGTCAACTGCTTTGGTTATTAGTCCCGTTAGTGTAGTGCATGTTTGTTTCCCGTGAGATGGCGGTGGTCTTCCCCCGCTGAATGGCGAGATCCGGCGTCCACCTACAGTCGGCTAGTGGGGTTTCCCCCTAAACAGGACTCTCCCACCAGCGGGGCACCGCCCCAGCCGGGACAAGCTCTAAGCTCCCGACCGGTCTCCCGGGATATGTGGTAGTGTAGTGCATGTTAGTGTAAGTGTGTGTGTGTGTGTGTGTGTGTGTGTGTGTGTGGTTGGGTGTAAGGGGAGAGGATAGGACAAGGTATGGGAAGGACAGATCGCGCGCGGTCCGTGGCCCGTTTGATAGGGTACTGCTCCGGCATTCGCCTGGTGTTGATCGGAGAAACCACGGAAAACTACCGATCAGGGCAGCCGTCCGCTAGAATTCTCCTCCAGGCAGCGACTGAATTCGACCTAGCTGAAACGCTAGTGTCGAAAATCCGGCCGCCATCAGGACTCGAACCTAGGACCCCCTGGTCAGAGGCGCTGCAGTGACATCAGCTGATGCACTGAGCTACCGCTCCCGGTGCCTCTGTTGGTGGTTGACAGGGACTCGCTCTGATCGCAGTGGTGATGAGAAATTATGTTAGGGGTGATGATGCATTTTTCTATGTCACGGACGTGAAACAGAATGGTTACGTTTGGGGTAGTTTTGTGGCAATGAAGCAGTACGAAGATAAACAGGGGAGGGGGGATGGGGCGAAAATCCACACCAAGGAAGGAAAGGTATTGAGTGTGATTGTGGAAATTCGTCATTCGTAGTATTAGGACCAAACTTGGGTTATGCCTCTACCAGTTATGATTTGGTAGCAGGGCTGGATGTAGTAGGTGCAATCTAGAATGGGAACACGGACGGACGGAGAGTGTGGTCTTTTGAAATCAACAGACTATTATTTTGATTTTTGTAAAACAACCGCCGAAGAAACAATCGCCGAAGACCGCATCTCTCTGTAGTCTTCTGCCAGCCTGATGAGCTAAGCGTCAGCTGTTAACACTTCGAAAGTGCTAGATAAGTTGAAAGTTAAGAATAGTTTATACGAGTGATGTAGTTTGTTTCGATACTGTAGTTATAATAGGCATGTAATTACAATTGATATGAATCCTTTTGAAAATTATGTGAGAATATTACAATGAATGTATTTCATACAAAAATTCAAAGTGAGGCAATGCTGGTCGGAAGCAACAGCCAGTCAGCCCACAATCGACGAATATCAAAGAGGCCGCGCTGTTCTTTTTCATCACGATTTTAAGTACATGCCCAACATACAAACTTTTAATCTAATAATCATCCACGTAAATCAAATTTCTTTGAATAGAAGTTTTGGATTCAATCTTTCTTGTGTTCCTCCAACATTAATATTAATTGTTTTCGAATGAGGTTTTTTTGCCTCTTCATGGTGGAGAGGCAAAAAAAAAAAAAAAATCTCATAGCCCCAATAGACGTTAATCAATATTCGTAAAATGAATGCGAATCACTTCTACATGTACTCGCCAACGACAACCGACACTTTAGTTTGGCTTGAATGCGTGTCAAACTAATCAGTCACATGACTGAACCGACTGTACAAGCGTGGGGACTTTGCTAGGAGCCGGGAACAGCGGAAGCCGTCAGAGGGGGAGGGATGAAGAGTGCTCCTGGACGCAGTGGGGCGTTGCGTAGAGGTAGTGCCGAGGGAAGAGGTCAGGGGCGGGGATTGGCAATACGGCGGGAACGATTTGTAAAGGGAGAAGCCAGGGGTTGGCAAGCGTGACGGAATCTGGGAACGGGAGCTGCCGCGAGAAATGAGAGAGGGCCCGGGGAACATACAGTACTACTTGGAAGGTTTGAACTGTCAGAGGTAACACGGAATGACATACACGTTTTTTACCCGGAATATATTTCTTTTGCAGCATTACTGTCCTGTTTTAGTAATTTGTATCTGTAATAACTAAAAAAGTGCAGACGCGCTAAATTGCTTCTGTCGTGTAACAAAGGAAGCGAGTCGTTAATTAAGGAATCACGAATTATAATGTGGGCTTGTTGCTATCAAATTAATACGTGAACAAATTCTTTTCTGGGTTTAATGTAATATTGTAAGTGGTAATTCACATATGAATCGTGCAATATTATAGTTATGCATTGCGAATGCTGATCTCGTGAGGATAAAAGAGGATTTAAGTACATTTTTACGCGTACGTCAAATTGCGAAAACAAAACAAAACAATAAGAGCATAACATCTTTGGAAATACCGTGAATAATTCTTCCATTTTCGGATACATTATCCCCTGATCAGAACCACAGAAAATAAAATTACAGCTGATAGTTTCTAAAGAATCAGGTTATTTTTAACGCAAGTAATTGGATATCTCTGTATACAAAATTTTGAAGTACAATCTATGCGCGGAAACTAAGAAAATTAATAGAAGTATAAAAATAATTAAATAAATAACTCTAATAAAAAGTGGGTAATAGCGTACAATGAACATCGGAATGCAAATATAATACGGTAAAAGCAGACATAATACGATAAAAACACTGAACATTTTTCATTTAATCACACATTACGAGTTCAAGTACTCTGTATTTGTAGCTCACAGATTCACAGATTCGTAAATCAAAGAGTATTAAGGATTTTGATTATTTCGATTACGGTAATTGCAAAGAAATAACAAACCACAAACTAAAACCGATAACCTCCAGGAATAATCAACAAACTGAGTAGAATAAATCCGCGATACCATGAAAGCCACAACAGAAGCTTCTTTATGCCACAGAAAGCGAGCTCTGTAGCGTCCGTGAACACCCGAGGGCGACTTCCCAAAGGACACACGTCGCCCAGCACGCAGCTCGCAGGCGGCCGGTGGGTGCGGGTAAATAAACAGGAGCAGCGCAGCCCGCGGCGGCGGAGGCACCTGGGCCAGCGGGCCGACCGTTAGACAGAGGCCGCAGCCTCCGGGACACAGCGACCGACTCCTGCCGCTGCCAGCGCCGTCGCCAGCGCCGACCCCGGGGACCACGCTATGGGTCCACCGCCGCAAAATCACCAAGAAATACGAAAATAAACGCGATTGATTGGTTGATTAGTGAATCCAGGAGCGTCAACTGCTAACGTCATTAGTCCCGTAAACGTAGTGAATGTTTTTTACTGTGGGAGGTGGCGGTGATTTTCTCCCGCTCGCTGGTTGACGAGTTGGCGCAGAACCACGTTGGTTTGCGGGGAGAAAATAAACGCGAGAGGCTCGAAGAATTTGAAGACGGAATAATTCACGCAAGTGTGAAACGGGCTTTGGTAACTGAGCGGCAATGTAATTGCTCCTGCAGCGTCGTTGACTGGGTTGTACGAATGGTTCGCATGCCGGCAGTGGGGGATTTTCGAAACCGTCGACGTGGCTAGATCGAATTCAACCACATTGGGAAGAGAGTTCTAGTAACCGGTTGTTCTGATCGAGAGTTTTCTGCGGTTTCTCCAGTAAACCTCAGTACGCGGAGCACTGTCTTAACAAAGGGGTCACAAACCGTGCTCGTACACACACACACACATACACACACATAAATGCGCACATACATACACATAACACAAACATATACACATATACACACACAAACATATACACATATACACACACAAACACATATACACATACACACACAAACACATACACACACAAACACATACACACACAAACATATACACACACAAACATATACACACACAAACATATACACACACAAACATATACACACACAACACACACCTACAGCATTAAGAGTACCACACATGTCGGGAGACCGGTCGGTAGCTCAGAGCGGCGGTCCGCGCCATGGGCTGGGAGAAACCCGCAAGTGGACGTGCAGGTCGGCGCCGTGGGTGCACCTGACGCCCGCGCAGGCCTCCAGCCACCTGCCCGCTCACTCCTCTCCGGCGCTCGGTCATTGCGCTTGACGCGTTCTCCATCCCGCTCGACGCACGTGAGATAACCTACTCTCATTGCAGGAATTGATTTGTTACCCACAACGCCTCTTACGTGTATTAAAATGGGACATCGCGGAAGCGTTGGAATCATTTGTTACAAACTATACAAAATTACAAATTGTTTGTTTCCGAAATGTTTCAATGTAACAATTAGTCTCCAATACCGGCTGTACTGAAATGTTAGCTACATTGATACTTGCCTTTGATGGTCAAGATTCATTTCTCGGCCATTTCAACGTTCTCCTTTACTTGCAATGTTTTAATGAATATTTTTTAAAATATTCATATCTTAATTATTATTTTCTTGTTCTACCGTATCGTAATTTACAAGTGCCAGCTTTTCATCTTTGGTAAAACTAGAGCTGAGAGAAATCCTTCATGTTCTTCAATTTTTTCTTAATGAAATTTTCTATAAAAAAAAATTCAGCTTGTAATGCTCCTGATGGATAAGTGATGGAAAACTATTGGAAAAATGAAAGTCATTTGTTGTCATTACACGAGAACAAAAGATGAGCATTCCTTTTTAAGTAATAGGGAATACAGGACCTGAATTTCAAAACTTTGTAGAGAACAAAATACAAGAAGAAAATCACGAAACTTTGCCGTTGCTTCGTATGAAACTCATGTAATTTTCACTTCTGTATTTAATAGAAGATGAAAATATACGTTTAATTAATTTTATTATATTGCCCTTCAAATCAGTCGGCTAACAGTAATACAGCCACAAGAGCATGCTACAAAGATATATTTAGGTAGAATGAAGAAATTTTCTCATGAAGGGCTCTCTGCTACAGAATTACTGGAGGTGTGTAGGGCGGCCAAGAAAACATTGGGGAAAGTAAAATCCGAAACAAATCCAAGAGCCTAAAACGCACATGATAGGATGATGAGTATTCTACTTGACGTTTCACGCCAAACAAATGTGAAAACACGTATGCGAGAACACTTTCAGTTATCACATAATCCTCCCCGAGATCCTGCAGCGTCATCCTTAAGAGCAAAGCTCAAGAGCAGGGTCCCCCACCGCCATTTCCCAGCGCAGCCTCCGTTCCCCTGAGAGCTTCCCATCCCTGCGCTCAGGTAGAATTCCACAACCCCCCCGGGCCGCCCCCGCCATGGTCACCCCTCCCCCTCCCCTCCCCCCCCCCCCCCGCCCCGCCGCCCCCCTCGCTTTCCAGGCCGTTAAACGACCCATTCCCTTCCAGAACATCCGCCCGAGAAGAAAGGGAGGGGGCGGGTGATCATTAAATCCAAGACCGAGCAAGGGGGGTGGTGGTAGCAAGAAAGAAAGGCTACTGCATCGGCCCCAGTAGGTCAGGTAACCAACGCACAGCAGTGACATTTCATTTCAATAAACCTTCGGTGTTATGGCGACCCAGCCTGGCCTACGTATGTTGAAATAGTACTCCCGTATTCGGTCATTTCATTGTGCCGCAAGAAAACCTCTACTTCAATGGGTATTGGGACCCAAGGTCTGCTTTGAAACGATCGCAATAAATTTCTATTGGATTCTATATGTTCAAGTAACCTCGGTTCTATATCACACACCTGATGATCTTGACAAAGTTTATGAGGGTCTCAAACTCAGTGCCATAATTCAACGCGTTCTGTTAATACTGGAAATGTTTGCTACAGAATGTTCGAGCAATCTCGTGTCAGGCCCAAGCAAAGGAACAAAGAAATTAGATGTGAATGTTCTCAGAATAATAAGCTGACACAATTAATATCCGAGTGAACAAACAATTACTTTTAATGAAAGAATGAGGTAAACAAAGAGTCATGTTTCAAAATAGTGTGTTTGCTATTTTTTGGGCAACTTTTACACAACTTCAGCAAATAATTGAACATCAAGAGATTTCGAGAAGGCGGTATAAAAAAAAAAAATTTTTTGCGCAACACTTCAGTCGTAATTTTCAAAAACAGGAGGTTTCAAGAACTACCTGTACATCATTATATTATGTGATGATGTATAGTTATATTATGTTAAATATATTTTGAGCGAGTTCTAATAAATATTAATATTTTAGAGATGATAACTCCCAACAACTCTCAAAATTTCCATGTGAAATATGTTACTAATTGTATTGGGCATATAGTGGAATATAAAATGAGCTGGTTTTACTATACATACGTGTTACACAATGACTGCAACGTTTAAAACATAAGATGTACATGAAGGACGATCACCGTAAGGGGCTATTTTACATTCTATTGCAAGTAAGTTAAATAACTCTACAGATTGAACATTACATTTATTCATTGTAGTTGGTATTGATAGTGGTAATAAATGTATTCAGGTTAACGTACATGAAATATGTGTAAATAAATATTACTATAAAGTGATTCTTTACGAAAAGGAATAATAATGATAATAATAATAATAATAATAATAATAATGATGATGATGATAATAATAATAACAATAATACCAATAACAAGTACATTACAAAACGAAGTACGAGAAAGAAGACTCGTCGAAAATCGTGAAGACGGTCCGCAAGAGCATGACGATCTTGCCGATATCACCTGCCAAAACAACAACCACCCTCTCACACCTGCCCATATAGATATGAATCACAGACGCCTTGGGTGACTGAGGCAAGACTACGGCCACAACAACAACAGCAGCGGCGGCGGCGGCTGCAGCAAGTCCATTAACTACCTCGGCATCTCGTTGGCCGGCAATGCCATGGCCATGAGTTATCGCAGCTCGTTTGCCTTGATCGCCCTCGTCAAACATCATTGTCTCCTCGCCTCACTGGCTCGCTCCAGGCGGAAGGGCGAACGCAAAGACTGTGCAACTGGCTACGTCATTCCTTGTGATCATCAATTGCTACAGCGTGATGCGTCTTACTCACGCAGCACTAGGAATGCGCAGAATCTTCCGTACAAAATAGCATTGACCTCAGAGACGATGTAATACTTTGCAAGGTCTTCCCGAGAAGTGGAATCATCGTTGACTTCAGAAATCGTGAGATCTTGAACTCCTGTGTTCATTTCTACGTTAACATCATCGTTAAATTAGCAGGTGTGTTCTCCTAGTAGTTGTTCATACGTCATGGGGTGTGTTTAATACTTCATATTTAATGGGTACATATGACGCGTATTTTGTACATTGTTGGTATCAGCAGAAACTTCGAACATAATTTTACGATGTATGGACATTGTTAGACTAGATTCAAATATATATATATATATATATATATATATATATATATATATATATATATATATTAATTGAATAGCATTCTGAAATATTTTTCTCATTAACGGAAACTAAATGCAGTATAGTGGTTTGTTTTTCGGCCAACAAATCAGAAATATTATGAGTAAAAATGAGCATAACATTAAAAAATGTAAATATAACCTCGGAAAATTAACCCACTTCGTGAAGATAATGATTAAGGAAAAAACATTCAAGGTAAGTAAACGATTTCGTGAAGTTTACCTACTCCTTGAAACAACAGCTTGAATGTAAATCCTTACTCCAACACTTGTACCACGATCTGCTACCTTCAGGCAATGTTGAGGATTAAGATCCGACTGGACGTTTCAACAAGATAAAATCTCAAACCAAGGTGCCCCTCGTGCATCTAGTCCCGGCTCATGTTCTCGAAGTGCAAGCAAACAAACGCCGTCGACTTCAAAGGGAACAAGAGAAGCACGCGGGAGTGCTGACGTCACGACCGGTGCCTGAAGGGATGGAAACGACCGACCATGGATGACGAGCTATCGCGGCGGCACGCTTCACCAGTCTGAACGCTAGCTCCTCAGGCAAATCCTAGGGGAATCGTCGTGCCAGGATGAAGGCCGAAGTCTTGAGGTTGTTGGTTGTGACATAACTTGGCGCAATACGCGAAACAACACACGGATTTTCTGGGAGATCAAGAGTCTTTTCAGTGCGTTAGTCAATTGTAAATTTTCTAACGACACGGCGCATGAATGGGATTGAAACTGAATTCTAATTGCAACAGTATATAACTCATTCTTCAAGAAATTAAAAACGGAAAACAATTTCACAGAGTATTGATGTAATTACACACGTACGTATTGTGTTTGCTCATGTTAAACCCTTGAAAGTAACTTCATATCTATACAATGTGACACTAGCCTCATTCAATGTTATGCCCTTCGTCAACAGAGTTTCTTTCATTCACTCATCTTGGAAACGTGTCATTAAATTATGTTTACTCACATTATCTTTATGAGTAAGGCATAACCACACTTCTTTTTTGAAAATAAATTAAATAAACTTAAAATATTTGAATTTTGGATTGCGGTTTCTCGATAAAAACATCGACATGAGCGTCGATGTTTAAAATATCTGTTTGAAATATGATGAAACATTTCGAAGAAAAATGTCTTGGTTCTAATGTGATACATAACACGCCAATATTAGTTTAACGTATATTAATTTTCTAATCAATGTTCTATGTAATCAAGTTTCAATTTGCAGTTTAACTATATTAATACGTACAAAATTATCAAAAATAACAATAAAAGGTGACAACACTGGAGAAAGATTGCGAATAGCAAAAGGGTTTGTGTCGTCTGAGGATCGACAATAGTGATAGTTGTCAATGGCAATTTTTATTTATATCATGAGATATTTATTAAACATCTATGTTTCAACGTGAACATATGGTTTTGAAGAAAACATCGAAAGCCAAACATGGATGTTATTATTTCGCCTTTAAAATATTGACGTTTTTAAATCGATCTTTCTTTTGCCAATCCTACTATTTCCACACTTCCTTTTGACGAACGCTTTCGAGTTTCAGCGAACCCGCGCACGCTAGGCGACTTCGATGGCGTCCACTTTTTACATGCGCTCGTTCGCTAAAACTCCAAAAATCGTACGCCAAAGGAAGCCAGTCAAGCAAGTCGCGTCTTAGAGTTGAACCTTCGTAATTTAAAGGTTAACCCTACACATAAATAATTGTCGTTCGTTAATAGGAAGTGTGTAAATTGGGTACGTTAGTTGAACCATAGTAATTTAGGAGTTACCCCTATACATACATAGGTACTACCCGCGCACGTTTTCTAGTGCTCGCTTTGCTGGTTGCGAGAGAAGTGGGGAGTGTGGCTATTTTCAAAAAAGGAATTTTATATGAAATGTGTAGTTCGTTTTCCGATGCAAAATAGTTTCTATTACACTAAGCAAATATTTCTGGTTATCAGATTTTGTGTGCAACTCTCGCTCGTATCATTTATTCAACTGATGTAGGCAAAGGAGTGGGGGTAGGTATTCCGGGGCTCAAGAAAACGAGCGCGTATAATACACAACAATATACGAATAACTTACCTCGCAAACGAACGTTCTTCGCTGTCTGTACCTTGCCCATCCATTGCTTTCACTAAAAAATCTTCCCCCGCGAAGAGAAGCGCCCCACAGCACGCGCGCCAGGAGCGACGCGGTCACTGGCGAACGAACAGGCGCGCGCCAACCTCCGAAGAGACTTCGCGGCCCTGACACCGCCCCGCGCCTACAGCCCCCGCCCCGCACCACCCCGCCCCGCTCCGCGCCACCGCCCCGCCCCGCGCCGCCCCGCGCCGCCCGCCCGCCCGCGCCGCCCCGCGCCGCCCCGCGCCGCCCGCGCGCGCCGCCCCGCGCCGCCCCGCGCCGCCCGCGCCGCCCGCGCCGCCCGCGCCGCCCGCGCCGCCCGCGCCGCCCGCGCCACCCGCGCCGCCCCGCGCCGCCCCGCGCCCGCGCCGCCCCGCGCCGCCCGCGCCACCCGCGCCGCCCCGCGCCGCCCGCCCGCCCCAGCCCGCCCCGCCCCGCGCCGCGCCACCCGCCCGCCCCGCCCCGCGCCGCCCGCCCGCGCCACCCGCGCCGCCCGCGCCGCCCGCCCCGCCCCGCGCCGCGCCACCCGCGCCGCCCCGCGCCGCCGCCGCCCGCGCCGCCCGCCCGCGCCACCGCGCCGCCCCGCGCCAGCCCGCCCGCCCCAGCCCGCCCCGCCCCGCGCCGCGCCACCGCGCCGCCCGCGCCGCCCGCCCGCGCCGCCCCGCCCGCCACCGCGCCGCCCCGCGCCAGCCCGCCCGCCCCGCCGCCCGCCCGCGCGCGCCACCGCGCCGCCCCGCGCCGCCCGCCACCCGCCGCGCCACCGCGCCCGCGCCAGCCGCCCGCCCAGCCGCCCGCCCGCGCGCACCGCGCCGCCGCGCCGCCCCGCGCCGCCCGCCCGCGCCACCCGCGCGCCCGCGCCAGCCCGCCCCCGCCCCTGCGCCACCCGCGCCGCCCCGCACCGCGCCGCCCGCCGCCCGCCAGCCCCTGCACGCGCCGCCCCCGCGCCCGAATACGACCCGCGCACCGTCATCATCTCCCACGCAAATACCTTAATTGCGCGATGTTACGCATCAGCTCCGCCACCAAGAGGTGCCTCGCTCCTGGTGGCGGAGGTGAGAATTAGGAGATTTTTAATAGAGTAGTGTAAAGCAACCTCGAGTGAAGTCGAGAAAAAGAGTTTTTGGACGCAGTTTAGCTCGAAATGGAAACGGAACCGAACTGTGGGAGCAGTGTGTGCGCTAAATTCCAGAAATGTCAAATCCTTTTGATTCGCATTGGTTCGACTCCAGAGCTACTCGCCAACCACCGATCTATATATATCTATATTATTGCATAAATATTATATTATTAAGTAAACGTGACTTATTTTATATACATTTGCTTATATAAATACAAATTAATGTCAAGTTGATGTTGCATCATGGAAATATCGAGTTAGTAGTACATACTGCCGCCACAATTAGCAATGAATGTCATATAACTGATCAAGAAAACGTTTAGCATTCGATTTAAGTCGTTCGCCCAATCCACTGGAGTAGCCGGCTCCATTATCACCTCGAGTTAATGAGTTGGTGCAAGCACAGGATGTCAAAAGTGTCCTACGCTGTGGTGTTTTACCTGTGCAAAAAGGCTAACAGCAATGTTTCTAATATCATTATTTATTTATTGTTTACTAAACTAAATATTATTGTAACACTAATCATGTTTGTTCAGAAGATCCGTTAAAGCACATTTCGAAACTGTGAATGTGCGACCGCTTATAATGATTAGGAAAACTTGGAACGAACGATGAGCAGTTTCTTCGTGTCTGTTTAATGCGTGAAATTTTGCTGAAGGATGTGAATTTGGAGGACGAAAGAAACGCTTTGACCTTGGAGGATGTTCCACAACAGGTTTTTCTCCTTCAGCCAAATGTTAATTAGTAAAGTTAATGGAATCTTTTCAAATAACAAGTTGCACAGATGAGACAGTTATGTACTTGGAAGAAGGTCGCAAGAAAATCCATCTGCACTAGAAAATGTTAATGATGACGCTGACACTAAATGAGATTTTTCTAGAATCCACAGAAGTCGTAGCATCTTCGATGTAACTGGCAATTAGGGTGCTAGAAAAACGAAGGTAGCGTTTGTGTGTTAGATGTTTTTGTAAAACAGTCAATCACATATTTGTTTCGGTGAGAGAAACAATTAATTTATACGACTGAGTATATGGGTAAACAACAATGTTCTAAGATCTTTCTTGATGTAAATGTACATTATAATAATCATATTATAATAACATTTTTGGACAATATTAATAAAGCAGTGATTTATTACAAAGTTTTGAAATTCAGTAAAAATGAGCATTTGTGTCCAGTTGAAGAAACAGTTGGACGTGAACATCGCACAAAATAATGAATGTGAAATCACTTGATCCAACCAGTGCTTAGATCGCAGCTACACTCTTCGTAACGGCCTATCGGTGATTCCTTTTCCACCCAGAGACGCAACGTGTAGCAACGGGATGTGTACTTTGGGAAGGGAGAGGGGGCGGGGCGGGCGGCAGGCACGAGCGCCCCGGAGTGGCGTGGCACCCGCTCTCCGCAACGGGACCGGCGCGACGCATCGGCGCACAAATAGACGCGGGCGCAGCCGGACGCGCACCCGCAAGGGAACGCCTCGGGAGACATAGCCACCCTCACTGCCACTTCACTTCACTTCCCTTCACTGACGCTCCAAATTCACTTTACTTAACTGACGCTCCACTTCACTTCACTTCCCTTCACTGGACGCTCCAACTTCACTTCACTTCCCTTCACTGACGCTCCACACTTCACTTCACTTCCTTCACCCTCCAACTTCACTTCACTTCCCTTACTGACGCTCCAACTGCACTTCACTTCCCTTCACTGACGCTCCAACTGCACTTCACTTCCCTTCACTGACGCTCCCACTACACTACTGTAGCCCGTGGTGGAGCGATCAGTCCGTTTACCTTCCACCACCGAGACCGAGATTCAAATTTCAGCAAATCCATGCCTATTTTGTGGTTTTCTAGGGTTTCTCCGGTTTCCTCTACCTCTCACTCCATCATCGCCTCATATTCATTATTACCTATGCTTCACTTCACTTCCCTTCACTGACGCTCCCACTTCACTTCACTTCCCTTCACTGACGCTCCCACTTCACTTCACTTCACTTCACTTCACTTCACTTCACTTCACTTCACTGACACATCAATTCATTGTACATATAGCTTTAAGGTGTGAATAATTGCATCATAATAAAGTATTCACTCTACTAGAGCCATCCTCAACATCTACGCCCATCTCTAGCTATCATATTCCTATCCCCTGGGGTAGATACATCGTCATTGCTGCAGCTACCTCGCGATTCCCTCGTATTTGCGGACTCAATACACCGTCTTCATGAATAGATACAGAAATTCCGTACCATTATCAGTCTATCATCTCGGGCATATTGCAGATACCTTCCACCTTCAACGCTTTTGCTTCAAGTCCTGACGCCCCCGGCGATGTGTGAGTAATAACATTCTCCATCACTATTGATGTCACCATCGTCGCCGGGTACTGTTGCCGCTACCCCAAGACCAACATCAACATAAACATTGTCATGTTACTACCTCATCTCCGGCAACTACCTCGTTCCTCCACCTTTGACCTTGTCACCGCTGCCTTCGATACTTGTATGTCAGCACCTGTCACTGCATGAATGAGTACACTTGCCCCGGCCTCCGTCAGTCACTGCAATAATGTTCGGTACCGCTATTTTCCTGCCACTCACAATCAGAGGCGTAAGTGCTGCCTGATGCAGTCTTAACGTCTGCCTTAACAGTAATGTGTTATGTAAAAACAACTTGGTGGCCGTCGTGAAATTAGGTAACGCCTAAGGAATGGTACATTTCATGAAAATTAATGCAGTGCCCTAAGTCACCGCTTCCTTACACTGGGAAAAATTATCGTTTGCAGCCAAGATTCCTGTACGATGCACATGACAGTTTGAAACGGCCCAAACAGGTATTCAGTTTTCTGTGACATCCTGGGCGCTGATTATAACTGGACACGTTTTTACACATGATAATCAAGAATTAGTTCCATCTAATATTTCCGTTTTCATCAAGCGGGTTCAATCCAACTATACGAACGTGTTGGGAGTTTTAGATTTTTTCTCAGTGTAAAACCGTCCCATCCGGCGCCCATTCGTCTGATCTCCGGTGCTGGCGCATCTCGAGGCCGGCGCGCCGGCCGGCCGGCCCGCCCCCGGCGCTAGCGGTGCACCGGGCCTCGCGCCGCACACTGGTTGAATCGGGCCTAAAACCTGGTCATCATTGCAAATGCCAGTGGATTTGCGTAAAAATAGATATCAATAGGTTTTTGAGGTCGCTGAATTTGAATACCACAATAACAGTTTAATATTCAAAATGGCGGATCAACTCATTTAAATATAAACAAAAGTGCATAAAAAATGTACATATGGATTTCTGGAGATCATATATCTTTAATCATTCTACAAATTTATATCTGTAATTTTCTTATTACAAGTAATTATGAGAAGGAGAAATCGAAAAAAATATATAGAGAAAATAATTCCCTGTGGTGTTGAAGACACTTCCGGGATATCTAGTGTTCAATCATACGATGTAGCATTGCAGTAAAGTGGATATAAAATAAAAAGGGGCAGGTATGTGCAGCTAAATGAGTTGTTCTGATTAAGGGTATTCTACGTGATAAGTAAAAATATTAATTGAGGCAGGAATACGTAGGACAAAAAATGTAATTTACAATATACATGATTAACATTGTTTGCTCTATAGGTTACAATGCAGCCATAACATACTTTAAACATTTAGACACTTTTTCTTAAAAATATTCTTAACTTGTAGTCAAAAGAGTCTTTTATTCGGAAACATGAAAATAATCCATAGAAAAAAATTTAAACACTTTTTTTTAATTTAACAAAATTAGTCGACAAGAAGCAATGAATTCGCGTGTTGCTTTATGAGACCGTGAAGACGACAAAAATGATTGAAATAATGTTCTGGAGCTAAAGTGTTGTGCTCCAAAGTCTTCCAAACGAGATTTGATAAGTCAGAACGCGCACTTTGAATTTTGCCATTATGGCCAGGTTTTTGGCCCGATTGGACCAGTGTGCGCCGGCTGGGGCCGCGTGGACGCAAAGCACAGGAGACGCCTAATGGCAAGCAACATGTGCCACATGTTTTTATCTGGCGGACTCTTTAACGCCACCTGGAGCGATGGCTTAGAGCGGGTCGTCTCAAATCCGCTGGAAGCAGGCCAAGGAGGTCTCGAGACGATAACGCGGGTTTATTCTGGGCTGATGTTGCGGACAAAGCTTTCTTGTCTTGTGCGTGGTTTTATTGTTTTTTTTTTCTTTCTTTACGTTTTCTGTGTCACTGTCACGGTGTTCGCCGGCGCTTGGTTTATATTTCAAGTGTCCTTCACAAGGTCTACACATGAACACACGTGAGTGTTCTAGAACGAGCTTCAATGCTTCTTGGAGACCATTAGTATTCAAGATGCGTCGTAAGTCCCTGAAATATAGCAGGCTCAGAATTTAGGAATGGCAGAAGACGAAGTGCACCTGAGAGACAGGGCCATATATTTGGATTGTTACGATTCTTTAATGGCATTATTGAGTTTAAATTACTTCAGTGAACAGTAAGAATGAGATTGATTTCTCGTTTCAATCGATACGGAGAATCTCATAATTCAAACTCAGGCAGCTACTTCTTGGAATACTGGATTCCAAAACAAAATATCAACACTTTTGCTTTCTTATTATAACTACTGTATGCATAGAAGTTATTTTTGAACAAGTCGAGGAACCTCCTAAGACTAGTAAGCTTCATCGTAATAATCAACTCAAAACTACCATTGTTTTATTTTGGCTTATTTAACTCCAGACAGACACTTATCGCACGAGTGTAGCTATCAAACTTTTAGGTTAAGAAATCATAAGGTAATTAATTAGCTGAAATAAAACATATAATTAAATTATTGCAAATTATGAGAGCACGATTCAATTCAACACTCAGCTCCATAAATAGGATTCCGGAATGAAAATTCGGTATGTGAACATGCACATTCTTGAAGTAATATCACTTTTCTTTGTTTTATCGATAATTCTAAAGCAGCTCAATGTATTACTTTCTCTTCGCTCGCATGTTGTAACACATTACAAGGAACCGTCAATAAATCGCGTCAAAGTACGTTCCATTTAATACAATTCTTGGATGTCAATTTGCTTGTATCAATTTTATTCAACGGAAACTTACCCCGTGTTCTTATTATCACAACAGTCATCTCACGTAGCAAGTCATTAACAGTAGTAATTTCACATTTAGTTTCATAACGGAGAACATTCCACTCAGGTCTAGAAACTATTGGGTTTCACAACATTCGTCCACACAATACGTAGTCTTACGAACACACAATGGCATCGTAAGTACGTGGTTCGCGTCTCGCGTCAGATTAAACCATTCTAGTTAGGAGCGAGAGAAGTCCAAGCTCGTCTGCGAAGAAAATACCTCGAGTATCGGCCCATAAATTGACTGGGAGACGTCAGGCAACAAAGCGACTTCACTTGCACAAGAAACCAGAACAACGAGAGTTTCCATCGCGTCTCCCCTCCCTCCTCCACAACTCACGCCAGGGCGACCAGCTTCTCCTCCCCTACAGGGCTGCCACACGCTCGGGGCTTTGTAACATCTCTGAGATGGCGTTTGCAAACAAGCTGGCGATAAGACAATTACGAGGCAAATAATATGGATTTAAGGAAGGAAAGCAAGAGGATTGAGGTTACATTAGTTGTTGTTTTTTTCTGAAACTCTTATTTCTTTCCAAAAATGACAAAATAAACTACTTAATTATTCAAATTAAATAAAGATAACGACATTATTATTTTTTTTCTCCAGGTTGCTAGCCCACTTGGAGAAAAATCAAGAAAACTAGAACGCCGATCACCCACATGGAATGCAAAGAGAAAACTGCCCAAAGAAAATAATATTATTTCTTTCAAAATGTACTTAATAATGATGGTACATTTTAGTATTACAGTAGCGAAATTGAGAAAGGTAAAACTGCATTGGAAATTACTCTGTTAAAAGCTGATCAAGAAATGCACACCTATCAATATTATAAATTCAACCGAGCGTGATGAGTGCAACATTATGGCCAAGAACAACCTAATCTAATTCAGCCAAGTAAAACAAGATCACACAAATCTGTAACAATGTTTTAAATAGCCGCACCTTCAGCTAAAGAGAAAAAAAAACTTTAAAAAATGAAAGAAATGAAACAATATCGAGTTCCAGACGGCGCTCCAATCGCCTACCTGGGATTTCACATCCATCACGCTACCCTCGCGGGAACGAAGGAATCAATTTCTTCAGCACCCGAGTCGCCGCGTCCTCCATTCTCCTGACCTTCCGCGCCCGACCGCCCGCCCGTCCGCCCTTGCGTCGCCGCGCGGAGAACAATGAGGACGAGGATGAGCGAGCGATCGCAGCGCGCGCAGGAATCTTCTCGCAGTCGCTGCGGCAAAAATGCGACGTTCCCACCGCGCAGCGCCCGTCAGCTCCGGGGCAGTTGCCGCGTACAGTGGGCGAAACGAGACAGCCGCACAGAAACACAGTGCGACTAGAAAATTCGCACCGTGCTTGTGAGAGAAATCACACATGTGGATTCGATGGTACGAGTACGGTCAGCGTACCGGACTGTTGTACCCGAGTTTGCGGGTTCGAACCCGTGGATTTTTAAGGGCGAAAAAATCCCTCGTATGCCTTCCTTCGGATGGGAAGTAAAGGCGGCTGTCCCATGTAGTAGATTTACTGCATGTAAAAGATCCTCAAGCCTAAAAGAAGCCTCCGAGCAAAATTCAGATCCGCCAGTTTCGTCGCACAAGATAATACCTCCTTTCTCCGCTAGGTGGTGAAAGGAGCGTATCGAAATTTGCGTGGTTAGACGGACGAGCGGGCCTGATGGCCCGAGTCTCGCCTCGTAAAATAAGGCATGAACTAAACTAAACTAAATCACGTTGGTAGCACGAGCTGCAGTTTGTAACAAAAGAAAACGTCAGCTACGTACTCATCAACAATCATAACAGATGCGGGAAGTGTTGGCCCTTTCACTTGTTTCCCAGTAATCTGGTTGCTATCAACATAAATACAATTTGTAACTGGAGGCCCTGACTCGGTTCGATGCGGAGAAACTTTCCTGGCGCACTATTGATATTTTTCCGGGACCGGGAGATATAGTCTACTGGACCGGGAGAGACGGCCTGCTGAAAGGGGAGATAGTGAACTTCAGTAAATCATAATATAAGTGGTGCTAATATATTGCACGGTGGGCATCTAAGAAGCTAATACTCAAGATTTAATGTTAATAATATTTGACAAATCATATTAAAGCATGCTGTTACAGAGGAGGGGGAGTGCGAAAGAGAAAGTGTGGGGGTACGCGTGACAGAACCTGCATACTTTGTCTTTTTTGCAGAAAAAACGATATCGAAGTTTCAATTATTGTTCGAATCCATGACGCGCATCAAAAGCTATGAACTATACAATTTTATATAATAAAATATTTAAAATGAGGAGCATCTAAGAAAGAAAAGCTTTTACACCTCAGAAGAAAACTATTTTCCCCTCAATCTAGTATATGTATTCCCCGGGATTAAAACTTACCCATCACTAAAAAAATAATTCGTTTTATTGTCGATGTATTACATGTTCTCCAGAGATGAGTGAAATGAATGATGGATCGCATAATATTGTCGCAAGAATTTGAAGATGAAAATATTACTTACGATCACAACACACTCAACCTTAAAAAGACAGAACTTCTAGGAGAGGAATTGGTTCATGTGCAAAGTACCCTAATCTTCATTTAAACGGAACGGTCTAAATGATCATCTTGGTGCGTGAAAGATGTTAATGATGTTTTATTTATCGTTCCACACACGAAGCAACAAATATCTACTCCGTCATATTGTTACGTAGATACAAGTTTACTAACACTGTAGTGAAAAATTCACAAAAAGTTTTAATTCAATTTTACAATTGCAGCATAACTGAATACCCTTTAAACTACAAACAAGATTCCCTCTCTATCAGGACACCAGACGCGTCAAACGAGGCGTTGGTTACACTGTTGATGACGAATGTGCAGCTTATCATCGCACCGTGAAATGACTTTCGTCCACTGCAATTTTCAGGTTCATTTCTTAGAATTCTCTACCGGTAGCGGTAGCTCAGTGCATCAACTGATGTCACTGCAGCGCCTCTAACCGGGAGGTCCTAGGTTCGAGTCCTGACGGCGGCAGGATTTTCGACACTAGCTTTTCAGCTACGTCGAATTCAGCTGCTGTCTGGAGGAAATTCTAACGGCCGGCTGCTCTGATCGGTAGTTTTCCGTGGTTTCTCCGATCAACACCACGCGAATGCCCTAACAAACGGGCCACGGACCGTGCGCGATCTGTCCTTCCTCTTCCTTTTCCTATCCTCTCCCCTTACAAACACACTTACACTAACATGCACTACACTACCACATATTCCGGGAGACCGGTCGGGAGCTTAGAGCTTGTCCCGACTGTGGCGTGCCCCGTTGGTGGGAGAGTCCTGGTTAGGGGGAAACCCCACTAGCCGACGGTAGGTCGGCGCCGGATCTCGCCATCCAGCGGGGGAAGATCACCACCATCTCCCGAAAAAACATGCACTACACTAACGGGACTAATGACCAAGGCAGTTGACGCGCCCGGAAACACGAAAAAATCAATCAATCAATCTTAGAATTCTACCCAACGTGTGAGCGTGTGCAGCCCAGAGTGCGGCACGGCGTCAGACTGGACTGACGACTTGCTTCGGTCATCAATGGCGCAGTGTGCAATGATGCTCAAGCGCCCTTCACGCTCGTCTCGCCATTGCAGGACGCGATGAATCACGGTTGCTGATTGGCTGAGTGGCCGCTCTTCATGCTCTGTCTGCGCAGTGACAGCCGACTGCGAGATTGGGGTAATTGAAACTCGCACCTCTCATGTGGCCTCGGAATTGGAGCACGAGTAGGGTGGGTGTGTACCGTTTGATTTCCTTTCTCCAGATGCTTAATGTAAATACGAGTACACTTTCTCAATGATGGCTTAAACAGTCCACTTTCTCAATATATTTTTAAAATATTGTATTTCTAACAGTATAGAAATATTAATTAGCAATAGAATGTAGTTACTTCTATACTGCGTGACTAGTGAAAATGCAAGATACGCGAGTTTGAGACGATACAAAATGTCGATGTTGAAAACCAGCCTCATAGTTATTTATCCCTTAAAATGTTTTGTTTTGCAAAGATCTGAAAGGAAATCAAGAAATTATTTAAAATAGAGGGAAATAAGAACCGTGTGGTAGTATTATAAATTTAAAAAAGTAACACATTTTAAGACCATGTCATGTTATTTAAAGAATGCCACGGTTGTATCTGGATTAGTTAATAATCAACTGAAATTCAAAGATAAAATAAACATCAATTCTGAGTTTACAAGAGCGAAACAATATTCAGTAATATTGCACGAGAATTATATCGAGTACAGAAAAGACCTTATAGCAGATACAATTTAGTTTTTAGTTGCGAATTACGTTTTTTTGCTTGTTCTCTCTAAGCAACTTCTTTCTTTAAAGCTCCTCATTTAAAAAAAATGTCTAAAAATTTACAACTAATTTCAGAGCATTATATTGTTAATTTATTATTGGTTAATTGGGCTGGATCTTGTTTTCTACATTAAAGCTACCTCTATGTCAGATAAATTAATAATAATCTTAATGCGAAAATGTTTACATTCATGAATGTCCCAATAAATGCGCTTAAGAGTCAATTTCGGCAAAAGCGCTCCCACCCAAAAATGTTACATCAATGAACAAGTGACAGAAGCAATAAGAAGCTTTTCAAGGTTTAAATATTATGTAGCTTTTATGACGAAGGCACGGGTCAAGCTACATCCAGAACATTAAATACTACTTTAGAAAGGCCATAAACTTCTGGTAGTATCCAGTGCACAGTTATATTGCTTTGAGACCTATTGGTAGTTAAGAACAACATGCACTTGCTCACACTATTCGAAAAAAACTACTAAATGTACTTGTAGGAACTTACGTCATGTAATATAAGCCACATCTGTTTCACTTTTTACTTCTTGAATCTTTTTTAATCTTCACACCCGACTTTTTCACAGAAATTAGCAGCATACATTGAAAGAAACAGCTATTGAAAACTTAATATAAATGATGAATGAATAATTATAATATACTATTGTGATTTTCCATATTATACAAATACCATTCATAATAATAATCCTTGCTATTTCCTTTGGATTTTCTTTCGCGATTTATCTACCTTGATTTTCAAGCTAAGCATTATTCATAAAAAATTACACAATATTCAAAGGGACGTATTCAATTCCCTTTCCGTCTAAGTGGCCACTTAGGAATCTTACAGAGTTCCAACTGTTAATTTTTTAAAGCAATTTATAAAGACTTTCCTGAATTTACGGTTTTACATTAAGGATAATCATTATACAAATATATGTATAACAAAAGAGAAACACATCGATCTCTAGCATTGATATTATATCAAGGGGGAAGGAAGATATGAAAGCATTCAATGAATTTGAAGTGGATGTAGTGAAAACAGTGCATTGAAGACTGGCAGAACAAGCATTTCAACAGCAATAGGAGTATTTTCAAATCAGGTTTACGGATAAAATACAAATCACTCGCAAACAATGATGGATAAGAAACAAAATTCCACGTCAATTCAATGTCTTTTCCACCAAATACTAAATTTCCTATCTTCTCCACCAAATATTTCACACTAAGTCATTGTCCGGTAGCCCGGTAATAAAAGACCACTTAAAATGATCTTATTTCTTTAAATATATCTAATTAATTTTTACATTTTTCGCACAAAAATAAATCAACAAGAAAAACGTACACTTCCGTGAAAGCATTAGAGCCGAATATCCTAGTTCGTAAAAAACAAAAACATCGTATGCTCCAGCGAGGTGTTCGGCGTGCGCGTGAAAGGAGAAACAATGAATCGAGAGGTTCCTGGCCCCATCCGGAGCACCTGTGGATTTCCGGATCCCTCCTCTCGAGGAATAAGAGACGCGGAACCCGAGCCCGTTCGCGCGCCGCGTCCCCGTTTCCCGAGAGGTTTACGCCCCGACGCGCGGCGCGGCGCGGCGCTGCCCAGCAGACGCGCCACTTCAACAGGTGTCTTCCGCCTCGACGCATGGACCCGCGCCTTTCCCGCGCGCGGCGACATCCACAGAGCGCGAGAAATGCAGCAAATGAAATTCACGCCTTTCTACAAATGCATCGGAATAAATGTTACAAACTTCTAGGGCATGTATATAGATCGAAGGTTATCACTAGGGGGCGGATTTTAATGAAATGTCTTTTTTTTTTCTTTTCACTTTAGAACAATGTTGTTCTAAAGTGAAGAAATTTACTGGTCTAAAGTTCTAAAGTATAGAAATTTATTTTATGTTATGACAAAATGAATTGACCCACTTGTATACGTCATTATATTCCAATTTTTGTCACTTTCGACTAATAAGTCCTTTTTTACCTTTTTACGTCATTCTTAATGCATTTTTGCTGATTTAATCGAATTCAACGTCATTTTTAATGGTATTCGCTTCAAATAATATTTACGAGATTCAAGAAACGTTCTTCACAGAACTACTCAGTGCCTCTTTGATTTGTTTGCGCAGAAATTGTTTTGGCAGATGTTGTGATTTCTGTGATGTATATCAGCGTCATTGCCGGTCCGGTCGATTTCGGGATAACTCTTAAAGACAGATTTTCTGGTAAAGGACAGTCCAAACCAAAAGTTTTCTAGAGGAGTTCACTCGAACCTCGATTACATCAGTAACGTATCAAACAGCTTGAGTTGTTCATCTGAACTGGTTATGATAAGATTTTTTACGTAATTTTTTTTAGTTTTAGAGCATTTTAAAGCATTTTAAGAGCATTTTATTGATAATTTTTGCCGATGTTTTAGGTCATCAAAATCCGCCCGTAATGATCACTTTTTACCAACAATAATGTGGTCGTAAATTACAGGACACAAAGTTACACATGCCATATGCTCCTGATCGATTAGGCCGATGTTTCGCAGGTACACGGAGTCTCTTTGATTTCGACAACATGTGATCTGCCGGACACCACAGTATGGAGAGTTCGCTAATAATCATGGGCAAATATCACATGTGTAACTTCATGAAATGAAACTTCCCACACGTTCATTGATAAAAAGTAATTTTAGACCCTACTATATACCCTAAAAGTTTGTAACATTGATTTTGAGACATTCTGAAACTTGGAACGCTCCCTCAATTTGCTGCTCCCTCAATTTGCCTTAACGCTGCCCACCTCATTTATTGATTGATTTTTTTGATACTTCGACGAAAGAATTTAAAATATTTATTCATTAATTTTTTTGTGTGACGTAATTTCAAGAAACTTGATTCGATTTGAAAACTCCATTTAAAAGTCAATATCAAACAAACACGTCTTAAAAAATATACCAACACGAGCAACATAGGAAATTGCGTTCGCGCTTATCAAAACGGAATGTTTTTTCCGCGAACTAGAACGTAATTCTGGAGCGCATCTTTTTGGACGCAACACTAGCACGAACATTTCTCAATCTTTCAGAAGTTGAAAGTACTTTCACCAATATGGTCCTCAATTCCCAGGCTTTCCAGTCATACGGCCATGAGATGAACGATTCTGATGGGCATCCAATGATGATAATGATGATGATATGAATGAATGATCCGGCATGAAGTGATAGGCATAGAAATGAGAGAACCTCTAGAAAATTTGTCGTAAACTCACTTTCTCTGTGACATTTATTAGAGGCATTGACCGGAATTAGAACGCCGTTGCCCAGAAGTGACGGCCCGGCAGCCGCGCCATTTCAGCAGGTGTCTTCCGCTTCGACGCTTGAACCCGCGCCTTTCCCATCACGCAACGAGATCAAGAGGACGCTACCGCCGGAAGACAGACGAGAAACGCAGCAAACGGAATTCGCGCCTTTCTAAATAGGATTTATCGATCCGGACCGCGAATCTTGCGGGTACGTTGTGGAGCAAAGCCCTGTCGCGAAAATGTACTACGACCAATTTTTGAGAAGCTGAAAGTACTTTCTTCATTCAGTCGGTCCTTAGTCTATTCGGCCATACCTGTGATGAATGGTTTTGATGGATGGGCGGTTATGAGCATGTGGTTTAAATGATAATTAAGTAATGATGAAATAATAGAAAGTTAGGAAATGGGAGAACCCTTAGAGAAAACATGTCACGAAATTGCTTTGCCTACTACGAATTTCACATGTATCAACCGGAATTTGAACTTCGCTACCAAGAAGTGGAAATTTAGTAGTCATACCATTACGCTAAAGACCGCTCAAAAAAGGAAAGTACAAAGGAATTTCAATATCCTAAATCTGAAGTAAAGAAAGAATTTGAGTTGCGAAATACATCGAATTATCGAGATAACGAATAACCGACATTTGAGATGTTTATAAGGAAAGTGAATGGAAATGATAGAATTCCAGATATCGAAGATTTCGAATAATTTCGATTCCAATTATGGGGCTTGCATTGTGTTACCGTACCTCTAGGAAGATTCTTTGGGCACAAAAATTGAACCTTACGCTGGAACATGTCTCCCACAAGGCCAACATCCAGATGTAACCTGAATAATGCCACACCGCAATAACACGAAACATCTCCCAATGATTTCTATTGCCAATGCATGCAGTCCGAACTCGTTTGTATCCGGCAATCTCCAAGGTGCATACATGCCACTCTTCATTTACTACCTGAGAGCCCTCGTGTCGACGAACCTTCGCCAACTCTTTGCGGAGGAAGTGAAGTCAATGAACAGCTTTGCCTGGAAGCGACGAGTAATTGCTGCTATTACCAAGTGCCATAACTTGGTTTTCTGTCTAATGAGAACGAATGACCAAAAAATTACGTTCACGATTTCACAATGTCCACATCAGCCTTACAGAGTTTTTAGAAAAGAAAAAATGCTGCTGGACTTCACATCTTTTCAATATATCAGTTTCAGCAGATGAGACTTATCACATTATCACTACAAACAAGTGACAGAATTATTAAGTAAGAAGGATTAACCTAACCACAATGAAGTGTTTTGAAAAATTGCATTTCATGTATTAAATGAATCATTGTGCTTACCAAAGGTTTGTGTCAAAAATAAACATGTGAAACTATGAAGAGGGCCTCCATAGCTTGACATTTTATCAACTATATCAATCACATTCATGTGATTGCATCCTCACAGGAATATCCAAATTTGAAAGTACATAAAATAACTTCATTTCAAAACAAGGTTAGAAGGCACGTTGTGGTTGTTCTATCTAAATATCTTGTGGCTCTGCCCATGATTGGTTTGGAGAGATTTGTATGGAGAGCTGATCCGGGAGCGGGAACCTATCTCTTGGCAGTTACCGATTCGTTCCCAGTTCTGCTTTTGACTGGCACGTTCCTTGATTAAGCGTGTCAGATAAAAAAGCCGAAGAAGATTGGAGAGATGCACCTCTATCTAGGCTTCCGTTATTCTAAATAGCTTTCGGCCCACAATGAGGTCCATTATCATGGAAATAGCAGGTAGGAAGGTTGATCAAAATCTATATGGTTTCTAACGTAAAAAGTCAAATCTGAGAATTTCGCACAGAAAAATTAAAATATAGTTATTGGTAAGGACTTAAACGAAAAATTAAAAAGTATTATATATGATGGTACTTCGTCTTATGAAATTTGCTTGTATTACATTTTGTTTTCTTTATAATTATGAGAGAAGTATCTAATGGTTTGATAACAAATATTCAAGTGAAGGTAGAAAAGTGTTTAAATGTATCAGTTTCTTATTCTCATGATTACATTGCGCACTGTTTCGTTTTGTACTTGATATTTAATGGATGACAGCAGTTATAGTATATAACTATGCTTGGTTTAATTCAAGTATATTTTGCATTCAAAGACACACTAGGAGCATTCTGTTAATAAGTCAAGTAATACAATTTTAAACGAAGATGGAAGAGTAATTTTCTTTAACTTTGTAATTGATTTTATAATATATATCAGAAAGAATACACACTTTTTAATGGATAAATTAACTGTATTGACCAATAGCGTTTCGATCAATCGAGCAGTTAACACATAACCAAGTGAACAAGAAATTTCCATTTCTAATATGCATGTTAAAAATCGCACTATTCCAAACACCTCAATTAATAGCGAATGTATTCTCTCGTAATATAGGCACACCAACTGACACACATGTTCACCACACACCAACACACGGAGAAGTGTGAGGAGGGAAAGGCAGAGGCAAACAGACATGCGGCGCATTGTGGCTCTGATTCCACTGATTGATTCTCGTCTCCGGGAACGGCAACTGTTACGGTCATTAGTCCAGTTTGTGTAATGAATGTTATATATGGTGATGATATGACAAGAAAAAGGCAGGAAATATTGCGCGCGGTCCGTGAGCCGTTTGTTAAGGAAGTGCTCTGACATTCGTGTGGTGTTGACCGGAAAAACTACTAGGAAAAACCGATCAGAACAGCCGGCCGCTAGAATACTCCCCGGAACAGCGGCTGAATTCCACCTAGCTATGTACCCAATGTCAAAAATCTGGTCTCGATCTCTAGAACCTCCCAGTCGGAGTCACCGCAGAAACAGCGGCAATGCTGGCTCCGAGCTCATGCAGCCGGTGGCTCAGCCTCGAGGCGAACGACCCATCTCGGGGGCGGTGGCGCCGCGGCCTCGTTAGAAGCGGAGTGACAATGCCGCGTTTAGTCACCGCGCGCGGCTTCCCCGTCCCGCCCCCGCCCCCTTCCCCGCCCCGCGCCGCCACACGGCTGCCGTTTGTATGCAGATGGGGCGCGTCGTTTGAATACGCTGGCGGCTACCGCTTCGCACGGCGACGCACGGCCTCCTATTCTGCGCTCGCAGCTCGCACGCGGCTTCTGGAATCGGTCGGAAACAAAAGAGACTGACCGGGTAAAACTTTCATTGTATGTTTATGTATCCTAAGGGATACATCTCAATATTAACAACTATCACTGGCTTTTCTAAATTTTAATTACTTGTAAATAGTAGTATTTAAGTCTTATGTTAAGTTCATATAAGTAAAATATTCATTTTGTGTTTATGTATCCTAAAAGATACATCTCAGTATTAACAAGTATAATTTTTTTTTTTAATTTTCTGTTCACATAAAGAGCTTTTGTTCAACACCAGTTTTTCAAAAGCGAATTTGTTCAGTAGTAGATCCGACTGGCATGGGGGCTAGGATCGGTCTTTTTACTACGGCTAGGCCGACGCTTTCGACCATGTACACTTTAAATTATACCGTAAACACATACACTGAGGCTGACCGGGGCTGAATAGTATGGATGTGGTAAAAGATCATTCTTTCAAAATTCTTACGATTTAGTTTTTTTAATTTATGGAATCCAATGAGATAGTGATTCTTGACTACTAGAAATGAGCTTGAATCGAGAAACTAACTTAAGGTGACATTAATTCGAAGTTTCAAAAATTTGAAGTAATGGTAACGGCTAAGGACTAACGACTTTTCATTCTGCCGGTTTTTGAAGTCGTCATTTGCCAACAACCATGTAAAAGGTCATTCGTTTATCCTAAAATGTCATGCCCTAAAATCATCACAATAATTTTAAAAAATATTAAATAAAATTTTTAATCAATTGTAAAACATTTGCAGTAGATAAAAAAATGAAATATGTTCGAAAAATGAAATTATAATATCTGCATTATGTTAGAAAATTGACAGAAAGAATTCCGCTGCCGCGACGAGTGCAATATAAAATAGCATACCACAACATTAAAAGTAAAAAACGAATTAATGAAGGAAATTAATGTTTTTGCACTACTATTGATTAAGATCTACCTTTTTGTATTTGAGTAAAAAATCTTAACGAGTCTTTGCGATTTCAAAAAGCTCCCGTAAACTTCATCAAACATTGTTTTATGAAACATCGACGACTGATTAAAAAACGTTTAGCTCAGTTTTTCTACTTTTATTATCGAGAAAATAATTTCTCAGCACATGAAAATACTTTAAAACTGAGTGCCAAAACGAAAAACACATCTAAGAGACACGCGAAGGGAAGGTAGACATTCCTCTCTACTTTCGTGCGTCGTATTTTCTTACAATGAACGCAGTATAGCAATTCCCAGTGTCATACGAGCAGCGCTGCTTTCACGGTCACTCATGCAAGTCAGGTGGCGCAGCTTATTAATACAAATTGCTATGCGTCAGCGCGTTGGCGGCTCACACTGGAGCGGTTAGTGTTATTGTTATGGGTGCACCACAAGGTTCACGCCGTGTGAACGACAGGCAGGAGGGTCGAGCTATCTCCTTGAACGTATTACCGATTGACTGGCAATGAAGGTCTCTATTATCCTTGAAATATGAACATCACATAAAGTGTTTTACAATTAGGGTAGATATGCAGCATTTGACACACGGAATTGTAATGCTTCTGACTAATTCGCCCATGGTTCTATAATGAAATGTCTATTTTTTCTGTCAGACATAGTTGAAAGTTTAGTTCCTGATTCCTGAATAGTAATTAACGTAAAATAACGCGAGGGTTTTGACGTTTGTTTATTAAGGCGTTTGGACGTTTTTCATTTGATTCATCATCACTCAATGTACTATTTAAACCACAGTCATGTATTGTGCAAATAGGAATTTCCTTTTCGCTGTAATCGCAGTAATATACGTTCCCATTCCTCCAGTTTTATAAAGTAACTGCAGAGACATATATTGTGTCCAGTTAGAGCACAATTAAGGGGAACCAAATGAAGCTCTTGTATAAAAGCAAATTAAATGCATTAAGATGAATATGAAGATGTTCTCGTTACCGTTAAAATTGTTATAAATTATGAATTAATATTAACATTTCTGATATGCATATCCAACCACTTGAACTTGTTCCAACTTGGTTCCGTCAGTTGACAGAGTGGGCTTCTAGTAAGAGATTCGCAGACTCATCAATCATCTCTGCATACGGTCATTACGTCGACAAGCAGCGAGGAAGCAAGGCCGCTGCTAACAGTAATTTGCAGCAAAGGTAATTTAATAAATGACAGCCCAGATACTACTCGATAAGGATTCCGGTACTTTTACTTCACACAAAAAATTAGAAGTATTGTTAGAGTACTGTCAAGATTACTGGGTAAAAGATCAGAGTATCAGAAATGTAGGCCATATGAGTGAGGTTTATTTCGAATCATTAATGATATTTCGTCCATACGTTTTTATAGTTCTAAGAATCATGGCGTAAGTGATTAAAGAAAGAAAAAACTGTGTTACACATGACTTATAACAAACGGAGTACAATTTGAAACGTTTCTGTACCTGTATTTTGAACATAAGAAATTAAATCAATAGTTTTTTTAAAATATTACTCGTTTTGAACTAAAACATCGAGGGCGATTAAAGAAATTTGTCAGCAAGAGACCTTGACGGCACAGTAAGTACCGCAAAAATTCGGAAAACATAGAGCTTAATTAAGTTGATGTAAAAATTATAGAGCAATTTTATTTCACTTTTTCCCCCTCTACTTTGTGAATTCTCTACCTACAAATATTCATTGGAATAAGTAACGCACTTTCTAAAATTATGTAAATAAGAAAGTACGTTAAGAAATTTAACGATTATTTACGTATACTTGAAGTAATTCTATGACAGTGTATGTGAAGCCGTTTAAAGCCCGTTTTCAATTTGTAGTATTTCATACGTCTATCAGGAAGCTAACTACTCCATCGTTCGACTCTCCTCTCTCTCTCTCTTTCACTCGGTGTGAACCTTTCGATGTCTTGTGAATGAATATTTGCGCCTTGTCGCACATGCTGTGTGCTGCATAACGAAGCCTTGAGCCAAGCCCCAAAAATGTTCGTGTTAAAGGTCCGAGAAACACAGGTTACGAAGTAAAATGGAGAAATCTTCCTTCGACTGAAAAAAAATTAGATTTAATAAATCAATAACATATGAATAAACGAAATTCTATTACGATTTTAAAACCTACATAACATTAATTTATGTTTACGAAGGAATCAGTTATTCAAGATCATTATTTCAGAAGTCGTGGGGTATAGTGATGATTAGCAAGAGTAGAGTTTACAGAGGTGTTTCTCTGGGTCATTGTCGCAGTTGTGCAAAGGCAAGGAGAAATGTTCGGTCACTTTCTGAATGACGCGTCGATCTCTTCTGATCAGCGCAGCGTGCCTGAAGGAGCCCGCGACGAGGAAGTGGAGGCGCGAGAGAATGAGGTTGCGGGGGCAAAGGGCGGGGGCGGGGGCGGGGTGGGGGTGGGGACCGTCTGCGGGTGCGACAGAGCCGAGACGAGGTGCGGCGCTTTGGCTCTCGCAGACGACGTTGCACTGGGAACCGGTTTTCGCGGACGACGAAAAGACTCCTCAACTGCCGTCGAGACGGCGACGAGCTGAGAGGAAGGGAGCATGACGAAATACCGCCGGGTGGAAAGAAAGTGGATGCTGGGAAATAAGAGTGGTGGTGTGTAAAAACAAGCAGACATGCGGCGAGGAAAACTGTCAAGTTCTTAGAAGTGAATGAATGAGCCTACCTTCCACCGAACGAAATAACCAACCACATGAAGAAATTGGTATTTTCCTGAGTTTATAATTATTATTCCCTGAATATGAGAAACGTAACAGAAGATGAAAATTGTGAAATTTACACTTCACTTCCTACATATGTCTTAACATTCGTATCCTTTGAGCCAGAATGGCCAACTAGCAAGAATGAGCAGCACTAACGAGTAAAACTTTTAGTTGAAAAACCGTTCGCGATTTCGAGAACCTTTTTGCCACCAACGAGAAACAGTGCATTCAATCGCGGACTCATTTCGTGTTTCCGAAAGCTAATTAACCTACAAACTTATTCTGAATTGTTCAATATTGAAAAGATCACAGAAGAGGAGAGACCCTGACCTCTATTGATCTCTCATTTGGCTGAAAAATTGACCAGAAATTCTAATCCGTTTTGTTACAGTTACTGTTGAAGCTTAATGTAAAAAAAGAAACAAATTTTGTGAGTTATATCAGGTTGAACTGTCTCATATAGTGAACGCCCTAAGGAGGCAAACGTTCAGGAAGTTTTTCAGGACGTTTCAGGCAGAAAGAGAATGTCAGTCACCAGAACAACAATTGGAAGCAGAATTGAAATGATTGAAGGCGTTGTCATTGTCAACAATAGTATTTATTTCACAAATAGCAGCAGAAATAAATACTATTGTTGACAATGACAACGCCTTCAATCATTTCAATTATGTAAATGTCAACTACACCTCACCACTGAATCAATTGGAAGCAGACTTCTACACCAAGCTTTATCGACACAAAATTGTAAAATTTTGTCACAATATAAATGTATTTAATAAAATATAATAGACTTCCTGTGCATATTCACATACCAGCCATTATTGGATATCAAGTTTTTCTATTATTAAAACAGTTGTAGTGCTATTGTAAACACACTACTGTACATTTGATTCATATAAAATCAAATATCGCACCTTAATGTAGAATACTAAGAAGTCGCTAAGAACCTTGGGTTGAAGCGACTATAATAAACAATGTTTTTAAAAGTTGTATTAATATGTTGCATGACACATCTTTAAAGACGGGTTCTGGACGACATCTTCATCCTCAACACAATATCCAGAGCATTGTTTATAGTCTATACAATATGTTCGGAGGACGAAATGTATAATTTTATCATTTATTTCTCGTTTATTCTACTACGTACATGGGAAACATCACATTTCACTGTACTGTATTCATGAGATTTGTTTCCACACTTTTCTTCACATTCACTACTCATACTTATCCTATGTTATTGATTACACGTGTTATCACGAATTACGAGCACCCTTCCCATCCAAAGAATACAAAAATAATAGTTTTAAGCAACGAACAAGCGGCAGGGCCAAGCGAATGGACACGCCCACATTGTTCTCCCGAGCGAAAGCCGAGCTCCGCACTGCACAGTCAACGGCCGAGCGGCGGCGTCTCCCATCCGCCAGGTGACGGAAGCGCCGCCCGGCTGCGCGTCCCCGCCCGCCTGTGTTTACGCGCGCTTCATTTGCAAGTTAAACGCGTCGCGCGCCTCTCGCCACCCAATGCGTGGCTTTGGTTCGATAGTGATTCCGGGCGCCTCAACAGTTTACGTCATTACCGTAAGTGTAATGCAGGTTTTTTCCTCGGGAGATGGCGGTGATCTTCCCCCGCTGGATGGCGAGATCCGGCGCCGACCTACCGTCGGCTAGTGGGGTTTCCCCTTAAACAGGACTCTCCCACCAGCGGGGCACCGCCCCAGCCGGGACAAGCTCTAAGCTCCCGACCGATCTCCCGGAATATGTGAGAGTGTGGTGCATGTTAGTGTGTGTAAGAGGAGAGGATAGGACAAGGAAGAGGAAGGACAGATCACGCGTGGTCCGTGGCCCGTTTGGTAGGGTACTGCTCCGGCAGTCGCCTGGTGTTGTTCAGAGAAACCACGGAAAACTACCGATCAGAGCAGCCGGCCGCTAGAATTCTCCTCCAGACAGCGACTGAATTCGACCTAGCTGAAAAGCTAGTGTCGAAAATCCTGCCGCCGTCAGGACTCGAAGCTAGGACCTCCCGGTCAGAGGCGCTGCAGTGGCATCAGTCGATGCACAGAGCTACCCCTCCCGGTCCGAATGCGTGGCGTCCAGGACCGCCACGTCCCAGCCCGCTCGCTTCGGCGCGGGTGCCACTCCGCCGGCAGGTGGACGGGGCGGAGCGGAGCGGCTAACGCGCGCGGTCAACACTCGAGTCGAGCCACGAGGATGGTGCGGGCGGGGGGCGGCGCTCGACACGGGATGGGAAAATCACGACGGCTGCTCAAATATTCGAGAACGGCCTTGGGTTAATAAGGATATGGATGTTCACACACGAGTTTTCAGCCTTTGTCACGTTTCTTGGAGCTCTTACCTGGCAAGGCCAGTTATTCCCTCTTGTACATGCTACCCTCTTGAATTCCAATGGGATGTATCTCGAAATATATATTACGCCTTACTGGAGGCTCTTCAAATCGCAAAACACGAATTAATGCGAGGAGACAAATATATACATGTTCAGGGCTGAATTTAAACCAGAGATCCTTCCACTGAGGCGATGCGCTGGTACCCACTAAAATCCGATTGACCATGCAAGCCGGGATGAAATGCATATAAACTCATAATCATGTGTTGATTTCTGTGCCTTAAAAGAACGATTCGATTCAAAGTCAATCTACAGATATATTAATTAAAACGTTCATGAACTTTACTTCTCGTCGTAACATCCAGTGCAAAACCTATGAATTGTCTAATGATATTAGATACACTGGGAGTAAAAATTTAGAATTTAAAGAAAAGAAACATTATCTGAAAGTTAAGTGTGTAATATTTTCAGTAGAATAACCCACTAACTGTGTATTCAAGAAATGTTATAGATAATCAAAAAGATCCAAAATGTTTCATATTAATAAAAAAAAAAACGAAAATGCAGAACATATATCATTCTACACACTGAATAGATAATGACCTTATATTGTCCTGCCATCAGGACGTGACAGGAATACAAAGTTTGAACATTTATTGAGGGCATGTACCTTTCTTTGTTCACATCCATTCCAATAAAAACGACGTCGTAATGTCACAAACGTGCAACATTGACCAGTTCCAACAGGAGCCCAGAACTTGGCTTTCATGGTGCAAATGAATTATGAAGGTACGCCCAGCCTATATCGCGCTAAGTATGCGGGTCAACATCGGGAAGCTGGCTTCTCCACATTAGCGTCTTGCGTGAATCATGGACGCTTCAAGACTTAACGCAATCCTCGCATCCCAGCCGGATTCCTGCGGCGTGACGCGATGACCGCAGGGGGTCAGGGTGCGAGGGGGGGCGGGGGAGGGACTGAATGCGTGGGTGAATGGGAGAAGCCCTGTTCGCATGTTTGAAACCTGAATGTGGCGGGTCATCGTCTACGAGTGCTCTTCTCAGAAATGTCAGAAAGTATTAGTACATACTTTTCTGCGGTCGAAATACCTTAAATGAATGCAATACGAAAGTGTAAATGAAAGACGTCTCCAAACTTCAGTTTCCAATGATCAAGTTCTTTAGAAAACAAAAAGCTAGGAATTTCGATATATTAAATGATTTGATCAACTTTAATGGAATACTTCTTCCTCGTAATTTCCCAGAAGGGGTGTCAGATATCAAGAACAGAGTTCTTGACATTACGCTCATATTACTGACTTCTTACTTTATTCATTTTTTCCATCTTCTTCTCCTTCTTCCTCCTCACTTCATCATGTAGGCTACTGTCCACATTCTCATCATCTTTTTCCATTTCTACTTGGTGTTCCTACGTCTATCTTTAGTACTAGTGGCGCGTAATTGTAGGCTACATTCAGAGGTCTGGCATGTTGCTTACTTTCAACGACTACTCCTTCATTCTCTCGTGTTTATACATCCCAATTCAAATATACATCATTTCTGATCACGTCTCTTAGACATCGTCTTACTCAAACATTTCAATTCGAGGCTTTTGGTCTGCTTTCATTGTATTTTGAACAGTCGTCAGTCTAGTAGCCGACCTGGATGGTCGAGCTGGCTAAGAGCGAGTACCGACTCAGCGCTTCGGTCCGAAGGGTCGCGGGTTCGAGTCCCGCCTTGGGCATGGTTGTTTGTCCCTTGTCTTTGTATGTATGTGTTGTCGCGGAGGGCCTCGCGTTCTGCTGACCCCAGATCAGAGGAGCCCGCAAGTGTGTTGGTGTCTAGTGTATGGTCGAATATGCGTCCCATCGGGACGTAAAGGGTAACCGGCTGTCGGCTGGATAAAAACCCTAGAAAGAAGAAAGTCAGTCTAGTATGCAAAGTAATATTAGTGGAAACACTGAAAATCCGTGTTCCTTCCGATCTCCGCTCCCGGCGAGCGATCCACTTCCTCGGGCCCGCCGCGCCGGCCTCGCTCGAGGTCGTTGCTTCGCCCAGCGCCCGCTGGCATCCGGCCTTGTGTGGGAGTCTTCCAACGGCTGGAGCCGCGCTCGCTCACTTCTGGGAATAGACGCAATTTGAACCAGATGCAACGGCCTTCCTCGCTCCAAGACGAAGAGAAACGCTATACATAAATCGTTTACTTCCTCAACTTTGAGGCTGTTTCTATGTAATCTGATCTTTCGAAATATCTTCACTACATTTGTGGGGTACTGTTTCATTAATGTTAAGACAATAAAATCTCTTCAGTATATCCGTCTGCTTACAAGTCTATGAATTCAAAGTACATACAAACGAGTTTGGTCAGTTCAATAATGTTTGAAGTACACTCGTATAGCATCTGGCAAACTTTTTAAGTAGTATATAGTAGGATTCACATTGTAATTACGTAACTTTATTATCAATGCAAGAAAGGTATGCATTTCGAATATTGATGTTGTGATGATAGTCTACAAATTCCTACATCAATTCTTTCAAATTATCCCGTTCTATTACAGTTCGTGACACGTTATAAATTGATAATTATGTGAATACTATTAATAATAATAATAATAATAATAATAATAATAATAATAATAATAATAGTAATAATAAATTAATTTATTATATTATTATTACTATTGATTTTTTCAAAAATTCTTACTTATTTACATAAAATTTATTTTCCTCTTTCTGACACCCGAAAGATAACATATTGAACGCATATTCCACTGGGACTGAGCTAGAACTGATTGTTTCTCCAACGGATTAGTGTCAGTAGCTCACACTCGCCCAGGATTGTTGAACACGGCCTAGTGCCCGACCCGAAGCCACGACACAAAAACGGAGACCGAATGACCGGCGTGAACCAAGCGAAAAGCCACTCACCGACGGATATCCTCAATTATATTACTTCATCTTTTTCATCGAGATGTAGAAACTAACACATACAATTACCATCACAGGCTTTACAAAAAACGATAAGTGTTTTGCGTAAGTGGGTTGAGCAGGCGGACAAAATTTAGTGTTAAAACAAAGCCGTTGAGAAGACAGTCGGCGGATGTGACGATTTCAGTGCAGACATCGCGTGACTCCGAGGAAGCAGACACGCACTGGACCAGCTGGAGGAGTCTTACACGCTCCCTGCAGGGCAACGACATCCCTTGTATTATTCGCTTGGAGTAGGAATTTTTTTATTTTTTCTTTTATTTTACAAAAAAAAAAAAAAAAAAAAAACAACCAGTTAAAACTGCGTATGACATGCTATGGGGAGAAGTGAATTCTGTGCACATTTTCAAAATTCTGTGATCCCTACACTAAGTCATATACTACTAAAATTTTAAAAAAGCCCATGTAATAAAATCTGTTTTAAAAATACGCAATAAATTTTGGGCCTTATCCATATGTCCTTCGTCAAGAAATAATACTTCCTGCCGCGACAACATGGAAACGATCATTTGAATAACTGTATTTCCCACTGAATTCTAGAAGACGTCACAGATAATGAAGTTACATTTATGGGGGATTGGGAGGATTGGAGGAATGCTTCAGAAGGGAATGACATCCGAAAAATTCATTATAAAGCGTTGAATATTTTACATGGCAGAAGCGAAATTGGAAATAAAATCATTGTTCTGCTCTGTAAGGAATGTTTTGCATTTGATTTATTTACATACAGAGGGCACTCCGAAAGATTCCGGAATGGAAAGGAAGGAATTTATTTTCAAATGTGCCGCCATCAATGCATATTCCACGAAGTCTTATCGCGGCCTCCTAGTTGCTGGTTCAGATCGGTCGACTTGTTTGTTATTGTTGACTCATTTAATACAGGCAGTTATTCGTTTGTATGTCACTATTCAATTAAAAAATAAAAAAAAATTACTGCATAAATAAAAATTTGATGATTGAAATTGAAGTACATTTTTCTCGTTATTTGTTGGGGGAATTATTGTAATTAGAAGACAAAATATCCCTTTTTGTTTATTAAAAAAAATTAAAAGAGTTCGTATTACTAAAAAAAATCAATTCACAAAAATAAACCCAACTTTTGTAGTACATTCCTCATCTACTCTAAGTTCCTACATTTTAGAATAGGAATTTCATTGAAACTCGAATTGGAGAGAAGAAAGATAACGGTGCATGTTAACCCATTCCTCCAGGGACTGAATAAATGTTTATCACGGGGACTAGACTTGAATCTACGCTCACACAATTGCATGTCGTAACGAATAACACACGAGAATAACACCATCCTAACGGTATTAAATGATTGCAAAAGAGGAAGCAGGTTGTGATTCGAATACAAACGGGCAACGAGTTTCTCTGATTTTCAAGGAAAACTACAAATATGAAAAAGGATTGCTTTCACAGTTGCTCAGCAATTCTATTGATGGAAGATGGAAACGTCATCAGAGAGTGGAAGATGACAACGAGAAATCACTTCACGATCTCGTACTTCGTTTTTGTGGATTCTGGCAAGGGAATTCTATGGTGGCAAAAATAATGCAAATTGTAAAGAGAAATTACGTTTTTCAGACGAAATAAATTTACTTCAATCCTACTAACCGTCTTCTAACTCGTCTACAACTCCAATCTAAACGCTGATTTCGCATCTAGGGCTGCAATTGGGCACCGCCCATGTTTTAAATTCAAGTTCAACTTCGCGATTCCGCGATAAAAGTAGAATGCTCCACTTTAGTGTCGGTACCCTATCATTTCGCGTCATCGACCTGCCTTGTTTTCTGAATAGGCAAGGGCAGCGATTCGCTCAGGTTCTTACGGCAGGCTTTCCCTCCACACCGTCGATACTATGCTCCCGCCACACTCGCCTCTGAGCCGAGAAGATAGAGTAACGTCTAACATTGGGAGTTTTCTCACACATTTAGATGCGGCGTTTAAGATACTGAAACCACGCGAGGGGTACATTTTATTTATTGAAACACACAAACGATTTTTAAAAACAAGAAAATTGAAGTTTATAATATTCAAACAAAAAATATATTACAGTAAATATTATGTTTTTGAAACGTCTGAAAATAAAAAGAGTGGTTTGGCGGAAGAGCAGGCCTTGTGGTTTGAGCATTGCCCCCAATAAAGACATTTTACAAAAAAAAGTGTGACAGATCTTATGGAATTAAGCTTCACTTTGCACATGCTTAATAACTTCAATATTAATTAAATAGGAGGCCTGCACATTTAAGGTTATTTGATATTTTTCTTCAATGTTCTAGTCACTGACAACAATGTAGGAATGATCTTTCGGGAACTCTATCGGTATTAATCCTAGCGATACGGACAATATTCGCTGAGCATTAACTTCTCTTTCTTAAAATTCCAACCATAAGCCGAGTGACATTTGAACTGGTTACAGTTAAGTAATAATGTCTCAAGAGGTCGACCTTGTAACCACGAACGCGAAGATCACTGGCCTAAATCTTCCGGCCGTGTATGACGAGCACGCGACGCGCAGGTAGAAATAACAGTTAAGCGCCGCCGACCGATGTTGTTTTGTAGGGCGGCGGGCTGAAAATCGTAGTCGATGACCGGCTTATCGGGTCCTGGGCCGTCTCGCCTCGTCTACTCGGGGAAGCTTCCAGACAGAAACGCATGAACGTGTTCGGGGTCCGGGACGTTTCAACATAAAAGACCTCAGCAGTACCAGAATGTAAATAGGGTCCTATTTCTTTTTATACTGCTTGGTCGGGGAACACAACAAAAACTCAAATGTATAATTTTACACGTATACACTATGCACCCCTCTTAAATGTTTGCCCCTTCGTCATTGAGACGTTTGTAAAAAGATGATTTATAGAAAACGCTATCCAAATTCATTACACATGTATACACCTGCCGTTGCTTTACGTTTCTTTTCTTCTTTGTCTGAGAGATTTATGACGAGAAAAACTCAATCGCGTCACCATTTCTATTTATATCTATCACTAAGTGTCAGATGGTGATTAGCAGGTATCTAAAATCATTCTGGAAACCTGGTGGATATAACAAAGTGTATTTGGCAAGTTTCTTGAAAATGTTAGTTTGATGTTCGTAACTCTACTACTTATACATCATGTTTCTGAGAGTGCACATAATAAGCTAATCATATCGAACACATGTTTTCCTATTAGGAAGAATCCTCAATGAAAAAAGAGGAACTAAAATATGAATAATAGAATCACAGCAAAAGTGGTATTGATTCGCGTCGCAAAAACAATTACTCACCAGCACAAAGGACATTAGGGAGAGAATTTTTATGCCCTAAAAAAATTGAAATATGCTTACAAAAATATGCATTTATGACCTAAAATTTCTGAAATATGCACTACAATATGCAAAAAAAATTAATAATATTTCATTTCCTGTATAAACCTTTCTTGATCAAGGTCAGGAGAAACATGCTTAGAATGAAAAGAAACATTTTGGTTCAAATTTGTTTATATTATTATGTATTATATTATTATAATCTACCTTCCTTTTCAGAAGAAATAATTAAATAAATATTCATTTTAAATTTTATGTCTTGTTGCATTTCTTCTGTCTAGTTTTAAAAAAATTCATATCAAATATCCTACATTTCCACAAGATTTTATCATCTTTAGAAAAGAAGAAACGCTAACCCTGGAAGCTCTTTCTATCCAATGAACACTCACAAATACATAGTTTCTAAGAAAAGATGAAATGTTTTACAGACGAGTCTATTTTAACGAGATATGTAAAATATGCAGCTATAATTAGCCAACGGGAAAAATCAGCCAAATATGCACCAACACATTAATCTCATAGCATCTAATCCAAAGAAATATCACAAATTCATTAGCTATGCACTGAAGCAACGGGCAAAAATAAGCAAAATCATAGAAAATCCACCGTTAGCGATAGCTCAGTGCATCAACTGATGTTACTGCAGCGCCTCTAACCGGGAGGTTCGGGGTTCGAGTCTTGACGGCGGCAGGATTTTCGACACTAGCTTTTCAGCTAGGTCGAGTTCAGCTGCTGTCTGGAGGAGAATTCTAGCGGCCGGCTGCTCTGATCGGTAGTTTTCCGTGGTTTCTCCGATCAACACCAGGCGAATGCCGGAGCAGTACCCTATCAAACGGGGCACGGACCGCGCGCGATCTGTCCTTCCTCTTCCTTGTCCTATCCTCTCCCCTTACACTCACACACTTACACTAACATGCACTACACTAGCACATATTCCAGGAGACTGGTCGGGAGCTTAGAGCTTGTCCCGGCTGGGGCGATGCCCCGCTGGTGGGAGAGTCCTGTTTAGGGGGAAACCCCACTAGCCGACGGTAGGTCGGCGCCGGATCTCGCCATCCAGCGGGGGAAGATCACCGCCATCTCCCGAGAAAAACACATGCACTACACTAACGGGACTAATGAGCAAAGCAGTTGACGCGCCCGGACACACGAAAAAAACAAACTAAACCATAGAAAATCCGCTCCTTCGACCTCATATTGGCAGGTCGTCTCCGATGTCTTCACCAACAGTGGTGCGGTTCCCAGCGCCTCGTCGACACCAACGGTCGCAGCGCCCACTGGCGCGCATCAACCAACGGAGGGCGGCCGGTGAAGAGCCTTAAATTAAGCGGCGGATGGGCCGGTGAGGGGCGGGACGGCGCCGGGCGCCCTGCGGCGCGGGTTTGCCTTCACAAGGCCGCCCCGCCCCCTCGCCCCCCCCCGGCATGTAGGCGGCGCCTTTCATGGCGCTGGCCCCATCGACGAGACGCCGTACGGCTCCCACACGCCGCACAGTGCTTCGAAACATCACCGCTGTGAAAGTGTTCGCAACATGGGCATACGATTGATTAGTGATTACTAGACATCGGACGTTTAGGGAAATGCCTATTTAAATTTTATTCTAGGGAACTTATTTAAAGGCTGATAATATATGTGCACGAATCATGGCAAATGAAGTTTTATAATTCTTATTTTTGCACATTTTAGCATAAATGCATTTTTTTTGCATAAATACCTGTTTTAGGACTTTTGCCTTTTTATTTAGTATTTTTATAAACAATGTTAAGGTATCGGAAAATCGGCGATGGTCTAACGTGAATATTTATTACGAAATCTTCAATTCACGCCTTGGTATTTTAAATTACGAGAGAATTCCTGAAAGTATACCAACCGATTTTTCTCCATATCCGTATTTCATAAATACCAGCCATGATCTGAGAACATGGTCGACTGATTTCACCGAGGACACCGAAATTTTAAGTGGAAATAAATATAAATTCCCAGGTTTCAGTGTTGCTAGTGTTGGACTTCTAAAATATATACCAGTCACATCGTTCAGATATTCCTCTCCGCAGTCAAATTGATTTTTTCTCCCAGTCATCGCAAATTTGAAATAGTGATCCTTGAAAAGTTACTGGTAATAAGAAAATATTACTGGTAATGCAAACTATTAAGAATAAAATGCAGAAGAGTTTTAAATATGTAAATGTACTTTTACATTAAAATGTACGAACTTCTTTTGTGCATTTAAGTTTACAAAATAATATAGACAAAAATTACAATTTTTCACTTTATTGTGTATGTAAAGTATGACAGAGCCTTTTTTCTCCTTATTTTTGACAATTTCAGCGCCTTTTTAGGCACCTAAAAGACGATTTTTAGTGCCTAAACATCCGATGTCTAGTGATTCGCGTCCGCGGCTATCATTAGTCCCGTTAGCATAGTGCATGTTTTTATATCCCGAAAGGTGAGGTGAACTTTTCCCAGCTGAATGGCGATGGTAGATCCGGCGCCGATCTACCCGTCGACTTGCCGGGTTTTCCCCCCAAGGTATTTTCCACAAGGGGGGGATCGATGTTTTAAAAAACATCGATTTGTTTTAAAAACACGATTTTTTTGCATCCCATGTTAATGTATCATGTTTCAGGTGGACAATATCGATGTTTTAAAAACATCATATGTTAATGTATCGATGTTTCAGGTCAGGTGGACAATATCGATGTTTTAAAAACACCGATGTTTTTTTGCCATCGCATGTTAATGTATCGATGTTTCAGGTGGACAATATCGATGTTTTAAAAACATCATATGTTAATGTATCGATGTTTCAGGTGGACAATTTTCCCTTTAAAAACCGTTTTTTGCCATCATGTTAATGTATCGATTTTCAGGTGGACAATATCGATGTTTTAAAAATACCGATGTTTTTTGGCATCGCATGGGAGGGCCTCCTGTGGGCGGTTATGGGATTCCGGCGCGGCGGCCTACGCGGGCCGCTCCCGTGCGGCGACTCGGCGGCGAGGAGTCGCTCTCACAAAGCCAGCCCGCGGAGTCGTTGAACCACTGGAACGCAAAGAACACCCCGCCACGCTTTCAAGAGACTGCCAACGCGCGCAATGATACATTTTGGTCGGGAGTGTCGACGCAAAATTCACAGGGGAATTGTGGGAATTCCGATGCGGTATTGTTGACGTAATGACATGGAAGTCATCTCCATCAAATTAATATTAAGTTGACGGAGATGATTTCCATTGTTTCTTCAATTCATAGAGGCTTAAAGAAATATCGAAGAACTTTGTTCAACAGATAACTAACTTCAAAACCTCCTTTCTTTCATTTTGCCTTCTTTACAATATTGGAACCCAAAGAACGTTCTTATGCTGGGATCTTCGCTACATAGTGTGCTTTCTTGACAACAGAAATCGATTGAACCTAATTGAAATTTCAACTTAATATCCACTTGAAATATTCCTTTCCCCATGAAAATAGATTCAAGTATGAAGCGTGAGAAATAATATTATATTATGCAGTCCGATATTGTCAGCTTAATCGCGGAGAAAACTGAAATTTATGACAAATGGTTTTTCGTTTATGTTACGCTTTTGAGTGTAGAACATGAAGGGAATTAGTGAATTGAATTACATGAATTTGAAAGGAATTATTACATGGCTAGCGAATATCCCGTATTACGGAGTGTTAGGCATGCTCTTATCAATTATCTTCAAAATGAGGAAATATTAGTACAACGAATAATATTCAACTAGAAATAAATTATTTCAACAGTATTTCGTTCTAACAGAAAACAACTTTCTCAGAAACGAAATAAAATTGTTAAAATTTATATTAAAACGAAGAAATCGATAAAATAAATATTCAATGGTAATTCCACGAAGGATCCTTTATCTTGCTTTCAGCATATTTAGTTAAGATAGCGTCTTCAAAGTTGCGCCTGTTTTCCTCGTCCGTTCCCCTCTAATGACATGGAGATTGTTGTTTATCGGTTTGCAGGTGGGCGAAGCGCCCGTTGCCTGCGGGGCGATCGGCGACCGGCGGCGCGCGGCGAGAGGTGGCGAAGGAGGGAGGGCAGTCGGCGGTGGACTTTGGCGATGGGCAGAGGGCACAGGGCGGTGGGCAGGGCCCAAGAGCAGTGGACGGTGGGTGGTGGACCGGAGTGCTGTGCAGGGCGGCGGGCAGGAGGCGGAGGCTGGCTGGCGAGGGCGAGGGCGGGTGGGGGCAGTGGGTGATGAGCAGTGAGGAGTGGGTGATGAGCAGTGAGCAGTGGGTGATGAGCAGTGAGCAGTGGGTGATGAGCAGTGAGCAGTGGGTGATGAGCAGTGAGCAGTGGGTGATGAGCAGTGAGCAGTGGGTGATGAGCAGTGAGCAGTGGGCGATGAGCAGTGAGCAGTGGGCGATGAGCAGTGAGCAGTGGGCGATGAGAAGTAGGTGGGCGGGCAGTGGGTGCACGAGCCGGTGCCAAAGTCCCAACGGAAGAACCAAACGACGCGACGTAGCGCTACCGCCTGGCTCCACGTCACGTCTCGATCAGCCCAAACTGCCTCCGCTCCGAGGTTGCCAAACTGAGCCGCGACCGTTTCGGGAGGTCCTACAAGAGCACGGGTGGCGCGTAGAGTGAATGACGAAGCGCCGGACAAGCGGCGCGTCCTCGCACGAGGGCTTTCTGTGGCGCAGCTCCGAGCGTGAGGGGTCTGTCGTAGGGGAAGCGCTGTTCGGAAGAGTAGGAAAGGAAGAGGCGGAGTATCCTGATCCCATTGATTGGGTTAGAGTTCTTTCCTGACGTCCTGTAGTCGTGTAGACATCCTGCATTCCATTGATCAGCGGAAGCTTCAAATTGTAGAGTCCCTCTTCAGTTTTTTTTCCGGCAGGCTCCAAGACCTCATCAGAGCAACCATAAATATTTCCATTCCCCCTTTCCTATTAGTTATATTAACGCTGACAGAATCCCTTCGCCATTAATTTTACGTAATTGAGGCCCGATTCCTTGATCCCTTCAGTCGCATCTACTTAATGGACCGGAGGTATCTTCGATCGACGAAGGTCTGCTGAATCCAGTCACTACCACAGTCTTCACAGCAAGCACAGATCTCTCTTTGACATCACCGCAGCCAGTAACAGCCTGCTCCACCGCCACCTGGCCTTCCCCGTTGGAGTGCGCGTCCTGTCTGAGATATATCAGCGCAATCTTCAACATTCTGCTGCTATCCTCCTGTTTATTTTTCTGCGACGCAGACTCCAAGAGCGTTCTAGCCAACACAACAAATGTTCTAGCTCCATCACATGTCTAAAGTAGACTCGAGGGCCTGGCGAGGGCGACTCGTTTTGCAGGTTCGTTGCAGAACAAATGATGCACCGAGTGTTGATTTGTTGACTACAGCAGTTGGTGTGACGTGGAACTAACTTCAGTGGTACGTACGCTCATGCACTCATGTAACTCCCAACAACTTCAATTGATTGATATAAGTAATATATCTGACACTCAAGTTCAACTAGAACCAGGTATGGGGGAATTCATTATAAAGTCACCACTCATACCCAAACCAGTTTCAACATCTTTTGGGGGGACTGACCAAAAAGTGTAAAATAAAAAGCTGGTCATTTTTCACAAAAAACGTCGGTTTTGGAGCGTGTATCGACGACTCACCTCTGATATTTGTTTAATTACTGCCAAACATGTCTACTGATCCGCAAAATGTGGATATATTTTTCAACACACCTCAAAATGGCCAATAAACTATGAGTAAAGTAATTGGATGAGATTCGTTCCTTCGTACACACTCCTTCGCCCTTGTCATGACCGCAACGGAAGTTTCCTGATCGCAATAAAAAGCGCTCGCTGCTTCAAAGAGGTACTTTACAACGCAAAAAGAAATTACTGCAATAGATTCCGCCCAGTTATGCATCATGAAACGATGAACGCGTCGCCGCCTCCTGAATAGAGCACGTTTCGCGCGATACACTCCGGAAGCTCTCATTGAAGTCTCGTTAAAACGAGACGACAAAGCAGTCACGTGGAGAAAACCGCATTGTCTGCCGACCCGCCCGCCTGGTCTGGCCTTCTCAACGAGCGCATTGAGCTCTTCCAAACTACACACGTGACGACAGCACGAGGCAGGCTGCAAGGACGCGACACCGCACTTCGAACATGCGTCAACAAACGCGCCACCTATCGCGAACTCGGAAAGTGTTTGCGGGCGTTTTTATATTCACGTTGCACACGTTTTTCATCACCGCGTTTTCCTTGAACAAGTATTGGTCATATTCACTGTAATGGGGGTTTGAATATTTACAACACAATTTCACATTTTCAGTCCCGGGAATCATTAGTATGTTTACCGCACAACACTACTTCCAATTGAACTTAATGACTGGAAAGTTTGTTGAACATTCGTGAAGAGATGCATTAAGCACACAAGAAAATTAAAAAAATTAAAAATATGGAAAATCAATGTTGAACAATACAAGCAAAATTTGTGAGTTTTCTAAATACTTGAGAATGACGTACTTATTAGGTAAACATCCCACTAACGAAGCATTTGAAAATACATTTAAGAAATTGCAACTACTATCCCGGAAGAGAATTGCATGAAGTGATCAGACGAACACCTTCGGTAACCATTGAATTTAGATTTTTTAATTTTTTAAATTTTTTTGCAAACGGCATATGTATAAGAAACACAAATTCGAGCTAGCGGAAGAAACCGTGAGTCAACAGTAAATTGTATGGACCATTTACGTTTTCTGTTGGTGAATAAGGGAGTCAAAAATTAAGTGCCACTGCCGTGAAAGGCAGTAAAATATTACGAATAATAAGAGACCAATTCGGGCATGGATCAACGGACGCATACGTTATACCCAGAGCATTCAAGACAACAACTACGTGAAAGGATTAGGTAGAGAGACTAAGTTGAATTCCGAGGTGGAATTAAGACGAGGGAAGTAGCTGGCCGTGCGGTGTCCTTGCCCTCCAAGGAGTAACGCGCCCGTTTCGAAACCGCCGCGCGCAATGGGCCCAAACGAGGGCTCTCTTTCGTTGATGCGGATGCACTCGTCGCGGCCTCGATCGGCGCCCTCCAGCGGCGCACAGCGGAGTGGAGAGGGCTCTTCCGCGCTGGCGGCGCATGGCTGGGCACGGCGGAGTGAGTGGTTTGGAGCGGGGTGTCGGGAGGAGTCGGGGCACGGGACGAGACGGGACGAGACGAGTCGGGTCGGGTCGGCGCATGGCGGGGCACCACACAATGGACCAAACTGACACGAGAGGAGCGAGTGTATGACTTTCTTGTGATATTTATAAAGAAGTAATATTAAACAAGCCCCAATAACAATAGCACCAAGCGTAAAGGTTGAAGAGATCTGGAAGATGCGGGTTCAATTCCGGCTAGGGGCCGGATATTTACTCGGCGCCTACCGGAATCGTTGTAGTTGGCGGATTGCTCTCATCAATGTTTTCCCGGTTTCCCTAATCACTTTCAGGCGAATATTAGTGAAGCACCTTGTTTACACCGGGTCATGGAACACGCTCGCACTCTCCTTCCTATTCACTTCCCGTCACAATCATTATTTCCCTGAATTCCGACTTGCGCCGTGGAAGAGTAATTCCCGTCCTAAGGCACACACGCCGGTGCGGAGATCTATGTTACATCCTACAAGTGCATGGGATAACGTTAGGAAAAATACGGAGTAAGAGATGAGGTGTCCAGGCGGAGAAATGTACGATGTAAAGATGCGTAGCGGAGGAGGGTTTGTTGTGTTGGGACGAGGCGGGGCGGGAAGAGGCGAATGGGATGGGGAGAGGCGGGTACGGACTGAGGGTGGACGAGGCGAGGCGGGGCGAGGCGGAGAGATAGGGCGGGGGGGGGGGGTAGGGACTGGTGGGGCGGGGAGGGGCGGGCGGGGGGGGCAGGCGACGCGGGCGAAGCGGGGAAGGGTTGGGCGGGGGGGAGGAGAGTTGGGGCGGGGCGAGGCGAACGGGACGGGGCGAGGCGGGTAGAGCATGTTCAGGGCGGGGAAGGGTCGTGCGGAGTGGGGCGGGGCGAGCGCAAGCGGATGCGCGGAGTGGCCGCGTGCGGCCGTGGTCACGCCCAGGCGGAGAACGCGGCCGAAGCCCAGCCGAGTGCACCCGCCGCGCGCGACCCTGCGACGACCCCGCGACGAGGTCCTCGCAGTCGCGCGCCCCGCTCCAGTGAATTGGAATTGTTGGGATCTGATGAAGCGGGACTTATGATTCTGACCTTCCCTTGCGCTTCGCCCAGTTCAACGTGAGGATTGTGCTTACACATTCCGTTTTCAGACATAGACGATCCTCGTATCCCCGACTCAAATGTTTCCCTCCGAAGTTGCTCGTCGGTTGAACATCACTAAAGCTATTCCTCTGTCGGCACTTTCTCTGCATTTCCCTGACCAAGCACAAAAGTGTCTCTCATGACCAGTCAAACATTCTAGTGTTAGCAGATCTCAAATGACCATAAAAATATAATGAAAATTAAAGTATAATTTATGGCATTTTTCGCAAATGAAATGTTCTTTTATTTTTTTTCTCATCATGCGGTTACGTAAAATACCGAACTGTACACCAACAGAAGTGAAGAAAAAAGTGCTGCAAAAACGAAGACTGATTACAAACATTATAAAGACCACTGAATGCATGATTTTAGAAAAAAAAATCCAATTCAAAACAAAGTTATTTATCCTATTTTATAAAAAAATATGTAAAATATGAGAACAGAAGACTAAATACACTTTCCTTTTCCTTACGGTCTAACAGTATTTCTGACCTTCGGGATTCGCTCGATCCGATTTCCGCCACCTCCACCTCCGCCATGATGCGCGTCACCCGGAGGCTCTCTCTCTCCTGATTTACTCGGTCAGCGACTTCGCAGGACGCGATGCGGGGCGGTGCGGGGCGGTTGGGGGCGGCGCGCGCCGGACACCGCCGGCCCTTCCCCCCGCCCCGCCCCCGCCCCCCGGACCGCGCGATTATGCAGCGCCGCTTCCTGGTGCTCCAGTTCGCGCGCGGGGCTCTTGACCGAGCGGAGCAATTACGCCCCCCCCCTCCGTGCGATCGAAACAGGGGGGCGGGGGGAGAAGAAGACGCACGAATTAACTCTGCACTAAGTGGGGTAGCGGCGGGCGACCGGGCCGAACGCGAGAGGCTGGATTGGGGAGGAGGAGGTGTCTCTTGATTCTGAGTACATCGTGCGGCGCGGTTAAACACACGGTGTAAATCGAAAGTGCCACCTTTCCAGGAGAGTGTTCCTCTAAAGCTGTGTAGACTGAAAGGACGTGAAATGCAGAGCAATTAAAAATTACACCTCATATTCAAATCGTGTAATGAAATACATTTGTAGTGCAAGCCTGGTGTTATGCGAACACTTCATCCCAGGAACCAGCAAGCGTGTTAATATGTTTCAACATTTCTTCCCAAACGGGTGTACAGGATAATTGGTTCCTGCTGCTGTATGCTGTGCGAAAATAATATATTTGGACTAAAAATATCATTAACAGGCATACGAGAAATCATAAATATCATTGTCAACTATGCAAAAATTAAAACTGCTAGGTCATTGTTACTGTTAAGTAGACTTATGAATCCATTCTCATGCATTCGTATGTCTCAATTACAGAAACCGAACGAAGACAAATATCTACTACACTCGTGCAGGCCTTACATGTACATTTCTAGCACGCAATATTACATCCATTTGAAATGTCACGGAGACATGACACATAAAATCTCTCTGTGTACTAAAACTTCAACTCCCAGTCGCCCAAACAATGTTTGCTCTTTTACTGACCGCTTTCCAACCGCCTGAGATTTACCAAGACAACGAAACAAATTCCGAGATTAAAGATGCCTGGCGAAAGCATCAACAAAACAACCAAACAGCATCGCGGAATGAAACGGCATCTTTTACCCTAGCGCTCTCGTCCGGTAAAGCGTCCGAAAGCTAACGCACCGATTTCCCAGGCCGACATTCGTCGACGCCAAAATTCGCTCCGTCCTCTTCATGAACTCGAAACGTCCGTCGCTAAGTGCTGTCGGAGGACGCAAACACACGCGAGAGCAGCACTGGGAGCGACCTGAGAGCGGCTGCAGGGGCCTGACAGCCCCGCTTCACCCAGCTCTTCATACGCAGCTTTATCAGGCAGGCCAAATATTTACTCTCTCGGCGGTGCCGTGATGTGGGAGAGTCCAAGCGACAGCTGGTGGCGCGCTCGTGGGAAACACGATACGGCGCTGCCGGCGACCTGCACCCGATAGCTGCCTTTTATGGGCTTTTTTTTATTTAAATCTGTAAATTTACAATCTGTTCAAAACAAGAACAATAAGTAAATATGTTAGAAAATACAACTTGCATGGAAAGGTCACCCACTGATGATCTTCCTTTATCATATTACACATTACAGTATTATCCACTTACAAATTACACATTACAGTATTATCACTTACAAATTACACATTACAGTATTATCACTTACATATTACACATTACAGTATTATCACTATTGTCATTTTAAAATCTATTTGGCAAATCCAATGGTTTGAAATTTTTCAGTCTTTTGACTTCTAAACTATTGTCCAGTAACTTTATGGCTAGTACATTTTTATGGTTTTCTAGTTTGCTGTCATATCTATGGCTAAAATTTCTAATTTCTTGTTGTACTGTTGGCATGTTAAAATCATTATGTAGCACATCGTTTCGGACGTACCAGGGAGCACTAGCAATGTCTCTCAGAACCTTGGATTGGAATCTCTGTATGGTTTGAATATTTGACCTGACCATGCGGTGGGCTTTTGAGGTAATAATAGACGGATATACCGGAAGAATTGTGTTTTGAATGAGTGGTATTAGGGAGTTTTTGCATGGCTAAGCATTATAGCAATCGACAGCACTATCGGCCTTCTGCGCTGGTGTATTTCGAGTTTCGCATCACTTTTCTGCATCTGCGAACGCGCAGAACATCGAGATTGCAGTCGATTGCTGAATGCTATGCCGCGAAAAATCTCACTATTTGGCGAAGTTGTGATGTTAGAGAGTTTGTGCACGCCGTAGAGGATGACAGAAGAACTGCGGATGCACAAACTCTCTACTAAGTAGTGCAGGTAATCTAAATATCACAGATTACCTGCTTTAATATTGAGATATTTCAATGAAGTTTGAAATAAAATTACGAAATTTTACTATAATGAAGTAAATTACATAATTATTTATAGTTCTTCATGAGTGTAAATTTTAAATTTAAAATAATTCTTTTGAGTTTATTACATTTAATTTTGTATCATGAAAACGTGATTTTTGTTTGAAAATTATTGATATTATACAAGACATCTTTCAGACAAACCACTCCTCTTCCCTCCAATGATAGCGATAAGATCAAAAAAGGTGTTGATTGAAATGACTTAGTAGTTGAATAGAAAATCATATAGTGCGATGAAAACTACAAATTTATTAGACTCCCATGTTAGAACAATGAGACGAAAATAACCATGCCTTATGTGAAACCTGATCAATGCAACCATTACTGTCATGTGAGACGAGTATTATACATATTACACATACATTTTTAATAATGGCATGACTCATATTTAACGTATCTTCAAATATATTTTCGTCTAATATTATTTATTCTGAATCCTAACTCTTTAGGGTTTCTCAGAATTCTGACTTGGAATGCACAATGACTATCGTCACTATGTTCTCCAGAAAGTAGTCAGTAAACAGTTTTAATTTAAATTGAATTAATCATAAGTAGGATTGACGTTTCAAACCTTCGTTAATCTTCAAAAATAACTTTCAAAAGTTCGTAAGCGGATCAATTCAAGTTGACTGCAATTTCCCCATGCCATCACCACTGTAATCGCCGAGGACTCTAGAACCATCGCCCCCCGCCACCGCCACCGCCACCGCCACCGCCGCCGGAGCAGCAGCGGAACAAAGCGCCGCGGGGAGCTTCGACCTCCAAGGAAGAGACAGGAGGAGGAGGCAGCATGAACGTCTTCGTGCGAGCTGTGTCGATGGAGCAGATTTCCCTTTCGAAAGGAGCAGCTACGATCGTTGGACACGCCGCGCCGATATGGTATTCGTGCGTGGATTCATAATTACTCTCCTCCCTTGGTTTGGATCCTCGACGAGATGCTTGCGAGCCAATGCTCTGTGGAGATTGAACGCACAGTTCGTGTTCCACGGAGTTGTAATATTTCTTGTGTCGCATCAGATAATTTACGATCCGTCAAATAAAATTATAGTGAACATCAAAACACTTTCCCGTGCACATCATGTCATGTCATGTCCTTGAAGCCCAAACCCGCACTACGTAAAAGGTCAACACAACATGTAACTCAGTACCAATTCAACACGAAACCCAAACATATCATGATACCATAGAAACTCTCAATTCTGACTAACTCACAATTCTTCAAACCGACACACTGAATGCCGACTCAACGTGAGACAGTTCTATCATCTTCAGGTAATACAATTACACTCCTAGAACAGGGAAGGTGATGGATATATATATTCACTTCTACTGACTATCGCCATCACATTAAACTTCAACTGTGGAATGTTCATATCGCGTCACATTGCAACTGTTCATTTTAATCTGGGAGGCATGTGTCATATTGCATAGAAATTTCACGGAAATTATCAGTTTTGTAGGAAACGCGTTATTCGAGTTACAATAGAACACTTCTACCATCCATTCGAGCTAAACAAGCAAATCAGAAAGATTTGAGGCAATTCAAGAAAATGTATTCTGAACAAGCACACCATAAACCATTACTGAAGAAACTTTCCGCTCGTTTCCGAACCAACTTCAAAAACACGTTTCATAAAGGCAGCAAGTCTAACTAAAGTGCGACACGCCGCAAAGCAGCGCAGGCGGCATTGCCCCGCCAGCCGCCAGGCGTCGCCGCGTCGGTTCGCACCGCGACGGCTCGGAGCGCCGTGCACGCGAAAGCTCCTCCTTTTTGCGGTGCGTCCGCGGCGCCTTCGAACAAGAGCGAACGCGGAGGCGGCGACATGGCGATGGAGGCGGTGATGAAGGCGGCGTTGCAGACGACGATGACAGACGCGGCAAAGGAAGCGGCGATGGGGGCGACTGAGGAGGCGGCGATGGGGGCGGCGCTGGGGGCGGCGATGGGGCGGCGATGGGGTTGCGATGGGGTGGCGATGGGACGGCGATGGAATGGCGATGGGGCGGCGATGGGGGCGTGCGATGGATGGGCGGCGATGGGGCGGCGATGGGGCGGCGATGGGGCGGCGATGGGCGGCGATGGGGGCGGCGATGGGGCGGCGATGGGGCGGCGATGGGGCGGCGATGGGGGCGGCGATGGGGGCGGCGATGGGGGCGGCGATGGGGGCGGCGATGGGGGCAGCGATGGCGACGGGGCGGTGATACAAGGAGGAGTGGAGGCCGGAGAGAGAGGCAAGACAGCATGCCCGTGGTTAAGACGAATCGAGGGGGAGGAGGAAAATGAGTTGTACAAGAGAAAAATAAAATATAAGAGATGAAACAGGAGGGGTGGAAGAAGTATGAATAGAAGCAAAGGAAAGTAAAGGAGAGGAGGAAAAGGAATTGATGACGAATGAGACTGAATGAAGATACAGAGGAGAACGTAGAGGAAACTAAAAACAGGAAAGAACTATTGGTAGAGAAGGCAATTTGGGGTGTAAAAAAGGCGGAATAAAGGGATAGGATACGGAGGAGAAAGAACATTGAGATGGTAAGATGGTGAGAGGAAGTTGAGAAGAGAATTACCAAGAAAAGGAGAATAAAAACAGATGGGGGTTCGAAAACAGGAGCTAAAACAAGCAAAACAAAAATAATCGGGGCGATGAAGAGATCTGTGATGTTGATGAAGATTTCAGGAGATGACAGAAGAGAGTCGACCGCCTTGGCATTCTCGCGAACTGCGTGGCGGCGGGGAAGAAGTGGCGACGGAGGCGGCATCAGTGCGGAAAGTGGTGTCGCTTGGCGGTAGTTGCGGTGGCTTGGCGGTGATTTGTGGGTGGATGTTGGCGGTTGGTTGGGTCTGTTGGCGGTTGGTTGGCGGTTGGTTAGTGGTTGGTTGGCGGTTTGTTGGCAGTTTGTTGGCAGTTTGATGGTGCTTAGTTTGTGGTGGCTTGGTGGTAGTGGTGGCAGCGACTTGGTGGGGGCGGTGGTAGCGGAGACGCAGGCGGAGGTAGAAGCTACGGCGCTTTATGCTCGCAGCGCGGCGTCCTTTTGTTTCCGCGAACGGCTGGCAGCGATTCCGTGAAAAATCCGAGCAAGAAGCACCTGCCTCCGCCGCAACGCAGGCTCCTCGGGTCCCCGCCTCCGCCCGCTGCGCCCACCAGACGTCTCTTGATGGCTCCTCCTCTCGCTTTCAAGAAAGAGGCTGGGGGGGGGGGGCAGGGAGAAGGGTGCAGAGCGAAGACGGTCGCGTTGATCGAGAATCGAATCTCAACCACTACTCAATGTTAATAATAATAATAATAATAATAATAATAATAATAATAATAGTGGCGAGAAAAATCCAAATAATTAGGGCTGCTGTTCCGTCAATATTCGGGCGGGAGCAATATTTTGCAAGATAATGAAAAATCAGTATGCTACTTATAATACGCAAAGAGCCCAACAACTCACACAATAACAAATATTCTTATTATCACATAATTGCGAGCTTTTGGCAGCACTAAGAACGATACTGAAAAGTTGTGTTCATAGAGGCAGTAGAAAATATTGGGAAAGGAATACATCCTCATTTGGAGATCTGTGAGGGGTTCTATGGTAGCACTAGCAAGGATGATGCTTTAGGTGGTAGCAATTGTATTGCTTGTAATAACAGAATTGATTATTGTGGATGCGATGACTAGAGAACAAAGAGTCTTCGGAGGAGAAACCCTTCTCGATATATAACATCGTGATCGTGAGGTAGCACAAGAAGCAGGTATTAGTTATAGCAGAGTACCGGTGTTTATCGCAACAGCGGAACTGGTGGAGGCGGCAGCGGCGGCGGCGGCGGCGGCGACAGCGACGGGCTGCAAAAACCTGTCTGGAGCAGGAGCAACAAAGGCGGGCATCGAAGGGGGACCTTGCCGACCTGTCCGGTCGGCCTGCCCGGACGCCGTGCCCGCGTCGCCAGCGGCGTCTCCAATGCGAGGAGAAACGCACAAGGCAACGCGATGCGGAACAATCTGCGGCCGCCCCTGGCCTGTATTTGCCTGATTATGGGCCACTGCACGACGCAGTTCCCCGTTCTAGAAATGCCCTTCCGGAAGACACTTGACAGTACATTAATTTTGTCTGCGATTGATTGATTGATTGATTCGTGTTTCCAGGCGCGTCAACTGCTTCGGTCATTAGTCCCGTTAGTGTAGTGCATGTTTTTTCTCGAGAGATGACCGTGATCTTCCCCCGCTGGATGGCGAGATCCGGCGCCGACCTACCGTCGGCTAGTGGGGTTTCCCCCTAACCAGGACTCTCCCACCAACGGGGCACCGCCCCAGTCGGGACAAGCTCTAAGCGCCCGACCGGTCTCCCGGAATATGAGGTAGTGTAGTGCATGTTCGTGTAAGTGTGTGTGTAAGGGAGAGGATAGGACAAGGAAGAGGAAGGACAGATCGCGCGCGGTCCGTGGCCCGTTTGTTAGGGTACTGCTCCGGCATTCGCCTGGTGTTGATCGGAGAAACCACGGAAAACTACCGATGAGAGCAGCCGGCCGCTAGAATTCTCCTCCAGACAGCAGCTGAATTCAACCTAGCTGAAAAGCTAGTGTCGAAAATCCTGCCGGCGTGAGGACTCGAACTTAGGACCTCCCGGTTAGAGGTGCTGCAGTGACATCAGTTGATGCACTGAGCTACCGCTACCGGTTTTGTCTGCGAGCTGTACCTATTTTGACAAGCTATAATACGTAATATCACGCATTGTTCTGTGTTCTCTGCATATGGAATTATCGAATACCTGATGATGGGATACAATTTAATCCAGAAACATGGTTTTCGTTGTTCAAATCAAGAATTTATTTATAATAAAAAACAATATGTATGAAAACATGTGCAATGTGTTATTCAATTGTTTGTAAAAATTGATGGCCAGAGAAAATATTTACATATAATAGTGCAATAACATAGTTCAACTTATTTTCACTCTTCGCCCCCATAGACAAGTTACATCTTTTTTACGATTCAGAAAAATATTGCTGGGAAAACCAACTAAACTTGTAGTGTTCTTCCTACTAATTATGTAAATTTTACAGCATCTGCCAAGTTTATGTCACTGTGATGCGTCTACACTACCACATATCGGAATATGTGGTAGTGTAGACGCCACCGGTCTCCCGGAGGAGACCTGTCGGGGGCTTAGAGCTTGTCCTGACTGGGGCGGTGCCCCGCTGGTGGGAGAGTCCTGGTTAGGGGAGAACCCCACTAGCCGACGGTAGGTCGGCGCCGGATCTTGTCATTCAGCGGACCGCCATCTCCCGAGAAAAAACATGCACTACACTAACGGGACTAATGACCAAAGCAGTTGACGCGCCCGGAAACACGAAAAAATCAATCAATCAATCAATCAATAACTGTGACGCGTACTTCTACAGGATATATAACGGGACGTTCAGTTCCTAGTATCTGGAATCCTAATATTTAGGTATTTCTAATACGTTTTAATGTTGCGGTAAACACATTCGTTGAAGGCGCAAACGCTTTCAAGCTCCGTTTGCGAGACTACTTTCATTCTTGTCTGCGCGAGAAACCAGTCGTTCCTCGGTTGGCGCAACGCGAGCCGCAGCTCCACATGTGCTCCGCAGTGCAATTGAGTCAACGCGACGGAGACCGTTTTCACACGGAACCGAGCGTTGTCTCGAGTCATTCTTGCTTAACGCGAACGCAGGGGGAGCCGGCCTCAATTGAGATAGGAGGGCTATCGACCCGATGGCACGCGATGCATGTTCCTGCGCCGACATCGAAAACTGAGGAGGAGGCTGGAGTGTAGCTGAAGAGGGGGTTGACTAAGCCAGACATTCGTGGGTTCAGGGCACATTGTAAATAATGGATTGTGGTATTCGTGTGTCATACCCCAAAAGCTGTTCATCTTGACATAGGAGAAAATTTAACCACTAATGAATATATAGCTACTTTAAAAAGATTCGGGTCTCGAAGGGGATATTCCCGAATCATTTATAGTGATAATGCCCAGAACATTTGTGAAAGCAATATATCAGTTGGCCGAACTATCACAGATTTTCCGCATTCATCAGCAGCACTCGATTCTCAAAACTTTTCTGGCAGTGCATGGAGTAGAATGGCAACACCCCTCGTTCACCATTTAGAAATCGATGGGCTGGGGCAGACGTAGGATCCTTGAAATTTCACATAAAACGCTCTCTTGGGCAAAATTGCATTTCGATTTCTGAACTCCATACTTTGTTAACACACGTAGAACATATTTTAAACTCACGGCCTGTGGCTTGTTCTGAGGATACCAAAGCCTTCTTAAAAACGCCAACAGCGGTTTCTCGAAATAATAATATGCCATCAGTGGACTTCCAAAGAAAAAATTTAAAAAAAGTGAAAATTTGAATTTTGAGATCCCAGGATTTAATCAGAGTAAAACATCAGATAAAAACATCAAATCATTGAGTTTGCGATCGTTTCGGTACATTTTATTCCATCATCAGGGATGGCTGCGAAAAAAAAACAACTCTATAAACAAACATATGGCACTTAACAACCCTCGAATAAACATAATGTACATTGTTCGATGGATTTAAGTACTATATGTATGTTTATATGGCAGTGGTGTTTTTTATTTTATCACCAGGCTGATGATGGAATAAAATAAACCGAAATGTTGCCAAACTCCATAATTTAATGTTTTAATTTACTCTGAAGAAATTCAAGTTCTCAACTTCCAATTTCAACTGTATGGTCGTGAATCTACAATGGTAACATAAAACGTGCACGTCATACCTACATTTTGTTGCAAATAAATTGAGAGGCGATTTTTCAAAGCAGATTTGAAATAAGTTGCCATCAGTGAATCTACAATGGTAACATAAAACGTGCACGTCATACCTACATTTTGTTGCAAATAAATTGAGAGGCGATTTTTCAAAGCAGATTTGAAATAAGTTGCCATCAGTTACTGTCTATATTTAACCCACAGCGCCAAGAAAGAAAGGGTACGTTGTTCACCCATGTTTCTTCTGTTCTTGCCCTCATCAATTCTCAACCAACCAGCGGAATTTGGCTGTAAAAGCATCGAACGATCTATTTTCAGCGTGGACGTCATACAGGCTTTATAAAGAAACACAAAAATGAATACGGCGAACACTTAACACGGGTCACTATTGTGTTCAAGGATCCAACACAAATTGATTTACTACTTATTTTTTTACTTTGTACGGAAACTTCGTAAATAGAGTCACGTTTTTTGTACTAACTGAATTAAGCGACAATCATGTTCCCCTCCTTCCTTCTGCTTGCTTTTCCTTGCAACCTCGGGCGGCGCCGACCCCTGAGGCTACTTTGCCCTTCGCAGCGCCCCTGCATGTAGGAATTCGCCCGATCATCGCTCGCATTCCTCATAGTCTCGTTCGTTGGCTGCCGCGGCCCCAGGCGCCTACGTGGCAGGTTTTACGTTATCTCCTTACTCTAATCCAGTTTTTGTACATCCGGCTTCGACCTTGTAGAGACTTCAGGAAAATCCCATTCCCAGCAGTTCACTCACAGGTCAGCAGCGAAGATTATAGGAGCAATTTTTTAACTTTTTTTTTTTACTTCATTACCGATGGGAAAATGTTTGAAATTAAACGCGAATTACGTAATACGTGTAACAATCGGCTTACCGCGAATATCATGAAATGTTCACAGAGCATCTCAACAGAACATGTATTTCTGACCATATTAAATGTGTTGTCCAGTAGTGTCTTAACACAATTTAGCAGACAATCATTTTACTTTTACAATTAAATTTGTGTGCACACTCTTACCGTTTTCAGTAAATTATATTCATATTTCAGTCACGTTAATTACAAGTAATAAGACCATTTAATCTCCCTTTGCAAAAAATTAATAGTAAGCTATGGCAAACACAACCGATACCCGCTGGCAGCGTTAACATGACGTATCGCCTCAACGGCTTTCCTCATCCGCCTGGAGGAAACGCACAAAGAAGGGATGTACGTGCCGCGGCAGCGAACCACCGAAGCGTGCGCCCCGCGCGGCGGCATACGGAGGCGGCGCGCTCCGCGTGGCACGGCGACGCCAGTCAACAGTCGGCTGCGGAAACGACCTCCGCCGCAGACGCTAACGACCTCCGGGCGCCCGATCTAATGTTGGAGCCCGTGAATCACCCGCGACGCGGTGTTAACGACCCGCTGGAAGGAAGACCGACCGCCAAGCGATATCGCAGCAGCACCGACACAAAACAGCGTCGTTAGGGCGAGAGCTGCATCTCCCAAGACTTCGACGGAGACGCCGAAAACGGCAGTGGTGACGGTTGTGGAGGAATGATTGTGGAGGGAATGATTGAGGAGGGAATGATTGAGGAGGGAATGATTGGGGAGGGAATGATTGAGGAGGGAATGATTGAGGAGGGAATGATTGAGGAGAGAATTATTGAGAGGGAATGATTGAGGAGGAAATGATTGAGGAGGAAATGATTGAGGAGGAAATGATTGAGGAGGGAATGATTGTGGAAGCAATGACTGGGGAAGCGATTATTGTGAAGGTGGTGATCATGGACGCGATGATTGATTGTAAGGGCAATGACTGAGAAACCGATGTCAGTGATGGTGATGGTCATGAAGGATGCGGTGGTCGAGTAGTGTTGACGCGGGCGGCGGCAGCGACGGAGAGACAGCGTTACAGTGATAACGACAGCTCACGATGGCAGGGAGAGAGCATCCATCTGGGAAATTCTCTACGACGCAGAATTTCCCAGGAAACTCACTAGCAAATGGCTTCTCCCAAATGACAGTCTCTTAATTTTATTTACCAATATCTCTAGACTTTGTTCAAGAACGGCATTTGACGTTTATTTACGATCTGAGTGGTAATCAAGGATTATCAACCGTAATAAACGGCTCTCATTTATTGCTGTATTGTTATCCGTTTTCTCCTTGTGCTTGGTTTGATAGGAAGTAATAAAAGTAAATTAGTATGAGATATTATAAACCACTTTCTCATTTTTTCTTTAATTACCGTTTTATTTTAGGCACACTCGTGGTGTTAAAAAAATCTGCGTGAATGATGTGAAATCTGAGCAAGACGATGTGAAATTCCTAGAAACATAGGAGATAATTTTGAAAAACTGTATCATATAATAAAATAACTTTCAATGTAAACCAGCATTATAAATGACCTTCTCTGTTGCAAGAAATAGTTCATAATTCGGCATTTTACGGCACAAATGATTGCGTCGCACGCATTCAGCCAATTGCAGAGAGGGAAATGTGGGGATGTAGAGGTAAACGGAACAGCCGATCAGCGTTTTCTCACACAGATGTCAAATACCCGAGACATCACAAAAGAGTTATTTTGCAAAATTAAGTTTGATTATTTTATAGATTTATAATGCTGTTATAAAAAATAGCGTATGCAAATCGTTTATGTTGCTTTGCATTCGTACAAATTTGAAAACTCGCTTCTAAAGTCACTCATTATCAAATCATGTAGTTCTCTTGCAATAAAGCTAAACATTCTAAACTCATTTCATAAATTACTATAACACGTACATTTTATGATATTATGATACAAATTCGGACGGAATGAGAAGTTTCCAGGATAACGTAAACTGGATTTTATTCCCGTCCGTCTAAAGTCCAATACTCAAGTGTAGAATTGAAGAATGCATTTTCAAGACGATATTTACAATAAAACATAAATAAAAAGAAATATTTAAGAGCGCCTATAAAATTCAACGAGGTCAGCCCGTTAGTAATGAAAATGGAATTCTCAGGAAGAAAGAATATTGAGACAATCTACAAACCCAAATGCCATTGCATGAAAACGTTCTCGGAGGCTGTCTCTCGTTAAGGCTCGCCATAAACATAACTCAGAGTCTGCTCAATTTGTGCCTGAAGACGATTGACTTTAAGAAGCGAATTTCCGTTATCGCTCCAGAACTTTTATTCGTTTTTTATTTTATTCTCGAAGCCATAATTCTTCCAGAACGAAAAGCAGAATGGGGAAAGTATGATTTATAGTTAAGATTGGTACTTAGGTTTACATTCTTGGGGAGAGATATACGAAAATAAATGTTCATACGGGTAATATCACTAAGTCGTAAATAACGACGAATGCATTGTAAAAAGTTGATACAATGTAAAAAGCAAATTTTGACCATCATGTTATAGAATAAATTTTGTACTCGAGGCTACGAGAGTATCCTAATAATTAAAATGTTTTATAATGTTTTTAAAGGTCATAATTAAAAAATAAATATATTTAATTTAAATTGAATATGATTTTTGCTGTTGCTAGGCAGGACCGAAGATAATTTGTAATCAATTTTGTCATAGACAAGCAATTACTATAGATGGTATTCCAACCTCTTGCAATTCACATGTAGTCAATATACTTATGAATAAACAACACAGGGAGAGTTATTATTTAATTACATTATACAGGTTCAAAAAGGCTTAATGCTCACTTGCACAATTCCTTTCCTCCCGACCCGCGACCAATGTGTGCACTCAGGTAACTACTCATTCGTTGGCTGCGCCTTTCCCACTCGACCCTTTAAGAAAGAACTAATAAATACCTTCCTAACGCTTCGTCTTTCGAAGGGCAAGCTCTGGGTAGGCCTTTCACAGGGGATACCAAGGCCTCGTTTAAGAGCCAGAGATGAATGAAGGGATCTTTCCCCCACACCCTGAGGGTTCAACAGAAGGGCGGGGCACAGGGCTGGTCCTTTTGATCAGCCCCAGCACTAATATCGCCGTTACTGCCACCGCCCAGTGGGTCAATACAAAATTCACACAGAGCGTATTTTTGAAGGAAGCATTTCAACTAATAAACAAATGTGCATAAATAAACAATATTAAATTAACTATTTTGTGGATTTTATCACCGCTTTACGAAGTTTCTGTTTATAATGAATCTTCATTTTCTTACGAAAAGCACATGTTGCAATGCATCATTATTTCCCTAGTTTGCGGAGATTAATGCAACCAACAGAAATTTAAATCATTTTTTGCTGTGTGATGTGTACATCATCTTACGCCGTTTCATGACGAATTGCAATTTTTTCGTTAGAATTATTTATCGTTGGATAAAGTCAATTATTTCAAGAGTTGCAAATAATTTAATTACTAGTAATTAACCCACCTATTCCTAAAGAATTAATGTCCCCGAAAAAGATTAAAAGAGTATTAATCCAAGATCACCGAAGTCACAACTGTAGCCATCATCCTAATTTCCACATCTACCTCCATCCCCACCTCCCTATTACCACGTCTCCTTCTCCACTGCCATCACCATCGCCTTTGCTGTCACTGACTCGCGATGTCATTGTGTGCGTCCTCGGGAGCAGCTACCGCCACAACCTCAATGTCCTGACTGCCGTTGCAAACCTTATGATCACCTATTCGGATCGCTCTCTGGTGCTTTCACCACCGTTCGCTGCCTAAGACCGTCGCGCCCCCCGGAGGGTTGGGAGGTGGGGCACGGACTGAGCAGTGAGACGTGGTGAGGTGAAAAAGGCGCGAGGTGGGACACGGGACGGGATGTGGTGGGGCGAGGAAAGGTGTGGTGGGGTGGGGTGAGGTGGGTGTGATGGGATGGGACAGGGAGACGGGAGTGCATGGCGGCATGTTTAAAGAACGAGATGGAACATGGGGAACTCAGCAGGGTGGGTGGTTTTGGGCGGGGTGGGCGGGGCAGGTCGGTAGGAGCGGTTTGGGTGGTGCGGGGCGGGGAGATGTGGTGTGGTGCGGTGTGGGCGGGGCAGGGCGCGGCGTGCGGCCCTGAGGCGGTGCGCGCCGTGCAGCGAGGCTGCGTCCGCGGTCACGGACGCCGCGAGGCCGCGCTGCTCTCCGTCGGAGGACGACGCGACCCACCGGCGCGGCACCACGCGAGGTTCCATGGCCTTTGGCGCCGCGCCGGTGACGCACTAACTGCTTGGTTGAGGCTTCAACGCTTCACTTCTCCCTCTGACTTAAGAGTTTCTTAATCAACATTAAACGAAAATACTACACAAGCTATCTTGATAACGAAAATCTTATTTCGGCGCCGTTCTTCTGAATATCTTCCACAGTCAGTCAGCTCTTTTTAGATTCATTACGTGTGAGTCATCTCATTTACATTTCGAATTCTTTTTATTCACTATATAGAAACTATGTAACGTAAGATGTAAGGGAGTGAACAAACGCTTACTTTAAGGTTCAATGCACAAAATGATTCACTATTTTTAAAATAATGTTTCATAATAAGAACATAGTCTGGTCATGTAAAATAACACACAGCGGTATCCTTTGAAAGACCACAAGTAATGTAAAAATCACGAAGTAATTCTTGTAGAGTTGCAAATGTTTACGTCAGCAATTATGCCGATGATTCAACATGTATAGGCATTTTAATTTTCTTCCAAAGATTGTGAGTAGATCTTGAATTAACAGAATAAATCCGAAAATGCTTCCTAACGAAAATAATCTATGTTTACTGAAATAAAAAATCCACAAAAAACATCAAGTTCTCAGAACACGAGCCACCACAGCCCATTTATCGGAAGGCCCAAGCTCCGTGTAGAAGGCTAGAAGAGGCGGAACGGACCCGGAACGTGCAAAGCGACGGCTCGACGAAGACACTTAGCGCTTAGATCAGACGGAACCCCCAACAGACATCGCTGAAGGCATGTTCTTTTATTGTACAGTGACTAGGTGTTAAAGGTGTAAACATTCCCGAAAGAAAAGAAACAAAATTCAGGATGATAAACCCGGCTGAAACAACTCAAGACATCTGATGTCAGTGTAGTGACTGACCGGGAGGGCCTAGGGTTCGAGTCAGGCCGGTAGCAGGATTATCGGCACTATTTAGATCGCTAGGTCGCGTTCAGCCACGGTCTGGAGTAGAATTCTAGCTTCCGGCTGTTCTGAATGGAAGTTTTCCTTGGTTTCTCCGATCAACACCAGGTGAATGCCGGAGTAATGCTTACAAACGCGTAAATCGTCCGCAATTTTACCTTTCTCCTCTTAGTCTTATCCTCACCCGTTACACATACGTACGAACACTAGCACAATGTCGAGATACCGGTCAAGAGGTTAGAGCTTGTCCCAGCTCGGGTGGTGCCCCGCTGGTGGGGGATACCTAGGTGAGGAAAACTCGGCAAAACGACGTGTAGTTCAGCCTCGGCACTCCCCATCCAGCAGAGGAAGAACACCGCCAACTCCCTTTATACAAACATGCACTACCGTTACGAAATTAATGACAATAGAAACTGACGCGCCCCGAAACACGAACAAATAATAATAATAATAATAATAATAATAATAATAATAATAATAATAATAATAATAATAATAATAATAATAAAGACGGAACCTTGCGCGAATTAATAAAATCACAGGGGCGCAAATTGGTAAAATCTTATTCCGAGGTACAAGTAATGCAGCGTTCACTGTCTTCAGCTGAAAAAAGGTGCTAAAATCCCATACAACTCTGAAAGAAGTGGCCCACGTGCGCTGACGAACAGACATCGCAGCGCGTTCATCGGAAGGCCCGTGCCCCGCGCGCAGAGCGAGTGGGGGCGGAACGGATCCGGAACCAGCGGCGCGGCCGCTGGATGCCCTTCGCGTGCCCGGCGCGGTGGCGGCGGCGGTGGCAGGCGAGACGAGATGAAACGAGAAGGCAGCGGCGCGGTGCAAAACACGTCGGGTGGGGGGGGGAGAGGGGCGGGGCGGAGCCGGAGAGGTCGAGAGGGCCGAGAGGGGGGGAGGGGTGGAGGTGGAGGGTGGAGAGGGTGGAGGGGTGGAGAGGGGTGGAAGGGGTGAGAGGGGTGGAGAGGGGTGGAGAGGGGTGGAGAGGGTCGGGAGAGGGGTGGAGAGGGGTGGAGAGGGTGGAGAGGGGTGGAGGTGGAGAGGGGTGGAGAGGGGTGGAGAGGGGTGGAGAGGGGCGGAGCGGGGCGGAGCGGGGCGGAGCGGGGCGGAGCGGGGCGGAGCGGGGCGGAGCGGGGCGGAGAGGGGCGGAGAGGGGTGGAGAGGGGTGGAGAGGGGTGGAGAGGGGCGTAGAGGGGCGGAGAGGGGTGGAGAGGGGTGGAGAGGGGCGGAGAGGGGAGAGGACGGGAACGCGAGCAACAGCCACGCCGTTGAGGGCCATAAAGCGCCACATAATGGGGGGGGGAGTGGGAGGGGTTTTCCGAGCTGATGCCCTATCCTGCCACGTTGCGCTCACTGCTGCCTCCAACGTCTCGAGCTATGAACATCCAAACGCCTGGCGAAAACCGACGCATTCACACTGCCCGCCCTGTTGAAGATTCAGATATCTCCCTACATAGGATTTCCTATTTTCTGGCAAAGTTACGTCAGTTGCCTTCTCGTTTTCTCGTCTCCAGCTGCGAGAGACCGTGTTTGCTTCACCGTCTGCTACAATCGACCAAATATCTAAAGCAAGCCGATGACTGATCGATCGGAACTTCTGCTTGCTATTCAAGTTCGTCATAATCGGCCAAGAAAATATCAACCACTGGGAGGTAATGGACCGGTCCCTTCGCTTGCTGAAGTTTCCGTTACCAATGGTCTTCTTAGATTTCTACATTTTCATTAGATGTCGCTGCTACTTTATCGAGCTCTCCACTCCTGTAGAAGCTAGTTTCTCTCGTTCACCATCATGAGTTCAAAACGGAAGCCATCTGCCAGAAATGTCCTGAATCTATGCTGAAGTTCCCGTTTTTTCTCCTTTAGAAGAAGTATTTCAGTTTTTCAAGAATTCGATATAGTTGCCCTCTCCCAGATCTCGCCTCATTTTGACACACCTCCATCTGATCATTATTCGGTCCGACGTCTCACTTTATTTCGTATTATACAAAATTGTTACACATCCGTACCACAGGAATCAAGTTCAAATTACTTGACTTTGAATTTACAATACACCGGTGAGTTTCTTATTCCAACTGCAATTAATGAAAGGGATTTATAACCATCACTCAAAAAGAATACTGTGCTCACTCTCTTATTCTTTCACATAATAAAAATACCAAAACAAGTGAATGTTTCTGGTGGGAACGACATGTGTGCCTGTTCCTTATAATGTTTCTTTGTTCACCAAACGTACAAAAAAAGGAATAACTATTGTTTTCTGGCGAGCTCGGAATTCACCTCTGCTACCACAGCTATCTATCTTTGTCAAAATTTATTGCGCTTGACAATGATATAAATTCCTCTTAATTGGGCCTGTAATTCGTATAAATAACTCCCAAATCTAGCTTTTTATTCGCATCATGTTCATTCGTCAACCCACATATAATTCACGAAATCCAAGAGTCCTCAATGAGGTTTCCCAACATTTTCGCCTGTGGATCATCATAATCGTGCTAAGGTTATCTTGGTGACATCTGTCGGAGTCATTCCCATACGCCCCGTTCCATTCTCGAATGCCCTCCGCCCGGCCGCCCCCGCGTGTGGCGGAGAGTTCCGACGCGAGCGCCCCAGCGAGCAAAACACTAATTACCCGCCGCGCCGGCGACGACCTCCGGTGGAGGTTGAGAACCTCTGCTCCCGGCGCCCGCCGGGGCCCGCGCAGTGGAGTGGCACGGAGATGTGGTTAACGTGCTAAATGTGGAGGAATGGGAGCGGCGGCGGGGACGGAGATGTGGAAGAATGGGAGTGGCGGGTCGAAGACGTGAAAGATATGGAAAAATGCGGGTGGCGGAAACGGAGGTGATTTACGTAGTAAATGTGGAGGAACGGGAATGGCGGGGACGGAGACGCGAAGTGGGCGGCGGCGATGGTGTAGCGGTTAGCGTATCGGATTGCTATACCCAAGTTTGCGGGTTGGAACCCGATAGAAGCCGTGGATTTTTAAGGGCGAAAAAATCCTTCGTACGCCTTCCTTCGGAGGGGAAGTAAAGTCGGCTGTCCCATGTTAGTACATTTACTGCATGTAAAAGATCCTCAATCCTAAATAATGCCTCTGAGCTAAATTTAAATCGCCTGTTTCGTCGCCCAAGTGATACCTTCTCTCTCCCATGATAGGTGAAAGGAGTGTAACGAAATTTACGTGGTCAGACGGAAGAGCAGGCCTCATGGCCTGAGTCTCGCCACGTAAAATAAGGCAAATTCAATTCAAGTGTGGACTACGTGATAGGTGTGGAGGAATAGGATTAGCGGTGACGGAGATGTGGAGAAATAGGAGGGGAGAGGACAAATGAGGACTACGTGGGAGGTGTGAGGAATGGCAGTGGTGAGGTTGGAGATGTGGACTACGTGATAGATGTAGAGGAATGGGAGCAGTGAGGATAAACGTGGACTATGTAGTAGGTTTGGAGGAATTGGACTGGCGGGGATAGAGATGTGGACTACGCGATAGATGTAGAGGAATGGAAGCAGTGAGGATAAACGTGGACTATGTAGTAGGTTTGGAGGAATTGGACTGGCGGGGATAGAGATGTGGACTACGTGATAGATATAGAGGAATGGAAGCAGTGAGGATAAACGTGGACTATGTAGTAGGTTTGGAGGAATTGGACTGGCGGGGATAGAGATGTGGACTACGTGATAGATGTAGAGGAATGGGAGCAGTGAGGATAAACGTGAACTATGTAGTAGGTTTGGAGGAATTGGACGGCGGTGGAGTGGGGGGGGCGGGTTGGAGGTTGGAAAAAGGTGTGGATGGAAATATAGATAATTGAGATAATAACTCCCAAACATTAATGTTGATTTTGATAATTATTTTGATGATGGTGATGGTAATTGAGTGGTGCAAGGATAACAAGGGCAAGGGGGAGTGTTTGAGATAGCTGCAGTCGCAGTGGTGAAGATAGTGGTGGTAGTGATAGTAGTGGTAGTGATAGTAGTGGTAGAGGTAGTGGTATGGGAGGTAGCGTCAGGATCTGATGTAGCAGAGGTGGTCGTGGAGACATTAGGAGTATAAGCAGCTCGTGGTCGAGAAATCGGAGGCAAGTGGAGGCTGTGGGGCTAAACTGGCAGCCATGATGGCTGTAGTAGAGATCGCAACGGGGTCAGCTACTTAAGATGAACATATCATCAGAAGTTCTGCAGCGAGGAAGCGACATAAAAACCGTGGAAACTGCAAATACGTCCGTCCGTCTAACTTGCACTTTCTCGTCCGTCCATCTAGCTTGCATCTAAACCGGTGCACTTTCAGAATAGGGAAATCCGAAAAATTACTTTCTACCTTCCGTTTGAGGCCGTGTTACTCACTAGGAATGTAGACTGCAAATAAGAATAAATTCTGTCGCATTCCGAACTCACTAATGCATGTCTGCTGAACCTGTTAACCTTGCGTACGACAAGTGCTTGACACACGAGACTATTTTGTTGGGTGTGCTAAATTTTCTTAAATGTACCTGAAAGAAGCTTAATTTTCTCTTGAATGCACGCGCTGCTATCCGAATACATAACAAAACCAGCAGGCGTTTGATTCTCTACCGCTCTTCTTGGATATCCTTGCGCTGTGGGTTGCGTCAGCTATTAGTTGAGACTCGGTTGGAGGAGGGCGATGACTAGGGGCGGATTTTATTGAAATGTCATTTTTTTCCTTTTCATTGTAGAACAATTCCGTTTAGTATAGAAATTAATTTTTATGTTATGACAAAAGGAATTAACTCATTTTTATAGGTCATTATTTTGCATTTTTGTCGATTTCGACTAATAAGTCATTTTTTACCTTTTTACGTCATTATTGACGCATTTTTTCTGATTTCATTGACTTTAACATCCCTTTTAAAGGTACTTACTTCAAATAATATTCACGACATGCAACAAACGTTCTTCACAGATTTACTCAGTAGCCTCTTCAATTTGTTTACTTAGAATTTTTTTTGGCAGCCGTTGTGATGTAATTCTTGTGACATATATCTGCGCCATTGCCGGTCCAGCCGATTTCGCGATAATTCTAAAGACAGAGTTCTTGGTAAAGCCTCGATTTCATCAGCAACGTATCCAACAGCTTGAGTTGTTCATCCGATTTTTATCATATTTTTACGTAATTTTTTGTTTGTTTTTGTTTTAGTGCAAGTTTAACACTAGAACGACGGGAGTTGGTTGCCTACCTAGAACGACGGCCACCGGTCAATTGACCGGTTGGCTTTTTTAAATGTTTGTGACGATGTCTAGGAATTGCGATGTGCCCTATTACTATTTTTAAATATTATAGATGTTTTTGAAGTACATTGTAGCCCTAACAATTTGTTTTCTTTTGCGTTTGGTCTTACTTGTGACTTTTTGCTCGTTCAAAACAGTAGGAAAAATCATGACATTTCATGGAAATTTTTAGTTTTATTGCAGTAAAAGTAAATTCAATTAGGGTTTTAATAACAAAAACATTTAATAAAAATTTCAAACACAATTTTTACAATACTTTGAATGAACTATAAGAAAAATATACCGCCAAACTTGAAGGTGGTACAAATATGGCTAATCAGAAGAACAGGTCAAAGTTTGCAGGTAAGTGCATCTTAACTTTTACAACAGGTAAGTCGCTTCTCACGAATTTATATTTGGTTTTTAGTTACAAACTATAATTAAAACGAGATTTCTTACTTTTGTGTTATCGTACAGAGTAACAAAAAATTTTACGAAAAAGTAGCAAGTTTTCAAATCTTTGCGGAGCCTTTCACTTTTAGGTTCCCTCACATTTCTTGCAAATAGTTTGTTCCTTTGACATTTACCACACACGTTTTTTGCATTTGTTACATAACTTCTTTGTTTTGTTTTCATTATAGAGTGCGATTTGGCATGTTTTACGAACAGCAACATTTGAAGTTTGGACATCATTGGCATGCAACATGATCCTACTGTCTGCATAAGGTTTCGAGATTTTCTTCACAAATTTCAGGATGAAAGATTTGCGTGAAATGTTTGAATCAAAGGCCAGCTTGTACAGGGAATGAACATTGATCATCGCTAAATCTAAAATATTATAAAATACATGAACGGGCCATCGCCGTGTGCCAGCTCGCACACTGTATTCGCGAGTCATTTCGTCGACTGTATCGACTCCACATTTTGTCTTATTGTAAAACAGTACAGTTTCTGGTTTCTTTTTTTCAGTCGCAGTGTTGATTTGTACACCGTGATGCATACTACTAAGGATAAGGACATTTTTGTTAATTTCGCTTGATAGCTTGTCAGAGTGATATTTTCGTGCTTGTACATAACAGAGCTAAAACGAACATCTTTAGATTTCTTCAAGGAATTCGGTACTTCTTTCCTATTGCGATTGAGCGTACCGACCAGACTAGTTTTCTTTATCCTGAGGTCTTTTGCAAGACTAACGGAGGTAAAGAAATTATTCATAGTCACATTTCTACCCTACAAGACGTTTTACAACATTTTCGCCAACACCCTCTGTGCTAGGCCTGGTCTCATTCTTGCCTAGGTATGGAAAGGCATTGATGACGTATCTAATTTTAGCGTCGGTAGCAACCCAAAATTTAATACCGAACTTATCCGGCTTATTCGCCATGTATTGTAAAAAGGGCACCTGCATTTTGTTGGGTAAAGCTGCTCATCAACGGTAATATTCTCGCCAGGTCTGTAGCATGCTAAACAATTTTCAACAAACTTATTCCAAAGTTCAGAAACTAAGCATAATTTATCGGTTGCTTTACGGCGACCACGACTGTCTCTGTCATCGAAACGCAAAAACCTCATGATTTCTTTGAACCGATCCCTACTCATTGTCTCTGAAAAAATTATGGACCCCATTCTTTATCCCAGAAATCACTTACAGAGGTTGACAAGCTCCACGTGCATACAGAATAGAAAGAAAAGCGTCTAGCTCTGTTAGTGATAGTGTCCAGGACTCGTCAAGCAGCACTTGACGTGCCTCCTTTCAATATAAAAATGCAGACATGGGCCTATATTCATGTTGCTTTGCGGCGGTTTACAATAACAAAAAATGATAATAAATGTGAATGGCTATTGAGAATAAAAATCAAATTTTGGGTTGAACATTACTCAACAAATTATTTATAAGGTTCAAAACTGATAAAAAGAAAAAACTAACGTCATGAATGTCAGTAACACACACACAAATGCTAAAACTATACACCGGTCAATTGACCGGAAGCCGTCGTTTTAGGTAGGCTCGCTTGTTTCTCCAGTACCACACAACTTTTTTTCCAAACAAATTTATAAGATTTTCTAGAGCTTAAAATAATAAAAGTCACGTAATATCAAACTCATACATATACTAGTTTCCTAAATACGGCAGTTTGAAACTCCTAACCGGTCAATTGACCGGTGACCGTCGTTCTAGTGTCAAAGCATTTTAAGACAATTGTATCGACAATTTTTGACGAGGTTTTCGGTCATCAAAATTCGCGCCCTAATGATGTCTGAGGAGGTAAAACGGGGGGGGGGGCGAGGGCGGCGTCCTCACCACCGCGATCGCCCGCGGCGGCCCAGGACACCCGGTCGGGAGCACGCGTGACCCACGTCACCACGCGAGGCAGTATAACCCGTTTCCCCCGCAGCGTATTTGCCTGTGCGTCGCGCCTGAGCACGCACCAGTAGAGTGGCTGTTTTTCTTGTATGAGTGTATAAGAAAGGTGATTGGCTCGGCATTTCCATACATGCTCCAAGGAGAAGGTTGCGAAGTGGAATAAGCTCTTTTTACATCCCCTACATTACAACTATATTCAAACTTACAGAATGTTCGTTCAGGAATCTCTGTTGGCAGCTTTACTTTAAAGGCCTTAACCGCAGGATCGTTTTAGTAAAAGAGAATACTACGACTAAGAAGGTTTATTGAAACACATGCCTATCAAATGGCATCATAAAGGCCACGTAGGTGCTGAAATTTCTTAGTGCCCGGGAGCATTCTAGGGAGATATTTCATGACGAAGCGTAACTGCAATCGACAGCACTACCGGTCCTCTGCGAATGCGCAGCTCGAGTTTCGCATCACTTTTGTGAGTGCCTATTCGCAGAATATCGAGATTGCAGTCGATTGATGCACGCTCTGCCGTCCAAAATCTCCCTAATAATGGACTCCTGCTAATTTCATCACCCGGGCTAGTGCTTGAGAAAATATGTTTAAACATTCGAGTATAATCTCCTACAGCGAAACCTCGTTAAATCAAAAATATTAATTCGAATTTCCTGGCAGCTCTATTTTTTTAGTTCTCTTTTATTATCCATCAACACATGGCGTCGGCAACTTGAATTTCGAAACCCCAACACATTCGATACAGTTTTTTTTTCTTTTTTCCTATCAAAATATATACATTTTCGCACATGCTGAACAAGTACTTGTTCGGTTCAATAAAACACTTTCCCAACGGCACGTTTCGAACAGTGTGTTCAGAATCACACGTGTGCATGTGTGTGTGTATGTGTGTATGTGTATGCGTGTGTATGTGTATGCGTGTGTATGTGTATGCGTGTGTATGTGTATGCGTGTGTATGTGTATGCGTGTGTATGTGTATGCGTATGTGTGTGTATGCGTATGCGTGTGTATGTGTATGCGTGTGTATGTGTATGCGTGTGTATGTGTATGCGTGTGTATGTGTATGCGTGTGTATGTGTGTGGATGTGTGTATGCGTATCGTGTGTGTTTGAAGCACGTGCCGGGCGCAGGTGACCGCAGGTACGCTTGCGCCTCCCGGCTCGCGCCGCGCCGTGGCGTGAGGCAGCCTCTGCGACGAAGCTCCGCCGCCGCCGCCGGCTGGTAATTAGACGTCACCTGCGTTCACGGCGCTCCATGCAGCTCTTTACGTAAGTGCCTCGCCCCTCCCCCTCCCGCGCTCTTTCGAGGCCTCGCCTCTTCCAACGCCCTCGCAGCCATTACAGATCGCCGTCGCGCCGCGTCGCACATCGCTCATCGCTTTTTATTGTGTTGGCTTCGGAAGGAGCGACGGAATCAGAAAGGAAAGTGTTAAGGCATGGTAATAAGCTAGAAGACTATGACAGACGTTAGTCCTTTAAGAAGATATAAGGCCATGTTCGATTGGTGATTAATTGATTGTCAGTGATTCCGGGCGCGTCAACTATCGTCATTCGTCCCGTAAGTGTAATGCGTGTTTTTGCTCGCGAGGTGGCGGTGGTCTTCCCCCGCTGGATGGCCAGATCCGGCGACAACCTACCGTCGGCTAAGGGAGTTTTGCCCAACCAGGTATCTCCCACCAGCGGGGCACCGCCCCAGTCGGGACAAGTTCTAAGTCCCCGACCGGTTTCCCGGCTTGTGTGGTAGTGAAGTGCAAATTAGTGTAAGTGTGTGTGTGTGTGTGTGTAAATTAGGACAAGGAGGAGGAAGGCAAGATCGCGCGCGGTCCGTGGCCAGTTTGTTAGGGCACTGCTGATGAGTAGATAACAGGGCGGAGGCGAAGGGTATAAAATGCGCCGCTGGGGTATTGATAGCGCACTTCTCCCACTTTCTTAGAGCATTCTTTTCTTCTAATTAATAAGATACTGTTCATTTATTTTTGTATTATTTATTTAAAATTTATTATAGAATATGTTGCCACAGTTGTCAAAATAAAAGAATAGCATTTGCCGGCACGAAATTTCCGGAATCCTGTAAGCAGCATTTGACTTTTCCTTAGACGAAGTCATCTTTCGGCAAAATTAGTATCGAAGAAAGTAGTTGTTACTGTGCTCAAGTAAATAACCGTGTTTGTCTGAAGGACGAACTCGCGAAGTTTCCCATGTAGTCAGCAGAAAAGGGCGAATGGAAAATCGCCACTTCAATGACAAAATACGTTACAAAATCACATCAATTTCTAAAAAAAAATCTTTCCTTAAATACGAAGATATACGCATATTTGAAATCGTCTTTTTAAGCCCACTATGATAAGCTAAAATTTAACATAGGATTCCATTAAAAAACGTGACCTAATATCTTCGTAGTAAAAATATTACAGACGAAGTATGCTGTACTCAGGTAGCCCTGTTTATGCAATCGACTGTCCAGACGGCATCTTTGTACGTGGCATGGTTGAGGAGATAGGAGGGGCGTTATCAGAAGTAAAAGATAATTGCAATATTTAACTGTTTATAACTAACTTCTAGCTAGCGTCATCTACTTGCTGTATTGTTTATTACGCGACATGAGACGTCGGATCAACGGCTTCTGCTAGTCTCTAATAACTTCTTGGAAGAACTTCACTACAACACTTAGAGATCAACATCCTCCAGGAGTCAGCCTCCAAGGCACACACCTGTGCGCGATGCGTGAGAAATAGCCGGGCGAAGAAGGACGCTGACTCCCAGCTCGGCTCCTGGCGAAAGCCGGCAAATTGCTTAATTGGGGGAAGGACTGGAGGGCAGGAAATGCGTCCTTTCGGAAAGAAATTCTGCAGTAAATCAATCCTTTTGAAGCGCTAATGGATACACCTTGCTTTCCGAGTCCCATTAAATGGCGAAAGACGAGAAAAAGTGATCCGACGGCGTGGTTGGAATGGAAGAGCATGACTAGGCGGAGAACACTGTCAATCGTGAAGTAATGACCAGAAGATTCGCTGAAGAATGAAATTAGAAAATGTTGTCATCAGGGTATTTACATTTTGTTCGTAATCTCACATGCCTTAATTTACACTACGCAGAGTCAAGTACTCGTAATTACTAAAAATAACCAAATAAGGGTATATGTAGGGTATCAGGGTTGAATGTGTAAATACTAGGGACATGAATCTGAATAAGGCAGAACGTAAGAATTAAAAGCAACGGAAACGGGAGAACCTCGAAGAAAACACGCAAGTGTCCATCGCAAGTTGTTGCGGATTGTCCATTGCAAGATCTACATGGAATGACCGCGCTTTAAATCCCGATACTCAGAAACGGAAACGAACGTTCTGACCAATTCACTATGGATAGCCCTTCCCATCACTAAAACAGGATCACTGGAACAGCTTCATACGGAGGCAAGCCATTTTAACGAGCCCGACGCACTGAATAGGTCGAAAGCACGCCAGAACAGCATGGCAGGTTTTTATTGGAAGAATAAACACCCATAGATACATAAAAATGAGAATGCATTTGATATCAAATAAATAGAAGTAACCAGCGCATTCCCTGCATTATTTTCACTCGTATATTCTCATATTTGTGGCATGCATTCACTGTGCGCTAGGGATGCGAAACCTATAATTTTATAAAAGTTAAAATATGAAATAGTTCAACTTTGTACTACTTTCATCGAGCACACTATTCCTCGTCCGATATTGATCCTGATGTCCTAGTATTTCTCTTTCATCGTATATTTTACATGGAGAGGCGTTTTATAACTATATTATGAGTTCAATTTTAATTTAAATTATTATACACGGTCACTGTCAAATTAAATTTTGTTGCACATGAATTTCACGTTCGTGATTATGAAACCTATTATAACTCATCTATACTTAAAAATAAAGATGTTTTTGGTCGATGCATTGGCAAGTTTTTGCATACCGAAGCGTCATAGCAATCGACAGTGCTGTCGATCTTCTGTGCGTGCGCAGTACGAGTTTCGCATCATTTTTCTACATTTGCGCATGCACAGAAGATCAAGATTGCAGCCAATTACAGTACGTTATGTCGTGCAAAAGCTTCCTATTATTAGGGCTCAGTATAGCGTGCATCAATCGACAGCAATATCAAACTACTGCGCATGATCACATGCACAAAAGTGATGCAAAACGCAAATTGCTCATGCGCAGAAGATCGATAGTGCTGTTGATTGCTACAATGCTTCGCCGTGCAAAAACTCCCTATCAACACAGATGTTTCAATAGGAAGTTTTTGCACCCTCGAACGTTAAAGCAATGGAAAACTATCGATCTTCTACGCTTGCGCAATTGAAGTTTCGCATCACTTTTGTGCATCGGCGCATGCACAGAAGATCGAGATTGCATTCGACTGCTGCCCACTAAGGGGTGCAAAAACTTCCTACTTTTGAACAAGGATGTTTGGCAACATCGATGTTTTGCCGTCGATGTGCGGCGGGCAGAGCTAGCAGGGCGGGGAAGAGGGGCGGGGCGAGGGGCGGGACGAGCGGGGCGGGACGAGCGGGCGGGGCGAGCGGGGTGGAGCGAGCGGGGAGGGGCGAGCGGGGCGGGACGAGCGGGGCGGGACGAGCGGGGCGGGACGAGCGGGGCGGGACGAGCGGGGCGGACGAGCGGGGCGCGACGAGCGGGGCGCGACGAGCGGGCGGGACGAGCGGGGCGGGACGAGCGGGGCGGGACGAGCAGGGCGGGACGAGCGGGGCGCGACGAGCGGGGCGGACGAGCGGGCGGGACGAGCGGGGCGGGGCGAGCGGGGTGGAGCGAGCGGGGAGGAGCGAGCGGGGCGGGACGAGCGGGGCGGGACGAGCGGGGCGCGACGAGCGGGCGCGACGAGCGGGGCGCGGACGAGCGGGGCGGGACGAGCGGGGCGGGACGAGCGGGGCGGGACGAGCGGGGCGGGACGAGCGGGCGGGACGAGCGGGGCGGACGAGCGGGCGGGACGAGCGGGGCGGGACGAGCGGGGCGGGACGAGCGGGGCGGACGAGCGGGGCGGGACGAGCGGGGCGGGACGAGCGGGGCGGGACGAGCGGGGCGGGACGAGCGGGGCACGAGCGGGCGGGACGAGCGAGGCAGGGACGAGCGGGCGGCACGGACGAGGCGGGGCGGGACGAGCGGGGCGGGACGAGCGGGCGGGACGAGCGGCGGACGAGGAGCGACGAGCGGGGCGGGACGAGCGGAGCGGAGCGGGCGAGTGGGGTGGAGCGAGCGAGGCGGAGCGAGCGAGGCGGAGCGAGCGGGCGGGGCGAGGGGGCGGGGCGAGGGGGCGGGGCGAGGGGGCGGGGCGAGGGGGCGAGGCGGGCGTGCTCGACGCACGCCACCCGCAGCGAGCAGCGTCCGCCGCGCCGCGTGACGTCAGCAAGGTCACGCGGCGGCTGCGGCCGCGTCGCGGCCAGCCCGTCGGAAGCTGCGGCGGCAGCAGCCTCCGGCCGGCCAAGTGCCGCTTGTTATCCAATCACCACCCAGCCACCCGCACTGCCCGACACTCACACGTACAGCATGGGAGCACGCACGGGTTCGCGGGGTAGACTAACACCAGGCCTCGTCACTACGGTGCAATGAGAATGTGATTGACTTATGGAACATGCTGTGACTTTTCCATTGTAACCCCTATCCTTATCTTCTGGTATTTTAATACAAACACGAATATGGCACCAGAATAACTTTGTAGAAAGAAAAATACGGTGACCAAAATTAGGTAATCGGAACTTAGTTTGTCGGAACCTATGATAACTATTTATATGATTATTTTTTGTCGCGGCAAGTCTTTAGAAACCTCCAATATTGATATTAAATGACTCATTATGTCTACCGTTTGAGCGTAAAATTCTTTGTAAAAAGTCAATAAATTCTGATTTTAAATGTAACAGAGTGGGGAAGATTGGTTTCACTATCACTACGCTCGACACGTTGGTTTGTTCACATCTGGCGTGACCAACATCACGTCTTGGCCGACTGACTATTGAAAAATAGTCATTAAATAAGATAAATGGTTTCTGGAGCTATTATAAGTTGTTATGGATTTTATAAAATTGCCTAGTATCGTCCAATCCAAAACGTTTAACCATTATGCGAAAATGTATGTATACGATAGTCCATCTAAATTAAATCTATCAATGAAATTAAATCCCAGTATTAACTGATAAAAATATAAATGTCTTACATTAACAAATACGATAATTGTAAAGAATTTCTTTCAATACGATCCATAAGGTATTTATACACTCAAATACAAAATTTCGGGTCATCCACTTATGGTACGTAACACTGTTCATTCTACGCCACGTTTCCGAGCAAGTCTGAGCCACGTACGTTTAATATTAGAGTGGAATCTAATGAATGTTTACTTCAATATTCTAATTATCATTTGTGAAAGAGATCACAGCATCAAAGCATAAAAGATCTAATGATTCGATCAGAAATTTAAAAAAATATATATTGGAGTTGTGCAATTTCTTCGCCTGATATTATCAGAGCTCCTATTCCTAGCATTCAAGGTCAAGAATGCATCAATTCTACACCTTATTTCAAACATAGCAATCTTATAAGAATGTATTGTGCCTTACCAATGAAGAGTAAATAGACTTCTCACAAGAGTTGCATTCTTATTGTGCTCGTTGTAGAGGCATGCGTCTAATATTCGCCAGCCATTGTGCATTGTGTACGTCGGATGTGTATCAACATTCTCGATTGTCCAACTTCTGTAGTTTAAATTACGGGAATTCATGGGTATACCTAAGGAAAGTTAGCGAGACACGTCTACAAAAAGTGTCACTTGCTTTCGGAATCATGAAAAATCGTATTGACCATTCTGAAACGTACAAAGGATTTGACGCAACTCACACAACAAAGTTGTTAGAATGCATAATTTTTTAATACATTAATGAAATAATAATATAAGGAAAAATTAAGCTATAAATGGAGCTTTTAGGAATTCCAATTTCACGTCCTACAATCAGTTATATCTCGACTAAGTACTAAAACAATTCGGCAGGATGGTAAACGAACTTTGAAATTATATCCTCAAAACAAAAGCTACTCTACTGAACATTAACGTAAAATATTTTTGATGTAGTTCCTCTTAAGCGCATTCCGTAGAAAAGGAAAAACAAACTTCCATTGAAAATATTTATTGAGAACATGCCGAAACAAATCTTTTATATTTAAGTTAACAAACGCAATTAAGTTTCTAAATAAAATTGAATAACAGTACGTTTTTCCAGGGATGAAATACATATTTGACAAATATAATTATCTACATTTACTTCTTACTATTTGGCAATCACAGGGTACAAAAACGGGTATAGAATTTTCAGCCTCATATCTATATCACGGGACTTACAGCTTTACTTCTCTTCCCAATGAAAAGACGAGAATATGATTCTCCCAAACAATTTTTCTAGTGTATGCCAAGTACTCTTGACCACGAGCACAGACGTATTCTGTCTTTAATGTTCTGTACCTGAAGCGTAATGACTACCGCTAACGTAAAAAAACGAAGAAAAATTTTTTTCTTCATAACTGTAGCAGTTCCAAACGAAAACCAATTTCACTGGACTTCGAAGACGATCCACGCGCGTGGTTCTTTGTCGCCACACGCAGACGCAGGCCGTGAGCAGGGCCGCGGCGGGGCAGTCCACCGCAACGCGCAGGCGGTCGGGAAAAGGGCGGGGGGGGGGGCGGGGTGCACCGCTCCGCGTGACTGGCCCTCCTGCATGGCCCTCCCGCGCCGACTCGCTTCGACCCCGCCATGCTCCAGCCTCGGAGCTGCCCAATGTCGCAGCTACTTGAAGGGGGGAGTGTAAACAAAATAAAGGACAGAACCATAACATTGGCTATGATAGGCTACTGGATCTCTCAAAACATGAATTCAGTAGAACCTCGGAAACTCCTATCTAATGTCAACAATTCCTTGGTATCTCTCTTTTTACTTGCCCCCCTCCAATTTCGTTGTGTACACACGTCTTAAGTAATTTGGTTGTAATAATGTTAAATAAATCTGTACTTTTTTCACCATTCTGATATACGATACATTTCCATGCTAAGAGAATTTTTGAAAGGCCAATATTGATATGAATTAGGACATCACAAATTAAGAAAATCTTTCAATACGGATTCATTTCGATATACATATCAAGTTTCGCGATATGCAACGTTTTAATACAAATTTTCGTGCAGAAGAATTTTCAAAAACAGTTTAGCTTCAAAAGATTCGAACGATGGGTCAAGCGAGAAGGTGTGAGCAAATAAAGCTCAAATGTATTTCACGTCGACGATTCGAAGATTTGAATGTACCCTGCGTATCCATTCCCGCACTCGATAGTTGCGACATGAGTAAATAGCGATTCTGATGAAGTACGCTCATTGTTTAAGGAAGCTTTTCGAGGCGTGCATTCCCCGGTATTTTTATTAATTATTTACAGCAACATACTCTGATTGCACTTCGGCTGGCATAAATTTGCGTCGCTACTGATGCCGCGTCGGTTGCAGCGTACAACAGCGTTGTTCAGTGACAGTTTATTTTCTAAAAGTAACCCTATTAATTTCTCAGAATCAAGTCGCCTTAATCTGACCCTACGACTGGACCGCGCTATGCAATTGCTACACGCGGAACTGCAGATTAATTGGTTCGGCAGCAACGGCCGTACCCTCCCCAGAAGATAAACGGGATGAGAAAACAGAACCCAAACTGTCACAGGTCGGAGGTCGACCCGTGCAACAGTTTGTTGCGAGGTGAGAACTCCAATCGCACTGCCTGAAAGATTCAACGTGGTGCGGGAGGATGATACGTAATCGAATCCGGAAGAAAAACAGCTTGATCCAGAATCGAAGCGAGTTTGCAGAAAGGTCAGGGTGATTGGAATCTTGAATAATTCTCAAGACTCCTAAAAAATAGTACCGATGAAACTCAATTTGAGATTGTCCTGATGCAGCATTTATTTACACTGCAAAAATATTTTGAAATCCCTCTACTCCAGTAATATCTATAATTGATCACACTTGTGCATTTTCACGTGTGTACGAATATGGGTTCATCACGCGCGTGTGTTTTGATAGTTCGCAAAGCCTCATTCGCGAAGTCAACGTTTTCCGCAGGAGAAGACGTGTATTTTAAAAATAACTACAGTAACAATTTTAAATGTAATAAACTGACGTATACTCTCCATGCCGAATGTTGGATGAATTTTCCTATGTAAACGTTCCTGCGTTCGCATTTAAAAACGATTTAAACAAAGATTCATGTACTATTTGAGTTATCAGATAAACAAAAATATCAAATTATTTTCCGAGAATATGCGTGGTGAATTCAGTTCTCGGAAAATTGGCACGAGTAAAAAACAAACCCATTCAGCATTTCCGCAACGAATAGAAAAACTCAATCACCATCAACACGGCTAAAGAACACATAACACAACACTGAGTAAACAATAACAAACAGTGAACACTTACAATTAAGAATCGGCGAACTCCTTCACAAATTGCGTCCACCGGCGCACCGCAGCCACCACCCGCCCCACACCACCAACCCCGGCACGTCTCACAACGGTCAGTACGAGTCAATCCGACACCCCACCACGGGCTCGCAGCCCAGCACCACAGCACCCGGTCACACACACGCGAACGATCGCTGACGAAGAGCTTCGCTAGCACTCGCTGCGGCCGCACGGCGCCCGCTGTGCCGAGTCGCCTCGGCGTCGCTCGCTGCCTGCCAGCCTGCCGCCCGCGCGCTCTCCGCGCCCGCCGCTAACACCTGCGTGCACGCGAATGACCCGCCGCCAACGGTCGCGCCGCCGCCGCACCGCGCCGACCCACAGCGCAGCCGTCTCTGCGCATGCGCGCGCCGCGGCCCACGGCTGCCAACCGACGCGCGCGCGCTCCTTGAATGCTCGGCGCGGGGCGATGAGCGCCAGGAGATCGGACGACGCTATGTAATGTTGCGGGATGCAGCGCGTTGGTGATTCTGTTTTCACTTTTCACGTATACGTACGAATGTACAGAGTAATACGTTGTATAAAAGGAAGTTATGTAATGTTGCGGGAATCGATTTGGAAATTTCAATGGAAATACACGTTTTGGGTTCCCACGATACCAAAAAACTTTTTTTCTTTTTCTTTCAAAACGTCCATCCGTCTACCTGTCTGTCAATCTGTACATATATCTCGCTAGCTGGCTGGCTGTTTGTGTGTGTATGTCTGTCTGTCTGGTTGTCTGTCTGTCCGGTTGTACGTCTGTCTATCCGTTCGTCTGTGAAAAACACTAGTGCCTAAACTATTCGTAAGAATGTTTTTCCAAATGAAAATTCCCTGGTCGATCTGGCCCGACTCAAAGCTCTGCAATTTTGAAACACTTTATTTAAATTTTTGGAGTTCTTTACATGAAGGTCCTGGGACATGTCCAATACTCTCTAAAAACAAGCTCCAAAATGTCACGTACGCTCGGCGCGGTGCAATGGCCGGCCCGTGTTTCAATTTTTTTATTAGTGCTATTGAAAGAGGAGTAAGATAGGGAATTACTTAACCTATAAGCAAGAATAAGCACTATAAAACCTTCAATAGATAGGTGCCCCAAAACAGTAATTCAAACAAATTTTCGTAAAATATAGTATACAAAATAACGTAAAATTGAGAGATGTTTAAGAGACAAGGTTTATATTTCAATTTCATGATAGTATTATTTAAAAATGGGAACGTAAATTTCAAATTAAAGGAGATTCGCCAAACAATATCAATAAATCGCGCTATAAATTATAGTGAGGGAATGCTAGGCACAGTATAAAATTATAGTGGAATTGTCCTTCTTATCAAGAATAAAACTTATTGCAGAAGATCAATAAATCGAACCTGCTGTTCTTATCTACACAACAAAATAAGAGCCTGAGAATTATGATTTATTGTCCTTCTTATTGGAGATAGAAAATTGCTCATTGTGAGTTGTAACTTCAGACTATGTAACATTTCATTAATAATATGACACTTTTAAAGCATTAGATTATGAGCAGACAATAATATATGAGACAATAGAAATTATTTTTAGAAGAAGGCGTAATAATGTACCACATCATAAAAACCTATTATTTAAATCACACAATGCTTCTAAGGGATCACTCTGTTAACATTTTAATTTATTTTACATCAACATCATTGAGCAAACCAAAAGAGACACATTCTACATTACAATTCAGAATGCTCTAATGAAAAAGTAGCCAAATATTCACGCACATTATAAGCTAAACGCTACGATATTTGAGTGTTTTACACCAATTAGCATCTCATACCAAGTTTCTGAGAAATGAGACGTTTTTATTAATTTGATTCCACTCCTAGGTCTATACTTCTGCTGGAATCCGTTAGAGCAATCCGGGAGTCTAGTCTTCCGGTGCATTAGAAATTCGAAAGTCCGCGCTGTTGCAATAGTCTCAAGATTTCATAACAATAATTTGATCCAAAATGAAGTCTTATAGTATACAATTTTGAAGAATTTCTTAATTAAGTTTACACAAAAATTTTTATATTGGAAATTTCTAGAACGTTGTCTGAAGAAACACATTCACTATTGCTCGTGTTTCTGAAAATGTGAAAAAAATGAAAAATAACAAAGATATAAGTTTGAGAGTCTAATTCTTCTTTTTCCAAAACATCATTTTTAAGTCTTTCGAGATATTAACTATACCCATCCTGACACATGGAATCTTAATATATTTTATCAATAAAATAGTATGCGAGTACATTCATTATTGCTCGTGTTTCTGTAAATATATTGTAAAATGTAATACATTTGATAGAGTCAAAATTTGTTCATTAAACAGTGGGAAGAGTGATAGTCTAGTAGGGTAGTAGGATGCATTGCATCCGTTCCCAAGCAGTATGCAATTTACGTACATACGTGCAATAGTTTTAGTCATTGTAACTAGTTGAACAACACAATTCCTGTTTAACATCTGCAAAACTTAATACGAAAGTAACATTTCAACTCCCTCAACAATTTTATAGCCTTCTAATTCCGTAAGTCGCCTTGGAAGTGCTTAGGTAATTTGTACTCTTCGAGGCGATAAGCAAATTCCACGGCTCGAGCACCGCGGCGCGTGCCCAGAGCGAATAAGCCCATGGAGGAAGTTGGCAGTCCCCAGGCATCACGCAAAGCCGTATCAGCAGCCTTCCGGGGTAGCGCCAAGTGGGTGACTGATAGAGCAGCGAGGTGGGAAGCAGCTCGGGGCGCAGGCGGTGGCGATGACAGTGTCTGTGAGGGCGACGGTGACAATGGCGGTGGCTGTGGCAATGACGGTGACGGTGACGGGGCGGTGGGGCCGGGCCGGGGGGGGGGAAGGTGGGGGGGGTGGAGGGGGGGGGGGGGGTGGGGTGGGAGGGGTGGGTGGTGAGGGAGGTCTTGGAGGGGTCTTGAAGGGAGGTGGTGAGGGAAGTGGTGAGGGAGGTGGTGAGGGAGGTGGTGAGGGAGGTGGTGAGGGAGGTGGTGAGGGAGGTGGTGAGGGAGGTGGTGAGGGAGGTGGTGAGGGAGGTGGTGAGGGACACTGGCGGGGGTGTGGGGTGACGGGGGCAGTGGGGGAGGGGGGGGGGTGGTGAGGTGGTGTGGTAGTGGCGGTGGAACTGCTTATGACCATGACGGTGGCTGTGGTGATGTCAGGTGGTGACGGTGGCAGAAGCTGTGACGGTGACAGTGACGGAGGCGGTGACGATGGAGGTTGCGCCCAGCGCCGTCACCATGTTTTCCGAGAGGACGCACGTCTCTAACGGCTCTTCCCCCGGAGCGGGCTTTCCCCACGGAAGAGGCGGCAGCGCTGCTAGGCAGCTCTTGCCGTTAGACGCTGGCTCCGCCTGAACTTCTTTCTAGTGTGTTCACAGAGGCGGAATTTATGAAGGCGTAAAAGCTGAAGAAGTTAAGGTCGATGGAGTTCGTAAAACGAGAATTCCTTCTTCGGGGCAATAAAATTATGCGGAAACTTTTTCTTCAGTTATTTCGTGTTTTCTTGAAAACAGTCGAATATTTTTGAGAAATTGCGTCGTTTACATATCCCTCAAGTGCTCGTATTTCCACGTTGAAATCTATTCTCTTAAGAACTAACCTCTAATGTTTTGAGTAATCATTTGAACCACTCCGCGTTATTGTGAAACTCCTACACTCGAATCGAGCTCTTGAGCATTAAACGTTGAAGACGTGGTTTTATATTCGACCAGAGATACTCAATTGCTTCATTTTCTTGTATCAGTCAGGGTCATCTCGGCGACACCCAAAAGTGCGTTATAAACAGAGCTCTTATAAAGGGAGTATTCAAGATTCAAACATAAATGTTAATCAACAGATAAAATGCATAACTGAATATGACAAGAATGTGGAAGAGACTGCGATAATGTTAGTGTGATTTCTGGAACGTGTGTAGCAAATAACGATATAGATAAAATAGATATTTAAAAAAAGTAGTTTTATTACTTTTATGGAACTGTTATGCCCACGTTTGGTTCACAGACTTTCATTTTCCTGTTAATGGCCAGTGGATATAAATGAATAAGAGGATAGGAATTTTCATCATCAAGACGAAATTGAAGTAATGCAACTTCAACTCCATTTGGCTGAAAACGTGACAATACCGGATCATTAAGAAGTACTGGCTAGAGCCTACTACATTGCATCACTTTTCCGGGGAAATTTTCCAAAATATTGTCCTCCATGATCCCGCCTTTGATTAGTGATAAAGTGAAATAAAACTACGTCAATCCTAGGAGTTTTTATCGTTTATTTTAAACATAAATAATTAAAGCATATAAAATAAATAAAAATGAAATAAATTATATACAACAAATAAACTCAAATAAATAAAACAAGAAAAACTGTAAATAAATTGAGACTTCCAGCCAGGAAGTCACAATCAGATACCTCCGTCCAGGAAATAAATAATTGCTTGGGATAAGCCACAGCAGTCGCGCACGCAAGAAGCCGAACCACGGAACCGCGCACGCGTGAGCGGCCTTCGCCCACGCACGAAGCGCTTTCGGCATCTGATAGGGCAGCCAATTAAGACCGGGAGGTCCTAGGTTCGAGTCCTGACGTCGGCAGGAGTTCCGACACTAGCTTTTCAGCTAGGTCGAATTCAGTCGCTGTCTGGAGAATGCTTGCGGCCGGCTGCTCTGATCGATAGTTTTCCGTGGTTTCTCCGATCAACACCAGGTGAATGCCGGAACAGTACCCTAACAAACGGGCCACGGACCGCTTGCGATCTTTCCTTCCTCTTCCTTCTCCTATCCTCTCCCCTTACACACACACACACTCACACGAACATGCACTACACTACCACATATTCCAGGAGATCGGTCGGGAGCTTAGAGCTTGTACCAGCTGGGGCGGTGCCTCGCTGGTGGGAGAGTCCTGGTTAGGGGGAAACCCCGCTAGCCGACGATAGGTCAGCTTCGGATATCGCCATCCAGCGGGGGAAAGTCACCGCCATCTCACAAGGGAAAACATGCACTACGCATACGGGACTAATGACCTAACCTATTGACGCGCCCGGAATCACTAACCAACCAACCAGCCAATTAAGGAAGCAGAACCGAAAGCGAGATTGACAACTTGCAGAGTTACGCAATGGCGGTGGTGCAAGCGAGGAAATTTATTCGCGATGCGCGGAGATTGCCAACGACTGAAGCCGGTAGAGCAGCAAAGCTTCTATGGCGCTTGCGCTTGTAGATGCGGCAATGCTTTCAGAGAGAAAGAAAGAGAAAATGCTCTTGTGGGGGGAAAGGAAACAGTTTAATTGATTATTTCGTGTTTCTGGGCGCGTCAACTGCTAAAGTCACTGGTCCCGTAGTATAGTGTGTGCTGTTTTCTTGAGAGATGACGATGACCTTGCCCCGCTGTATGATGAGATCAAATGCCCACCGGTCGCGTAGCGGGGTTTTCTCTAACCAGGTATCTACCAACTGAGGCACAGAGCCAGCCGGGACAATCTCTGGTCTTCCAACATGTGTGGTAGTGTGGTGCATGTAAGTGTAAGTGTGTGTAAGTAATACGTAATGATAGGACAAGGAAGAGGAAGGAAAGATCGCTCATGGTCCATGGCCTTTTTGTTAGGTATTCGCCGGGTGTTGATCGGAGAGACTGCGGAAAACTACCGATCAGAGCACCCAGCCGCAAGAATTCTCCTCCTGACAGCGGCTGAACTCGGTCCAGAGATGTAGCCAGTGTTAAAAATTTTGCCTTTTAATCCGTAGAAAACAGTGTTACAAAAGTTAAAATAATACATAAGTATAGTCGAAATGTCTGAGGTGACAGCAGCTAAACGACTCGGAGTGTGTTGTTCGATTCCTACCCTTGAGTGAAAAATTTCTAGACCTACAATCCCAATTTTACATTGGGCTTTCAGTTTAGGAACAGATAGCTATCAATCAGAAATAGTAGTTTCCATTTAAGAAAATGAAAATAAACCGAGAGTGTCAACTTGGAGACTTACGCAATGTCGGCGGGCAGTGCAGTCGTGAACTATCATTCGCCATGTGACATGGGAATGCAAGAGGGTGCAGTTGGCAGCGCTCCAAGTTTCACCGAGGCGTCACCAGAGATTTAAATCACGATCGTGTAGGTGTACGAGTGCGGTGTTGGGTGCACTGACCAGGGAGAGGACACTTTTGTAGGATAAGGAGAAAAATCAGTAAAAAATATGATAATTGTGCGTACAAATGCTGACCTGGTTGACGAGGCGGCTGAGGGGCGATAGAAGCGGGGTACCAGTTCAGTGGATTGTAAGTTTGAGTTGTAGCTTTGCATATGGTCTTTTAGACTTTCAAACCCATTTTCAGAGACTGAAATTGATAAGGCTGCCAAAAACGGACATTGAAAGGAAAGCAAGTCGTAAAGACTTACGCAACGCCATCAGAGCGGGCGATGGGACAAGGAAGAACATTATTCGTGATGCGACTCAGGAATGCTAACGAGCTGATTTGGCTGAGTTGGGAGGTTTCTACAGCACGTGTACACATACACATGTTTCTATAAATGTGATAGGGAAAAAACATAATAATTTCGAGCATAATTGAGAAAACATGTAAAAAAACTGCGAAAATATGTTCAAATGTGGATCCCCATTTCGAAGTAAATTGAGACGTAACCAGCGTAACGTCTCGATTCGAAGGATAACGATTTTAATTCCACGTTTGGGTGTCGGCTTTTCCACTCACATCCCGAATTTTACTAACAGAAATTGATACTGCGTACAAAGACGGTTTTTGAAACGAAATCGAAATTTCAAATCGGAGAGTTTCTTACTTGGGCAATCCACTCGATCAGCTGGCAAAAGAAAAATATTCGCCAAGCTTTTTGAAAATACGCTTGGTGACGGCATGGCTTTTCAGGAAACCGTGTATAAACATGTGCACAACTAGATACAGTAGTTGTCCATTCAGCGAGTGAACGTTAGTGGGGAAACTAAAAAATGCAGTTATGTAAAAACGACCATCCCTATTGCCGGGGCAGCTACATAGACAGTTTAAGTCGTATGTTCGAGTTCTACCTTGAACTTTTAGACTTACAGCCTCAGTTTCATAGATTCCAATGACTGATTGTTATATTAATTGATTATTTTGTATGGTCATTAGTTCGCTCTTTTTTCCCCGCCGGTGAGACGTAGCAAATGTGAAAAGAGTGCACCGCCCCAGACGGGACACGCTCTAAGCTCCCGACCGATCTCCCGGAATATGTGGTAGTGTAGTGCATGTTCGTGTAAGTGTGTGTGTGTGTGTAAGGGGAGACGATAGGACAAGGCAGAGGAAGGAGAGATCGCGCGAGGTTCATGGCCCGTTTGGTAGGGTACTACTCCGGCATTCGCTTGGTGTTGATCGGAGAGACCACGGAAAACTACCGATCAGAGCAGCCGGCCGCAAGAATTCTCCTCCAGACAGGGACTGAATTCGACCTAGCTGAAAAGCTAGTGTCGAAAATTCTGACGCCGTCAGGACTGGAACCTAAGACCTCCCGGTCAGAAGCGCTGCAGTGTCATCAGTTGATGCACTGAGCCACCGCTCCCGGTGACATGCGTTGGACATTTGCCCCATAGTTGTAGTGTGTGTTATACCCCATGAGATGATAGTGCTTCTCATGCTCAAGAACCTGAGATTCGGCGACACGTTGACGTCTAAGGTGTGCCTTTCCAGGTATTTCCGCCATCGGGAGACCGCCCCAGCCAGGACAAGCTCTAAGTCGCGACCAGTCTTCCGGCATGTGTGGCCGTGTAGTGCATGCGCAGCTGTCTGGAGCGCCACAGAGCATTGCAGAGCGCAACGGCGACTGAAATCCGGCGGCGGCGCTAGCCGAATTCGTTTACTACGCTCCGTGAAGTCACAAAGGTTAAGCGAATTCGAGACTCGCAGGTTCTTGGTTGGATGACCGGCCAGGAACCCCGGGATCTAACGTCGTCGAGCCCCTGGCCGAAGGGATAAAAGGCACTGACTGACTGCGACGTAACGAGACTTGACTTAGTAATTAACGGAGGATTACTCCAAAGAATGCGTTCAACGCCCCTTAAGGGGTTTGGAGACGCGTTGCGTCAAGATGTGGACGCAACAAATTAAAAAAAAAATCGTCCGAGCTGTGTAGCCAGTGCCGGAAATCGGCCGTGCGCTGCCTGGATTCAAACCCCGAACCCTAGGACATCCCGATCAGAATCGCAATAGTTGTTGTCCTTATCTACGAGGGAAGGGAACGAAATCAAGACCTTATATCATTATTCAATGAAGGAAATCGAAACGAAAGTGAGATCGTCAATTCTAAGAGATACGCAATCACGACAGTGAGGGTGGCCGTGCGTACCATAAAATTATTGGCGACGCACCTTGGGAATGCGAACGGGTGCAGTTGGCAGGGTGCGAGGGTTTCTCCGGCGTCCGCGCATGAACACGTGCGCGTCTAGTGCAGCGAGGCGATTGGCGTGCGCGGGCCAGAGAGCACTTTGCGATTGGACGCGGAATACAAACGACCCACGCGCCGCGTGCCAACTGCCCGGGACACTCCGCGCTCTGTGTCTGCGCTACTTTGCGGGCGGCCACGAAAAACTGTAGCAAATGTGAAACGAGCGCGTATGATGGACGATCTGGATAGCAAAGGCGGATAAGGCGGGATGATGTAGCAGAATGCGAATCGACAGGGGAAAGGAGACGTCAGGGATTGCCAACCCCCTAGAGCGTCTTACGTTCTGCACTCGGAAAATATTGATTTAATCCTATTAGCGTTGTAACTAATCCATATCTAGGTTTCTAAATATTTTTTTATTTTAAATTTCTTATTCAGTGAGGTTTTGTTTTATAAGCGTGGACAGTTTGTAACCTAGCAAGCGTAGTAGTAGTGTTTCAACATTTGAAGACTGCCATTGTATACCTCAAATAATCAATAATACATTTTTGGAATTTGGGAATGAATGGAGGAATAAATTATGTTTTTGGGTATGAAATAGTATATGAAGTAGGAATAGGTACAGCATAATTACTTGAAATGTTCTAATTATGAAATCAAGGAAATTGAAAAGAGAAGTTTCCCAAGAGCGTTCTTAGAATTTATGCAGACAGTACTTCGGCACTTTCCCTCCTCTTGAAGTTTCCAATGTTTTCCTGGAGAAAATTGTCAAATCAATCTCTGCGATGTAGCTTCACGTTTCAGAGGGTTTAGGAGTTCGATTACTGCCGTGGTTTCCGGACTTATAATTCCGGTAAAACTAAATATAATAAATAGTTAAATTTATATCCAATCTTGCTTCTTTTGCCTTTCAACACAGTTTAATTGTAGAATTAACAAGTGATTGAGTCAGTTGACAGCATCCAAATGGCGATTCTAATCCATAACTGTACCTTTCTTACTGAGTATATAATAAAATATCAAAATTATTTAAAAAAACATACGACAGACAAAATCTTATTCGGATTCTCTGAATAGCTTCGGGTTCGTACGTTACCTTCATATTTAAAAAAATTGAGGTGAGAATTAAATCTTCTCATATTATTTCAATAGTATACGTAACTTTTGCGGCTCTCACAAGCACTAATCTGTATAAATGAGGTCACAAAAGAAAATTTCACGCAGACGTGACGAATTGCCCTTTGATTTTAAAAATATTAATGACTTGTTTAAAACATTGCATCTAAATATTCATGTCAAATGCAACCTGCACCACCAGACCGCAATTTTGAATCTATATCGTTAAATAACTCCTAAAGGAAGCGTTTTAGGGCCTTAAAATCTAAAATTTCGAGGCTGAAGGTCTCATAGAAACGTTGCCTGCGCAATAATTTACAGGATGAATTCTTCGTGAACATTCCATTACATTTTTGCTGTTTCGATGCTTCTCGATTCTACGTCGTCTGTTCAAAACCTGTAGAATCTGCAACTGTATGTGAGATTAAACTAATTACTTGATATCCTACGCGACTGAATTACACGGGTGTACCTCTCTGCTCCATAATAAAGTTAAATAAGAATAGTTTGCATTGACGAGGGTGAACTGTATGGTTATCAATTACAAGGAGACATATAGAACACGTGACGGAGGATAAGAGGGAATATGTACTATGTATCAGTTATAAAATACCTGAACAGGAAGAAAGAAATTATAAAAAAGTTAAAAATATAAACAAAGAAGTTCTAGAAAATCAATTTACAAATTACTTTTAGTATTAATAAGTGGCATTATTTTAAATCAAATTCCATTTCTATTTTTTACCATCAAGTTTGAGGATAGATTGATCATCACAAATTCTGTTGGACGTTCGCATTCATTGTACCTTCCAATGTTAGAAACACAAAATACTAATATAAAATGTATATACATACTTGGAGACCTGAGCAAATTTACACCTTTAGAATGCTGAAGGAGTATATTTTGGATCGCATTTGCGTTGTTTTTTTCTAAAAATTATTTTCACTTTAAAGTGATTCTCGTATTTTTCTTCAATATTTATGTATCTTTATTTCTATTGGGTTAAAAATTAGTTACAACGCTGGGTAAAAACTTACATTTACTGGAAACTTTATAAAAGTACACGAACCATAATACACTTGCTGTTTAACAGTTTCAGCATGGGCAGATAACTGTTTTGTTGAAATGTTTACTGCATAGACAATTTTTACATACACAACATTTATTATTTCAACGTAATCACTGTTGAAAATAAGAATCTTGCAACATTCATCAGAACACAATATGTTATAATAATATATTCATTTAGCACATTCGTGTGAAGCCATGATAAATCCTGAACAATGTAACAGTAATACCTATGTGATATATTGAAAAAACGCAACTACAAGTGATAACATGTAAATTTAAACCGCTCTCTTAACGATTCGTGCAGAAAAATGGTAGAATAATTGACTGCCACATATAACACGGAGTACTTAAGGGGTACATTTGGGAACACATGACGAAAAAATGTATTTCTAGAAAAAATAATTATTTAATTTTTTATATTTAGCGTATTTTCGATATATTAGGGAAATAATTCAGCTAAAAGAACTGTCATACGGATAGTAACACTAACTGAAATAAACGACAGAAACATGTCCTGGGGTACAAAAAGTTCCCGCTTAGGCCTTCTAGGGTTAGAAAAACACCTGCCGCAAATGCACAGCATGCGTAAGACAATGACCAGTACAAAGCTTGAATGACAAAGGCAAGGTCGTATTTTCTTGCACTCGACCTCAATTTAATTAGCCCCCTAGGGCATGGTAAGCCTTCTTGGAACGGTTTCATTACGTCGACCCGTGACTGTATCATTCATTCGCACAAATTCCGCGGCGTTCATTTCTCGACTGAGTGTTCCTCGACCCCACTAGACTACTTCTCAACTGTAACATGATAGAGTGCGGTGTTTATTGTGAATATGATCTTTATTATTTTCCTCCGCCATTAAATCGCGAGATTACGCCATTACTCATCCTGGCGACGCCGTGGGCTATATCATATACCACGGCGAATCTCTGCGGCCAAGGCACGTGTGTGAATAATATGTTGAATTAGGCATAATGAGGGGGCCAGTTGCGTCGCGGCGGGGAGCGGCTCGTGTGAGGGGCTTTGGAAGACGAGGAAGACCTCGGTGGCCTTGAACACGTGAAAATGAATTGGCCAACTCACATCCGGATTCGAGCTTCATGGCGTACATGTTCGTAAAACACGCAGAGAATCTAAAGTAGAGATTGTTTCGTAATTAGTTTTGCAAATAAAATGCACGTGTTTACCCCAAGGTTCTAATAAAGTATCAAGCCTCCAAATTTATTCAGGTCTAAAATGAATAGCATCAGATAAAAATAATATATTTCCATTATTTGTGGATTTATAATGAAATATTTGAAGCAATATTTTATTAAAATGTTGATTTTTTTCTTTAGCAGGAAGCCAATTTAGAATAAGATTTGTAAATACCACGTCCGAATGAATTTGACACATTCACAGAAAAGAATTCGTTCAAGGTCTGTATGTTTCAGTTCTTGTATATCAGCCCACGAGACAAAATGTCTTATTTCGAAGTGTGGTGGATATTTTTCTACTTACCTTTTACTGCATCTAAATTAAACTGAATTGACGGATGAACTGGATGAAACAAAATTTCATTCCAAATCAGCTTACTTACCTGTAAAGAAAAAAATTTAAAAGTTAATAAAATTGACAAAGCAGAAAAAATTTAATAGATTTCAATAGGTTTAGTCAGAGTCGTATTGTAAAATATGTAATACAAACGTTCGATGTGAAAGAACATCTTCATCAAGTAATTGCAATCAAGTTCTCACTAACTTAAAACAATATACAATTTTCGAATATTCATACAACAGTGCTTAAACTATTTTGTGAAACTAGAAATTCAGTAATACGTATCAAATAAATAATGTCTATTTGTTAGAGTATTGGAGAAACCATAAGACAGAGATTTCTCGAAAACTACTCAGGTGAGTGGTGACTGATAGAAATCGATAATTTACCTTTAATATCATAAATCTAAAGTTTCGTTCTGAGTAACATGTGATTTTAGAAAGTCAGATGGATATGCTAAAGTAAAGCAAATAGAATATAGAAATGCGACACCGGAACATAAGTACGAATTCATCCAAGGCTTATTGGTCTTGAGGAAAGTCCTCCGTGGAGGAAATTCCTTCTCCAATGCAAATGAAAGCCAAGGAAGAAGAATTGTGTATGTGCTTTGGAGAAATGTACGCATGTCAACATATTTTCGCACTTAAACATCTCTGGGGAGAAAATGGCACGTACATTCCATACAAGAGGTTAAAGGGTATCTAAATACACACATTTGAAAGCCGTCACACACAGTTTAGTGCGTAACAAGACTTACGAAATTTTAATGTTTGGAATGCTGTTATTCACTTCAGTAAATATTTGCAGAATTGTTTGTAGAATGTCTTAAGATATTTTAATAAAATAATGTGATGTAATACACAATTCTCTAAATACACGCATTTTATGCATACCTTTACTTTTACTGTTAAATATGAGATGAGGTTTCTCATCATAAAATGCTGTTTTTGGAACGCCATTCTATTTCACAATGCAACGTATAACTACATGCAACTGTAATGTGCAACTGTAACTACATTCTTATTGTAAAATAATTGACGTTTAGAAAGTAAATTTCAGTTCATAACAACAAATAATTATTTTGGAGAAGAACAAAATTTGAAACTTGTCGACGAAATCGGAAGATGTGATTTCATCACTCGCATCCCTAGTGAATACATTTCTTTCAGATATCAAGTTTTGGTTTCACCTCGACATCTTGAACGATGCTTCTCTTTGACAGAAAGCGAACTGTATTTCCATTATTTCTAGTACTGCATCTCATAAACGTAAGAGGAATAGAAGCTCTTGTGTTATATCCGGCTGGCAGTAATTCTTTTTTGACATATCACTGACCCTCTCAAATGAACTCGTAATTTCTTCTCCTCAGGATGGTGAGATCAGGCGCCGACTTAGCCGCAATCGTCTAGCAGGATTTACTCTGATGTACCTCCAACAGCTTGGCACCGCTCGCATCAAAAGACGTGTAACTTCCCGACTTGGGCGGTAGTGCATGCATGTGTAAGTGTGGTGTGCATTTAAGGAAGGGTATTAGAATGGGAAAAAAGAAGTTCGCCTGTGGCATTCGTCTGGAGATCGGAGCTTTCGGGGATGAGAGAAAACACATAACACTAAGGATAAGAGCACCCGCTAGAATTATTCCCCAGACAGTTGTTGCATTCGGCTGAATGATGTATCTAGTGTCGAAAATCTGCCACGTCGGGACTCGAACCCTAGCCGAGCGACGCTCCAGAGGCAAGGGTAATTCTGCAACTGAGCCATCGCAGCTTGGGCAGTGTTGGCGACGGTGTCGGCGGCGCTGATGATGAAGATGGGGATGGTGGTGGTGATGGCGTTGGCGGTTTTGGAGAAGGCAGATGGCGGTGGTGGTGGTGGAGGAGAATATTGTGTGTGGTGGCAGAGGCAACTGGGAAGGCGGTAGCGGAGGCCAATGGGAGTGGAGGAGTTGGGGAGGAAGATGTGATGATAGTGGTGGTAGGGGTGGTGGTGATGGAGGTGTTGTGAAATTTGGTGGTGGCGGGGGGGGGGTTGGTGAGGAGGTGGTGGTGCCGGCAGTGGTAGAGGTGTTGGGAGAGGTGGTGGTGGTGGCGGCAGCGGTGGCGGCGAAGGCGGCGGTGATGTACTTGTTGGTGGGGACGCAGTGGTTGTGCTGGAGGTGGTGGTGTTGGTGGCGGCGGCAGTGGTTTTTGGGGCAATGGGGGCGGGTGGTGGAGTGTTGGAGAGGCGGAGGTGGTGGCGGCGGCGGGGGGGCCGTTTTTTCCGGGGCGTCCCGGCCTTGATCTTTGACGGGCAGCGCGCGCCGGGAGACGCGCCTGCGCCTGGCGCGAGGGAGGCGTCGGCCAAAGACCCGCGGCTGCTCCGCTCAGCGCCGGGCAGCAGATATCCAGAGGCACAACGACTCCGGCGCCACGAGGAGCGCTCTGGAACCACGTACAAAGGGCGCGAATTCTGCGAAGGGAGTGTCCAAGAACCATAAGGATGATATAGAAGCACGTGAATAAAACAATAAATAATGATAGCCTGCGCCGCTAGCCGAATTCGTTTATTACACTCCGTGAAGCCACGAAGGTTAAGCGAATTCGAGACTCGCGGGTTCTTGGTTGGGTGACCGGCAAAGAACCCTGGGATCTAACGGCGTCGAGCCCCTAGCCGAAGGGATAAAATGACTGCGACGTGACGAGACTTGACAAAGTAATTATTCAGTGTAGTATGCTCAGTAACGGAGGATTACCCCAGAAGAAAGGGCTCAACGCCCAACAGGGAGTAAAGAGACGCGTTGCGTCAACAACGACGCAACAAATTAAAAAGAAAAAGAACAAGTATAGGAGTAGGAATTTCATCGCTGAAGATATATTAAACCCCCCATAATTTTAAAGCTGAGTTCCAGGTATTGGAAACAGTAGCTAAATCGTCATATTAAAAAGACTTTTGGTATGAATTCTGAAAAGAATTGGAGAGGAATGATGGCCCTGAAAGTTCCGAACTTGAGAATTAGCTTCGCATAGTCAACGATGAATAGTAATTATATTTTCTTGGAACATAATGTCTAATTTTGGAAACTCTGCAAAGTTTTCATTAATTTTTAAAGCAAAATTTGATTAAAATTTATTAACGTAATTGAAAGTTTTGAGTTTCGTTAAATCTTCAGTTCTGTCTAAGCATAAAGCGTTTTTGTTACGTCACAGGATCTAAGCGCCGTGTTCCAAGTACCAGTTGCAATTAATACTGAAGATACGACGGGAAGATGGTGGTAACATTGCAACGAGTCACAGGGAATGTTCTTAGAGTTCTTGTGTTCTAAACGTAAAAATACACGAATTTGTTGTTTTAATTTTTGTAAGTGGTGTTGCAATTTGCAACTTGCAATTAATAATGCCATTTGTCATAATGCTTAAAAATATTTTAAAATAATTTCTCTTAATATTGCATTGTAAATATTGTCTTAACACTTCACCGTCCGTTAAGATCAATCGAAATGAGTTGTAGATAAAGATGGCGGATAAGTATACTTATTCCAAGAAATGACATTTCTTGTTTTTATGGTATTTTCTCGCAAGAAGGTGATATTAAGTATTGCATAACACATGGCCGTTAACACAAATGATACTTTTGGTTGGTTATAAACCTGGGAAATCACCTCATTTACAAACTTCAACCACGTCTATTACTGGTTGTTTATTTCTCTTTGACATTAATAACCTTAATAAGTAGTGAATAAAACCTATTTTTTGTTACTTACTGAAATATTTGGTATCGAGTACTCTACAACTTTTTATTTTCAGTAGGTCAAGTTAATAACTATGAGGAGTCAACAGTTTTAACAATTTTTGCCAAAGAGGTTTGGGTTCAAAACGTTCGGGAAATAGTGCTCTAGACAATGCCCCAGACTGTTATCTATAAATGCAACGCTTTGTTTGAAAGCGCCCCTGAAAGAACATAGGATAATAAACTAGTCAAGATGTCGCATGATCGCGAGCGCGTCAAGCAGTGCTGCAGATCAAACGACTCTAGCGGCAGGACTGAGAATGATTCAAAAAGTCGTGCCGAATTCTCGGAGATACTACCCTCAGCCGCCACGTTAGAACAACCCAAGTGTAGCTTAATTTTCACTTCTTTCAAATTTTCGTAAAAATTTCATCCTTCTTTGGGTTTTTTCTTCATCCACTGACAGAGGTTACTTCGTGACTTTTCAAAGGCAACTGAAACTCGGCTCGTCACTGGGGCTTTATTCCTGTTTTTCAAAGGGCTGCACAAAGGCCACGTCGGCACTCGGACGTGGTAAGTACAAATATGGCGGCCCGTCGTGGGAGCCTGCGCGTGCGGCTAGCGATCCGTGTTTGTTTTGTTGCATTTCGTTGCGAGAGACGCTCAACGCTAGCGCACGAGCAAAAGGAACAGTCGAGACAACAAAGAAGAAAATGTTTTCTTGATTCCTTGTATGGTGCCTTAGATCTCACTTGTGTGATGGGAGCATTCGTTTTCTTTTCTGTCTGGCGTTACAAACTAGAACGGAGATGTATTTATGTCTTCGTTGAATGCATTCAGTTCATCATTTCAATGTACTTGGAACAAAGTAAAGATTGATTTTGTAAGACGTTAATGATGAAATTTTTCTAAACAAAGATGTGTGCACTTAAAAAAAATTGCAGTTTGCTCAGAATTGTCATTTGAGACCGAGATCTTTCTCTAAAAGTTTGACAAGTACTGTTAAGTTTTGGGATGTAATATACGGAAATTCTGGGATTTGGCATGTGGTAAAACCGATTTACAGCAAAACCTCCGTCTTCCCGACCGTTCGCCTGTCAATCTGACTATCGGAAATTTAGAGAGTTCAACAAAAACGAGACCTGCGCCATTCTTTGAGCTCACTCTACACTATTTGAGGACAATGTTTAATTTTAAAAATTGTAGTCATTTTTGAGAAAATTCTAAAAATGTTGAGGCTTCATGTAAAGTATCCACCAAAATCAAAATATCCTCTTTCAAACTCGCAGGCACTCAAGTTCGTTTTCACGATCGGAGAATATCAATTTTGGAGAAAATTGTCTGAACGCTTTACGCACTAGCGTTGATTACAGACGGACAGAGAGGCAGAAGTGTTTTTTCATCAATCGATATTTTGCTATCAAGGACTCACAAATACCTAGATTCTAATTACAGAACGTGTTAGAGAACAGAATTTACTACGCTACGAACAAAATTTAGCAACTGTTTGTTGTCAAGGCTTGACAATAAGAGCTTCCTGTCGAAAAATTGTCAATTTCAACAGCACGATTACAATATTTTCTCTTTACTATTAATGTAGTAAGGTGAGAAAGTAAAAAGTTTTGGTTTGTGGGTATTGTCTCGTGCCCCCTGGATCAGCCACTGCAACTTCCTTGGGTCCCTTCGCGATTCTATTCAATGACAAAAATAGTTTTTAACATCTTAAGGAATCCGAAAAATGTTTCGGAAGCTAGGAGTTTTTCGAAGACACTTTAATGAGGTTGGGAGGATCCTTTTTTCATATCTCACATCAGGTTGGGATGATCCATTTCACGGAAATTAACATCGGATATTTAAAATATTTACATTTCCCCGCACAAAACGCTGTATTACGTAAGAAAATTCCACAGTACCGTCATACTATTTTCTTATCAGATATGAAGGGTACTATTTCACATGGATCTTGAAATTATATTTCACAATTAACAACTTACTTCAAACTCTAATTTTGTAAAAGATTGTAAAAAATTCTGTCAGGTCATGAACTGATGTTTAATTATTTTGAATTTTGAAACTTCCTATTCATCAAAATTGACTCCCTATTGAAAAACCAGAAATAACTACGAGTATTTGTGAAGATGCAATGGAACACACTAACTTAAATATCCATTGCTAGAATTACAGACTATGCATATAGTATCTCGTTTTGTTCTTTGCTGAAGTAAACGGAAATGATCTCCTCGTCATCCAAGATTATAATTAATTTCAGCATAAAAATGAAATGAGATTTCTTTTGTAACACCACATTTTCATTATATCTTGTCTCCTTGTATGCATGAAAACACCTCATCAGAATTCTTTTCACGAAAGTAAATGATACTAAGTGATGCCAGTGACATCAAGTGCCGAGCTCATTTGTATTAGTCTCACAAAGCACAACATCTGCGGCCTTCAAGAAGATTTAATTTATAAGTTTAATTTTGATTTTCGTGCGTGGAATCAATCAATAAAATACTTAATAAATATTTTGCTTCTCTAGACCTGTAATGGATTCCGTCTTCTTTAAAGTTTCATTGTCATTTACAAAATCAGCTGTAATATTCCAGAATGATGCCATTCAGCTTCATGAATAATGCAGGTTGTCTTATGCACCTTCCAGTGTCACTGTTGCATCACTATGAAACACATGCATTGCGAGTCTGGTTCCATTAATATCTATGATCTCATAGAATGAAGTGCCACATAATACAAGAGACTAAGGAGAAGTCAAGGGACTAAGTGAAGTCTGTATGTTTTAATGATCTGTAACGACTTCCTTTACTGAAACGACGTTTGTTCGTTGTAACCGTTCTTATACAATAAACATTCATCAAAGTTTCAAATAGTGTATTGTCCGTAAAGCTTGAAAAATTATTTCACAGTACATGTATTTTGTGAAAATTGTATGATATGAAAATGTATTGAAGATATTTTCAAGAAAAATGTTAATTAGTGATCTAAAAGCAAGAACCTTAGTAAACTACATTAAGAATGACCAGCTCGATGTTACAAGCGCGTCCATATGCATTTGAAGAATCATCTCCGAAAATTAATAAACTCTAACAACCTATGCACAAATTTGTGTTTTACAAATTGTTCTTTTGTAGCGATGTTCCTTTTTTTCCACATCGAACTTCATTTTCCATGAAACTTACACTCAAAGGCTCAGTGATGGCGCGGATCAAATATTGAGCCATGTGGCACATCACGAAATCAACCTTAACGTGCTCTCCGGCGGGAAAGAGTATTGCATTACATAACTGAAGAATAATCTCCAAAAATGAACCAGGTCTAACAACCTATGCAAAACATTTGTGGTGTTTTACAAACTATTCTCTTGTAGTGATGCTCTCTTTTTTCTTTCCAAATCGAACGACATTTTCCACGAAACATTTATTCAAAGTTTCACTTATCAAGTATTGATCTTTGTGACACACCGAGAAACCAACAGAGACGTGCTCTCCTCCGGGAGAAAGGAGCGCGTTTGGTAATTGAAGAATAATCTCTGAAAATTAATAAGTTTTACCAACCTATGCAAAACATTTGTGATGTTTTACAAATTCTTTTGTAGTAATGCTCTCATTTTTTCTTTCCAAATCGAACGACATTTTCCATGCAACATAACTAATGGCTCGGATCAAGTATTGAGCCTTGTGGTACACCACGATACCACCAGTAACTCCGGCAAGAAGGAGCGTCGTATTCCGAGTGGCGAGGAGTGGGAGGAGGACGGACGTTGAGCGCGTCCTCGCCCTTGGGCGGCGGGCGCGTGCGCCGGCGTAGGAAGGAGGGAGGACGGAGGGAGGAGGAGGAGGGGTGGAGGCGCTTACGTCACCACAGGTGCGCATCTTGCGCGGCAGCGACGCGTTGCTCAACGTCGCCTTGACACCCGCGCCCGCCGCTTGCGCAACGGAAGAAGAGCGAAAAACGCCTGCACGGGGCAGCAAGAAATGCTCCGGAGGAAAAAATCGATGCTTGAGGACGTCCGCAGCCATCTAATGGTTGGCCCAAAGAACAATTTGTGGGCTCCAAAGCATGACGTGTGATAAACGAGTAGATAATGGAAAACATGGGATCTTGGCTTCTTTGGAGTATTGGGTAATGATATTACGTTTAATGCTTCCGTCGTGGCGTTTAGCGACGCGTTATTTACACGCCTTTGCACATTTTCATGATAAATTGTTTATTCGTTTATATAGCATAGAACTTGAGAAGACTGAAAATGGCGCTGAATGAAATATTTACTAGGAAAAATCGACGGTGTTGGGTTAGGACGTCACAGCCACCTTTTTTGTCAAAAACGCATTGTGTGCTTCAAAGCATGACGTAGGAGAAACGAGTGGATAAAGGTAAATGTGGGATCTGGGCTTCTTCGGAGTGTAACAATTTTGGGTAACAATTTTTTGATTTGATTTTTAATTTCGGACCAACACAAACGAACAAGTCGGTCTCTAGAACGTATATCAATTAGTTTTAATCGTGACACATTTGTAACCCGGGATCACATTATTGTTTCCAGAGGTTGTCATAACTTCTCGAAGTGCAGGTGAAAGAAATCTGTTTTTGCACTTTAGACCAGCGTACTTATTAATCATTCTTCATGCAATGGATATGCACGTTAAAAAATTCTATATCTTTCTTTATGATGGATATTGAACATTGTCCCCTTTAATCATAAAGTCGATAAGGAACATTGCAGATTTGCATACTCAGTTTTTGTACTGATAATTATTAGTAATACTAATGGATGTTATCAGTGTCAAATATTCGTTCTTGTATTCTTTCCAAAATTGCACGGATATACATCTTGAAGGGAATTAATGCTTTAATAAGCAATTTTCATAAATTTAATTAATACAATTTACCCTAAGATGATGACACATTCGCTCACCATCGCTTTTTTATTCTTAAGTTGAACAGTAAGGAAACTTCCTTTGTTTATATTTGCACATCGTGAGACTGTATACAACCTATCCAATATTTTTGCAATTATTTGCGACCTATGCAAAATACAGGCCATAACGAGGCAACATTATTTCGTACTGTTGAAATAGAGATGAAGGATTAAAAATATTGTTCTGGCCACAGTGGAATGGGGGCTATAATGCAACTTACGAAAAAATTATTGTATGGGCGCAAGAGACTGCGATGGTGGGAGCAATTGATTGATTGATTGATTAGTGATTTCCTTCAACAGATAAGGTCATTAGTCCCGTATGTGTAGTTTTTATCCCGCGCGGTGGCCGTGATCTTCCCCCGCATGTGTGTGTAAGAAAGAGATGATGATAGGACAAGGAAAATGAAGGAAAGATAGTGCGCGGTCCGTGGCCTGTCTGTTAGGGTACAGGCATTCACCTAGCGTTGACCGGAGAAACTCCGGAAAACTATCGATCAGAGCGCCCGGCAGCTAGAATTCTTCTCCGGACAGCGGCTAAATTCGACCTAGCTGTCTATTTAGAATCGAAAATCCCTGCTACCGTCAAGACCTCCTGGTCAGAGACACTAAAGTAACATCAATCGACGCGTTTCTTTAGAACCCAACTATTCCAAATTCGAGATTTTTCAGGAGGTACCAAAAATGTTACAGCGTAGACGTGCACAGTAATGAATTTGTGGTTTTCCCCGCCCTACATAATTTAATATGTTTGTCTCCTGCCGCAGGGAAATGGGCTTGCAGATAGCGTCAGTAGTGGGAACTTGGTGAAATATCTAAAAATATAGAATTTTGGACTTTTTAGTTTTTGAAAAAAAAAAAAGCCCTAGATGCCCTGAGCCATCTGCACCGGTGGGTGGCGGCAACGGAGGCAGTGACGCTAGCGTAACCCGCCACGGCGAGGCCCGCCCGGCCGTTGGGCGATCATATCGCTCGCTTCCTCTTCGAGGAGAGCGCGCCGGCCCGCCTCCACACCGCGCCGCGTGAAGCGATGAGAAAAATGCAACATGCATGAATTTCTCTTTCGTAAAAGCGTCATTATTGGCCGAATGAGCGGAATTGCTAAGATGCCGTTAGGGGGCCCGCCTTGCCCTATTCTTTTCTCTCGCATTCTAATGTTTTCCCGTGCCTAATTTATAACGTATTGGTTGAGGGTGGGTGGGCTAGTTGCTTGGGCTGCTTTGAGTTCACCCGGAAGAATACGAACCACACAACAACAACTACAATACAATGAACATCAAATAGATTACTTGATTATTTAGGAACGTTCAAATTACACTGATATTTGCACCTTTAAGAGTGGGATGAGAACGGAGAGGATACTCGCAGAATTGTAATGAATAACAACCAAACAATTGCAGACAAATAAGAGAAACACTTAAAATCGGCGATGTTCCTCCAGGGTTATTTGGAGTTCGCCACAGCGATTTGCAAAAGTAGGATTATTATATTAAATCAAAATTTTTCTAATTTGCTTTCCGTTATCAGCACTTTTCTGCAATGTAAATACATCTCACTTGTAACTCAGTGGTCCCTGAAGTGAGGTGAACTACGAAGTATTAAATCCCATCCCGATCATTGGCCAGTTCACTTCCCTGTTGCTCATCGACCATTCCTCCTTGCTCAAGGTTTATTACTTCTGACCAAAATCGTCATCCATTCACGCTCTTGTCCATTCCTCCGAGAAACCGCATGCGATCCTTTCTTCTTTTTTTTTTTTGCCACATCCTGCCTCGCATCCTTAGCGCTTAGTAATTGACCTCTTCAGGTCTGCAAAGCACTCAGCTGCAAAAAAACGGATGTTACATATGCAGTGAAGTCCAACACGTGCAATATTTAATCTTTAAATTATTTACATCCGGACTCAAGGCTCATTCAACATCACATTCCACATAACGTACTGTTAATCCTCCGATGCTAACAGGGAGATGCTTAACCCTAGCAGGAATGATTTCTTCCGCAACATCGGCCACATTACATGTATTCCCTTGTCGAGACATTTAGTCCTTTCCCATTGTTTGACAGGACGTATATGATCTGGGTGACAAGGAATGTTTTCAATCTGTGCAGGTTTTACGATTTCTGGAGGTAGAGATCATCTCAGTTATTTTATTTTAACTCTTAGGCGAAAGAGGAACCAAAGGCCCAAAAAATTAAGGTAAAGCGCAAGGAAGTTACCATAACAAGCAGGTCGAGTGTTGTGCTCTGGAGTTAGGGACAGAAAATTCTGTGCACAAAATATAGTCAGTGGTATGCAATGATCACAGAAGAAAAAGGATCCCCAGATTAAGATGGTAAAAACATCCCCTGAACCAAATAATATAAGAGTAGTTAAAATATAACTCTAAGTTAAAAATAATGTTTTAGATAGGTTTCTTAGCCTCCGTTCCACCTCCCACGCCCCTCTACAGCCAAAAACCGGGTTTTTATTTTATTTTCCCTTAACTTACACTATTTTATATGATTAAAAATGTGAAAAATAAGGATATTTTTTCAACGTCAATTTAAAACAAAAAAATGGAAAAAATACAAAAAATTATTTTTGGTTAACCTTAGAATCCTTAAACACGCTCGAAAAACAAATTCCAAAAGTTCTTCTTAAAACACAAATTGTTGTGAATTTCTTAAAGATTTTTTTCGATTGCTGGGCAGTAGTTAAACGAATAAAAACCATTTCCCCGCCTTTAAATCATCTTGACTTTACATGTACTTTGAAAATGACTGCAACAATTCAATGCATTTATGTTAGTGTTTTTTATACATTTGTATACATTGTTGTAGCACCCAGTAACATTTTGACTTTGGAATGTAGATACAAATAATCATGTTTTTAAAAACTTCTACTCCTTTGTATAAGTATATCATACAATCATTTCTTGATTGAAAATTGAAACCTGCATTACATGCGTTCAAAATCTCTAATGTTATTGAATTATTTTTAGGCCTATGAGAATCATGAAGAGGAAAATTTATTTCGTTCAGTTGGAGATGGGTTGAAGCGCAAAAAAAGAATAAGAAGATGCGAATGAAATAAAACGGCAAATGTCGAATGCAAACGCCAGCAGGGTTCGTTAATTTTGCTCTCTTTACCACGTGACTCGCTCCGCCCCCTCTGGGTCTTGCCTCGCCACTCCTGCTGCATACATTTCGCCCAACCCACTCGCCTAATGCGCACCTGTCATTTTCCAGAATAGACATGATGCTTTAACAATAAAGGCCGCACTCACGGGCGGGCCAGCTGTCGCAGAACTAATGCAACGGCATTATCATGATGAGAGGTACATTTTATTGAAATGCAGAGCAGTCAACAAATTAACGGTTTATAACTGCAAAGAGAATGTTCAGAGAAATGTTATTATTTGTAAGTGAGAAAGCATTATGATTGTTGCAATCGCATGCTACTGAACGAAATTTATAACACCGTACATTTGTCCATCACTATTTCATACTAATCTTATCTCACAAGTTGTATATTTACGAAATAATAGAGAGAAGATGGTTCAAAATAGTTTTATATTTACTAGTTTATTTTTAGTATTTTTAAAATTTAGAATAGATTATTATTATTAATAATATTTCTAAACAGATAATACGAAAAGTTATTTTTTAAAGCATCGACTCGGTATTCATTTGATTTATTTTAACTTTGTTAAATCATTGTACGACATTGATCGTTCTATTCATTTCCTTTGAGAGGAAAGCAACACGATAACATGAATGGTATGGGTTAATAATTTCACTTTTAATCTTTTATTATTTGGACTCTGCTTCATCCACAAATAAGGGTGCTATTTTTGTTATGATTTCAAATAATATTTTTTTTTTCATTTGTTACAGATTTCGCCATATGGAACATGATGCTAGACTTTAAGGAATAAATAGACATTCTAGGTTTCTAGACGTATATGACACTTTTTGAAGAAATACTCAGCGAGAGAAGGTGGGAAACGAATATAATTAAGAAGAGAGATGTTTTAACTTTTCTTTCAATTAATGTATTCTTAATATTCACGAGCTCGTTAAGTAAACATCTTTCAGCAGCCTTCCAATAAGAAAATATCTCTGACTCAGCTAAGGAGTCAAAATCGAAACTTCCCCTCTTCACATTTCACCACCAAGTAAGTCATCCGTACACCCACAGATTGAATTAATGCATGAGAAAAAAATATTAAATGGACAAATTTTCACGTCATTCTCCGCTCACAGTTTGTCCTCCGTCCCGGCGCACCTGCATAACTCGGAGGCGCACCTCCTGTTTACACAACGCCTCGATATTTGGCTGTGATAGCATCACGCAAAGCGCTCACTTTTGCTATGAATAATGCATCGGCTGCCCACCGCCGCCTCCGCCGCCCCCTCCATCGCCTTCGCGTCGCGTCGCGTTGCGTTCTGATTTCCGCGCGATTTCTCTTGGCGTCTGCCACCCAGCGACAGCAGCGTCGCCCTAGCCAGGACACTGGCCGCTGAACGCAACGGAAGGCAAGACGCTATTCACGAGAAAAGCAAAGGGAGAAAGGGAAAATTAGAATAGGAATGGAAGAAGGAGACGTTGAAGAAGAGCAAAGAAGAAGAAAATAAAAGAGAAAAGAGAACAAGAAAAATAAGAAAAGGGGAGAAATAGTAGAGAGAAGGAAAGTAATCGGAAAGAAAAAAATAAGTGAAAGATATAGAACGTTAATGAAAGGCGAAGGGGAGAGCCCAGAGAAAGGGGGGGGAAAAAACAGAGAGGGGGAAGAGAAACGGAGAGAGGGGGAAGGGGGGGGGGGGGGAGGGCCAATGTGCGAAGATAAAGATACGGTTGCTAACGTATTTTGAAAGTATTTGTATTAAACGCTTACATGAGGACACTATCTGCCCATCTGTCGAGACGCTTCTCATTAAACCTATATCAGTGGATTGTGGAATCAGACGACGACGTAAAGTTGTGTTAGCATCTCCTGCTTGACGTCGTGTGAAACTAATCTGGAATTCTGAGTAGGACGTCATAGATGATGTTGTTCTTCGCAACTAAGATTAAAGATTTCATCCAACATTCAACTGATAATCCTCGACCGACACAAAACATCTTTTGAAACGCAGAGACAAGATAAAATTATTTTGAAGGACGCCTGCTTCTATTTGCCGCTTGTATCATGCCACGGTACTTATTTCACAACACAAATGTCCCATTTGCTGAATGAAATCTCTACAGGACAACTAACAGTTCAACGTCTTGGTTGATTCATAATGACATTTTCATGTCCAGGATCATAACGCTAATAACTCCTTCATTCTCGCAACAATGAATTACACCCTTTTGAAATGCAATGGACAAGTTCTTTGGGTGTGATTATGGAGTGTGTCCCACCTGTGACTGACGCCACGCTCTTAAACCAATTAATCAAGCGCTGATCTCCAGTTCATAACCGATCGAGAATGTAATGATCATGCTGAATATGGTTAGTAATGAGGGTAGTAATGATCTGAAGGATAGGAAATGATGCAGAAGAGGCGTCAGAAACAAAAGTACTCTAGTATTATGGACATTATACTGGAATTATGTTCTGGCTACGAAAAATATGTTACATGTGAACTCAAATATTTACAATATTGCTGCTGAATCAATAGAAGTATATGTGAATTAGGAAGATGAAACGATAGCACTTAATACACCTATAATATTTGAATGAAATTCTTGGAGACGGTATCAGATGTGACCGCTGCGATGAAAGAAACAAGGAGGTAGTAGTATCTCCAGTGTAACCACAACACAGATATTTAAGTTAGCGGAAGTAGACGCAATGGCGATTGCAGAACATGAGTTAGCGATTAGATTTCTAACAAGGAAGGTAGCAGGATGTAGATGGGAATCTATTCCTCGCGTGTGTGGCCTTCTATGACATAGATAACGGAAGGTTGAAATTTCCTTCAGACAAAGAAATTCAGGATTGTGCAAATCTGTTTCTGTGAGGTCGTAAATAATGAAAGAAAGAAAATAATCCTAATTCACAATTTAAAAAAATCTTGCCTTTTTTGTTTATTGCATTACCTGCTTAACTTCTCTGAAGGAGACGGCAGAAAAGCTCGTAAACAGTATGCAAATTCTAATTAACTTCAGTGTAAGTTCGTTTAATTGTAATAGTACAAAATACTATCAAGTTAAAGAAGTAGTCTTCGAGGAATCTGTGCACGCGGCTGACGGTAGAGTAGGGAGACGTATACAGTGAATGCCATCTCAAAAACATCGCCTTCCTAGGTTTTAGAGAGGCAGTCTCGAAATAAAACCCATACATTAACATTTTGTGTAAGAAAGCTCACAGAAAAAAGTAATGGAACACGAATAATTAGCGCAGCAAAAACAAATTTGTTTTTTACTGATACGTTATAGCTTGTTATTGTTTTCGATACAGAGCCGATGCATAACTTACATGTATCTAGAGGATAGTGGTTACGAAGGGAATATGAAAACAGATGAATGATGCTATGAATTCTATTATGGAAAGAATTATGAGAGAGCATTATGAAAGGACAAACCGAGTCAAGTTAACATCTACTTAATTAGTAAATAAGTGAATTTGACTCTACGAAATAAGATAAAAAATAAAATAATGTATGTACCACTGACGTTAACAGCTTCTAATGATCAGGCCATGGGGTCTTGAGCATTTGTTTGTCGCTCGATCATTAGTACGCTTATAACCCCCTTCGTAAAAAAAAATAACTCTTTTGGGCGATCACAATCCCTATCTCGCATTAGTCTACCCGATGTTTTCTGAGCAGCGATAGTGTGAACAGTTTGCGCAGTGCCTCCCTTGTCGTACGTCTCGCTCGTGCTTGAACAGTCGTCCAGAACAGTTTCGCGAGAATACGTAAGAATTGCGCATTCTCGTGTGAACAATACGCAGTATCTGATTGATTTGGATACTTTTGCAACTTTTACAACAACTTTTGTAACTCAAAGGGTTAAAAATGTTTCAAACGATACGCGACTTCTCGAATACTTTAAGAAACATTAAAAGGGATCAAGAGTAAACAATCGATTTTATACGTATTTTATCATCATTACATTGTTTAGAATAATGTATTGACAACACCAGTTTGTAAAGATTTTTCTCAAGTAAGTCTACATTGGAAAAAGCCTCTGTTTATCAGTGAAACGTTTGGTATCTTGATAGTGAGGAAACTTATTTAGCAAACCGAGAAGAGCGAGAATAGAATGTCGCGGCAAAACCAGAATAGTGACAGCAAACAAAAGAGGTGCGGCGACCCCTTTAGTTCTTGTGGCGAGAACTTTTCCCACCGAGTTATCGCCAGCGGAATTCTCGCATTTGAATTTTGGAGCGTGCTAGAGAGTGATCCAATTCACGTTACGTGGTGAAGATAACGCATGTCGTGTCAGAAGGTGCGGGATTGAATCATTTTCTCCGGAAACTGCTGTTCACAAGAAGGCGAGAAAGATAAATATCTTTGGAATTTGTATTGTCTTAACACGGGCATCTTAACGCCTACTTGACAGACATTGCATTCTGCAAACGATGCCGGAAATTGCAGAATAATTGAGTGACAGACATGTCACCAAATAATTCAGTGAATGAATTCGAAGAGAGATAAAAGTAGGCTTTGAAGTAGAATTTGTTTGAATTTGAGGAAAATATTCATCTCAAATTGATTTATTGGAATCTATATTTTCTAATTATTTATCTATAATTTGGAATACACGAATAAAATGAGGAAAAACAAAGAGAGGTATTCTCGTATTCCGCCTTCCTATGAATTATCATACTCGTCACTACTAACTACTTACATACACTACATAATTCGTCACTACTTACGAAACAGTTACCGACTTGCGACGAGGAAGAAAGAGTATTCATGTATGCCGTTTCAGAACAACCAATTTTGCTTGTCAACGAACCCATTTTCCCCACATTCGACAGCAGCATTTTTGCTGATACAAACCACTCGTGACTTACCAATCCCAATTGAAATGTAAGTCCTATTATGTTCTTAGTGGTATGTGTATGTAATAACTAATTAGAAAGTAACAAGAAAATATATTTTGTGTATTTTTATGTGGATACATAACAAATCAATTTGACTACTCCAATGACAAAAACACCAATGCAATTTTCGAAAGAGTAACTCTCAAGCTATCGATTCATCTCAGTATGGAAAACGAGAGGAGCGTGGACAACAAGAGTGGCAACATTTAACTCTTATATTAGTCGCTTCCGTGTAACTCATAGAATATTATTACGCGCAATCACAAAACTGAGATAAAGTCTAAATTTTTGTTTAGAATCATATTTTTAAAATTCATCACGATCCGAACACGAGCCATATAGGTGTTTGTGAATGTGAGGGTCCAAAAGAATTTCTTCATCGACGATTACACATTTCACTTCCGACAGACAAACGGTGAACCTGTGTAAGCCATCCGGAGCTGATCTTTTTCTTCTCCTTGTCCTCCTCATTTCCCTTCTTCTTATTCTTCTTACCGGGAGCGGTAACTCAATGCATCAACTGATGTCACTGCAGCGCCTCTGACCGGGAGGTCCTAGGTTCGAGTCCTGACAGCGCGGCAGCAGGATTTTCGACACTAGCTTTTCAGCTAGGTCGAATTCAGTCGCTGACTGGAGGAGAATTCTAGCGGCCGGCTGCTCTGATCGATAGTTTTCCGTGGTTTCTACGATCAACACGAGGCGAATGCGGAAGCAGTACCCTACCAAACGGGCCACGGAACGCGCACAATCTTTCCTTCCTCTTCCTATCCCATTCCTTGTCCCGAATGGCGGCGGGCGGTGCGCCGCTGGTGGGAGAGTCCTGGTTAGGGGGAACCCCATCAGCCGACGGTACTTCGGCGCCGGATCTCGCCATCCAGCGGGGGAAGATCACCGCCATCTCACGAGAAAGCAACATGCACTACACTTACGGGACTAATGACCAAAGCAATTGACGCGCCCGGAAACACGAAAAAATGAATCTCATTCTTCTTGTTTTTTGCGACCTGTTGGGAACAAATGATAAGTTCAGGTGACTTTCCTCCCACATCATTTTCTTCTCCCAGAGTATATTCAATATTTCCATGATGTTCTACTTCTTTTCTTCTGATCACTTCCCAAGCGGTTAAAAACAGTTGTTAAATAATGCATTCTTTCAATAATTCTTTTTATAATTAATATAGTATTTTTTTGATTTACACAAGTTTGAATAAAGATATATGTACGTATGTCTATCCATCCCGCCTATGAACCTATGATTTCGGAAATGCCACTGCTCCATCAGCTGTTCCCGCACGTAGTTAGAAAACGCCACATTTGCGTAGAAGTGACAGGCACGAAGAATCGCACTTGGTTAGAATGAATTAACGAAGTGGGGCTGCGTGGCCTTCCCACATGTCTCAAAGCAAACTCTGAATCAAATGACAAGCTAACACATATTGGAGTTGTCTTTTTTAAATTATAAAGAAAAATATCAGTAAAGTTCAGCGCACCAGATAAAAGATGTCGGTTGCCAAACTACTTGTGATGAAGCTTGAATCAGGCAGCGCCCGCACGCGTGCGTGGTTGGCAGGCCTGGCGGGCGTTGGGAGTGCGCCGCGAGCAGGTGGCGCGCGGCCGTTGAGCTGCCTCCGCGCGGCCCCCGCACGGCTTCTGTTTGCGAAAGAGCGGGGCGCGGGCGAGCGGGGGGGGCGGGGAGAGGGGACAGGGCGGGACGGGGAGGGCGAGGCGGGTGCGGGGGGGGAGGGGCGGGAGCGGTGGCGGGGCGGGGGCGGGGCGGGGCGCGGATGGCGTGGCGGGCGGGGCGGGCGGAGGGCGGGGCGGGGCGGGGCGGGGGCGGGGGCGGGGCGGCGCGGGGACGGGGAGAGTGGTACAGGGCGGGGCAGAGCGGGACAGGCGGGGGCGGAACGGGGGCGGGGCGGGGCGGTCGGTCTTCCGCTCGGATGTTTGGATGCACGCGCCCACGCGAGCCTTTGTGTGCGCGGCGTGGCCAGTCTCCACTTTCTCGCGCGTTTTCAGCGACCATTAGTAAGCGAGGAAGGTGGCGCTTGTTTGGCCGGACGGAAGATCGTGCGTACAAATTAATCTTGAGAGTGACTAATTAAAACAAAAATTGCAAAAGATACGCGATTGTGTGGTGGCAAATATCATCCACGGCGATTTTAGAAATTAAATGAAATTTTAGGCAAAATGACATCTCTCAGTGATGTCATAAAAATGTCTCCCTATATTCATTGGCATAGGAATAGACAGAACATACAAGTGTGTACGAACTTATTTCGTATTCACGCTATTATTCTCACTATGCAATTTTCGAGTTCGTTTAATTATTTTTAATGTTTATAAATGAGATATAATGGTGTTTAATTGAATGTTAGAATAAAATAAGTTATTCTAGAATGTTCATATGTCGTTTTAGAACTCATAATCCAAGTTTAATAAGTTTAACAATTGTTCGAAAGAGTTTGGCCTGTACGTAAATTCAAAGAAATCGTGAATAATTTAAAAGGTAAAAAATCTAACAAAACGTCTGTTGATTATAATACATTTTGATGGTATCTGGGATAATATTGTGGATTTCCGTAATGAAGGAAGCGAATGAATTAGTAAAATAACATGCTGCAAGGGCTTTTCATTCATTGTTCGTAAATGTATTTTGCACCTATTCAATCGTAAAAAATATTTAAGTTAATACATATAGTTTTATTTTCATCAAGAACAGCACTTGTGGTATTAAAAAAATTGATACCAATACTTCAGCAGAATCAGCGCAAACGTGATTTAAAGCTTACATACCATTAACCAATTCAAATTACTGAAGAAACATTTTCTTACATTACATTACACCTAGTTAAAAATAATAATTATACAACGGTTTTGGTTTAAAGTTATAAAAATTCATTGAACTAACTGAAATTAACCGGAAATAATTCATGAAAAAACTATATTTGCCAATTACCCAAAATTTGGGTTCCATTTCTTCCGATGACATCAACACTTCTAATATTTACGACAAAAAACTATGCGATTCCAGGTTATTATAAAGTAAATGTCTTCAATACATTCTTGATTTTTATGGCTTTCATTATCTCCATGTCTTCCTCAAATATCGGGCGGTATTATAACAGATTGAAAGAGACAATAAAACACTTGGCATTTGGCTTAAATGAATAACCATCACTCTTCGAGAAAGATTGCAACATGGAATGGCGCAGCATACCAATTGATCGTGGGAAATAACAAATGTCCTCACACAACAAAAAGATAAACGTTTTTCTCAAGAAATCAACGAAGCTTATCGAATGCGGCTGGAATCATGAGAAATCGCTTCAAACAAGCATTCCAACTGCGCAGGGAACTGGTTATCCAAGATGTGCTTGGATCGATCAATGGACGGATGGACGACTGGTGACGAGCATCCAGGAAGGAGCGAAGGTCGATCCTGGATTCTCTGGCTTTTTCGCAATTCGATTGCTGAACCACGTCTTCTGCATCCGCTTTGCTAATGCTTAATTTTCGCCAGAATCCTTCCCCTGTCTTGTAACGGAAACTGTTTTGCATTAGTAAATTGTTTATTTTTTTTACTTTATTTCATAATATTTCCATTGCAGATATGAGTATACTGCAAAGCGCAATAAGTTATTTTGTGGTTCATTTATTGACGTATCTAATATTCACAATTTTATAAGATTAATACAAATCTAACTCGGAAAAATCTTGTTGAAGCAATTTTACAGGAAAAAGAGATGTTCAAAGTACACCTTTTTACGAAGATTAAATCTAAGTCCCGATTAATAAAAAATGCGTTGTAAAGAATTCAATGGATCAGTAAATACAAACTTGTGTTACTTTTGAAGATGAACAAATGTTCTTCTATTACAAAACAAATGTTATTTTATACGAAGTGTTGTTACTAATACATCCTTTAATATACTTATCGTCAGTTTTATATACTATAAATTTTGTGTCTGTTCTTAACCATTACGATCTACTATAATCAAGTGCTGATATACCTAATAAGCTTCTTGTTGTTGTTCTGTAGTAAATCGTTTTTTAAATCAACAGCTTCCTGAGTAAGAGTTGCAACAAAAGTGGTTAAACGGACTTCAATCTCCTCACCGAAAGCGAAAGAAAAAAGCTCATCGAAGGTGAGATCGGCCGGTGATCGTGTTCCGCATTGAACTTCCCCACAGGTCAGCTGCTTAGTAGCACGCAAACCCCAGATGGAGCCCAACCCGTTCAAAATTGGGCCAGCTGACCCCGAGCCCTCCCGAGGGCTGAGCGCCCCGCCCCACGCCAATTGTGCGTTGGCGGCGCGATGCGTTCTCAGCTGCCAATCACTTGCGCTTTCCCATCCCCTCGCCGCGCCTCTTCCCCGCGCCGCTAGGGGCGCTCGTGCGCCGACGTGCGGACGACGCGTCACGCGTCCCCACGCGGCCTCCGCACGCAAGGACGCGCGCCGGGGCCCAGCCGCGGCGCAGGCGGTGGTGGTGGTGGTGGTGGTGGTGGTGGCGGCGATGGCGATGGCGGGGAGGCTGTGGCGGAGGTGGCGGCGGAGGCGGCGGCGGTGGTGGCGATGGCGGTGGCGGTGGCGGCAGCGGCGGCGGCGGCGGCGGCGGAGGTGGCGGCGGAGGCGGCGGTGGCGGTGACGGTGGCGGCGGCGGCGGAGGAGGCGGAGGCGGCGAGGACAGCGCTTCGCAGTCTAATTGCAGGCCACGCACAGTGTACAACGTACGTACATTCGTAGAAACTCGCTACATTTAAAAGACAGACGCTCTTTACAAAATCACCATTTCATATTGTTAAAAGAATTGAACACGTAGGATGGGATCAAAATATAGAGAAAGAAGAAATAAATGGGTAGAAAATATTAATTTAAAACAATTCAAAGTGAGCCTAAGTGGGACAGTGAAGTTAATTCGTTTCAATCCGCTTTGAAAGTCAGTTTGCTGTTTTTTAATTAAATTTTTAGTTAAAAGACAGACGATTTTTAAAAAATCACCAACGATTTGTTAAAAAAGTGTATACGTATTTGAAAATACTGAGTATTTTTGAATCTATTTGTTTTATAGTTTCAATCAAATTTCAGAAAGGTATTGCAATTTCTTTGCGCAAAATTATTTCTTATTATGAGGACATAGTCGCCATGGAGTAAAGAGAACGTTATGTAATGCTGCGAAAAAAAAGTTAATTTTCGGCACAAAACTCTTATTACAGGGCCTTCCAACGAAAAAGTGGATACATCCAGTTGCTAAATTCTCTATCACGTGGTGTAACCGGAATCCATGTTTTGTGGGAACCATACCGAGATATCGAATGACGGCAAAACGCCAGTGCGCCCTTCTGTCTGTCCGTCTGTAAACAACGCTAGCGACTAAACTCTTCAGACGATTTTCTTCAAAATTGATATTCTCCAATCTGTTTATTGTCGCTACTCAATCAATTTGAATCCGATATTTTGATTTTGGGGATACATACGTACATTACATCATACATTACATGAAACCTCTGGGACCTTTCCAAACTTTTTAAAAAAAATGGCTCTATTGTTTTTAAATTAAATTTTGTTTATGGATAGTAAAAAGAACGTTTATGAGAATGGTGAACGTCTCATATTTCTTAAAAACCTTGACTTTTCGAAAGTTACAAAAGTTCAAAAATTTTTCGGAGTGTTTTCACAACTAAAATATTAATGATAGAGCATTTTCCCTTATTGAAATATGGTCCTTAAAGATAGATTTGAATAAGGTTATGTACAATTTTTACAAGCAAATTTTAGTACTTTCCGCGTAATTTTGCATGGAAATATAGCTGAGAAAATACGTACTGTTTAAGCACTACTAGTAAAAATTTAATATGACAAGCAGAAAATGCCGTTCACGTTTTCAGTTAAAATTATTAGGATTTTGCCAAAAAGGTTAAATAAATGCGAAGTGAAATAAATTCTAGAATTAAATAAACTATAGTATATACAATTTAGAGTTAAATAAATTACAATATTAAATAAATAAATATTTTTTCTTTATCTATCGTCTCATCGATTGTTTATAGTTTCTTGATTTTTCTTTACAACAAGGCTCTAGTTAACGGTTTCGACCCATTTTGGTGGCGACAGTGGCGCGACCCTTGGCGCCCGACGCGGCCTTCTTCGCGCCTTGTGGGGTTCCCCAGGAGCGGTCACTGGAGCACGCCCCGCCGTGAAAAAAACGTTCGCCTAATTGCCGCCAGGGCGCTCGCGTGGGGCGCTCGCGTCCCCGGCTCCGTAGTGAATGGCGGCGGCGACAGCGATCGGGTCGGGGAAGAAACGCCGTGGCGGATGTTGTGTTTGAAATGCTAATTTCGGGCGGAATTCGCGTGTTTGAATGGAGTGAGGTCGCTGCGCTGCGAGAATCCGTGGGAGTGGGGCGATTCGATCTGGGAGTAGGAAGTGAAAAGGGGTGTAATTGTATGAATGAGGAGTATCAGAAAAGTGAAGTTCCACTCATTAGTGTTGGGTTATAACTGCGTTATCCAATCTCAGAAGTTAGTTATGAACGTCTAAAATTACGGAATCTACATTAATTGTTCGAAAGCAACAAATTAGCGCAGAGGAACAATTCTCGCTCTATTTTTGTGAAATATCAGATATTTACAAAATGATTTCAATGGATTTATAGGAAAGGGGTGAGATGAAATTTTCCATGTTCCGAAAACTATTGAATATTTTATTTTTCACATATTAAACTTTAAGTCCGTTAGTGCAACGTTGTTTTGACCGTCTTCACTCATGGCAGAGGATTTTATTGAAGGTGTAATCCTAAGGTAATAGCGCATTCATCATTAAATAAACTTCACGACCCTGTCATGAATACGAAAAGAATATGGTTATCCGGGTCGCAGAATGTTCCACTTACTGCAATGATGTATTTATAATTTTGAATCCTATTAATATAACACTATGATTATATATAGACTAAACAAATGCGCTGTATCTTCATATTAGTTTTTTTTACTTCATTGCATGAAAAGTAAACAGTTTCCATTGTTCTTCACTGATAGCTCATAACAGAATACAAAATGTCTTTAATCATCCAAATGTAGGTAGAACAATACTAGGAAACCAATAACTCTGAAGATGAGCCGCATTGCAGTGTGCTATAAAATATTTATAAATAATCAGATGAGAATGAGATTCTCTGAAACAATAGTGAACACGACATTAAGGTTCTCCATAAATTTAACAGAATGAAATGCTCTGAAATGAAGGAGAAGGGAAACATAAAATCTGAAGCCCCATAATTGACAAATTTGAATTAAAATGTTGTTAACTTATGACGTATCAGATATTTTAGTCAATAGAAATACGACATTTTGTAATATTTATTAATTAAAATTTGTGAAGTTTTAAAAATTTTTTTCTGGTTTCCGACGAGAAAAAGAATGTTTCAGCAGCAGAACCCAAGGTCTGATCTCGACAACACCAGGAAACAAGGTCACTTCTGTGTTTCTGATTTCTCTGAGAGTGGAGTCTGGGCTATCGCCAGTGGCTTCGCTCTATTTTTATGCTCGCCTTTCGCCTCCTCGCCTTCGCCTCGCTTCGCCTCGTTCGCCTCGCCTTCGCCTCGCTTCGCCCTCGCTCGCCTCGCTTCGCCCTCGCCTTCGCCTTCGCCCTTGCCTTCGCCCTCGCCTTCGCCTCGCCTTCCCCTCGCCTTCGCCCTCGCCTTCGCCTTCCCTTGCCTTCGCCTTCGCCCTCGCCTTCACCTCCTCGCCTTCGCCTCGCCTTCGCCTTCCCCTTTGCCCTCGCCTTCGCCCTCGCCTTCGCCTTCGCCCTCGCCTTCGCCCTCGCCTTCGCCCTCGCCTTCGCCCTCGCCTTCGCCCTCGCCTTCGCCTTCGCCCTCGCCTTCGCCCTCGCCTTCGCCCTCGCCTTTCGCCCTCGCCTTCGCCTTCGCCTTCGCCTTCGCCCTCGCCTTCGCCCTCGCCTCTCCCCTCGCCTCGCCCCCCCTCGCCCCCCTCCCTTACGTAACACTTACAGCCGTTTCCACCATCCACCACCAAACCACCGCCCCCACCACCTTTATATAAATGCTCTACTACTGCCACCTCTACCACCATTGCCGCTTCCACCAGCACACCTATGTCACCGATTTGCCCGCCTCCGCCATCCACCAATTCTATCAATTCAAATCAATTCAGAATTCACATTTCAGAAACATGAACAGTCCAGCCAACCATTCAATACATCTAAAAGCAAACTTTAAACTTTATTTATCACAATCCACTTAATGGATCAATTCTATCAATTCCACCACCACCCCTACGTAACCACAACTCCCGCCTCAGCCATCCAGGACCACTGCCTCTATCTCTATGTAACTGCTAAACCGTCTTCCGCCATCCACCACCATTGCCACTTCAACCAGCATCCCCATATACCCCCCCCATCACTGCCGCCTCCGCCACCACCCCTACGTAACCGCTACACCCATCTCCGCCGTCCACCACCACTGTCATCTCCGCTTCCACCTCTACGTAATCTCGACGCCCGCCTCCGCTACCCGTCTCCACTGCCATCACTTCCACGTAATTGCTTAACCCTCATCCACCATCCACTATGACTGCCACCTCTGCTACCTCTTTCACCACTGCCGCCTCCACCATCACCCCTACTTCTTCTTTCTAGGGTTTTTATCCAGCCTACAGCCGGTTATCCTTTTCGTCCCGATGGGACGCATATTCGACCATACACTAGACACCAACACACTTGCGAGCTCCTCTGATCTGAGGTCAGCAGAACGCGAGGCCCTCATCGACAACACATACATACAAAGACAAAGGACAAACAACCATGTCCAAGGCGGGACTCGAATCCGCGACCCTTCGGACCGAAGCGCTGAGTCGGTACTCGCTCTTAGCCACCTCGGCCATGCAGGTCGGCCCATCACCCCTACGTAATCCCTAAACCCGCATCCACCATCCACTATGACTGTCACCTCTGCTACCTCTTCCACCACCGTCGCCTCCGCCACCACCCCTACGTAATTTCCAAACCCGCATCCCTCTATCACCCCCATCCCCCTACGTAGCCACTATACCCGTCTCCGCCATCCACTATGACTGCCACCTCTGCTACCTCTTCCACCACTGCCGCCTCCGCCACCACCCCTACGTAATCGCTAAACCCGCATCCATCATCCACCGCCACTGCCGTCTTTGTCACCCGCCATTCCCCCTACGTAACCACTATACACGTCTCCACCATCCACTGTGACTGCCACCTCTGCTACCTCTTCCACCCCTGCCGCCTCCGCCACCACCCCTACGTAATCGCTAAACCCGCATCCATCATCCACCGCCACTGCCGTCTTTGTCACCCGCCATTCCCCCTACGTAACCACTATACACGTCTCCACCATCTACTGCCCCTCTGACCTCTTACCTGGCCCCCTGCCCCCCCCCTCCCTCCTCCACCCACGCCCTCCGCGGTCGTGCGGCGCCCGGCGGCCTCCTTCGGAGAGCAGCCCCGAGATTTGCGGTTGCGGTTGCTTTGGGCTCCTCGGGAACCGCTCTTCGTGGCGCACAGTGCGTGCTTCCGACGCGACTATCTGGGCCGCCTTCGTGACCGCTGAATTCAATGTCTCCGGGATACTTCCCCTCGTGAACTTTCCACTTCATGAATAGAAATTGCCATGCGATGTCCTTTACTTGGATCATTGAGGTTAGTGCGAGCACATAGGAATCAGTCTGAAAAACACCGCTTATTAAATTAATGTTTTGCTATCGATTATCCTGAAAATGCGGCGAAATGTTGGAGTCTGTTCCAGGAAGAAATGGAGATAATATTATATGTATCCCGAATTCGGCGATTCTAGTAGCAGGTAATGAAACAACTTTAGGCATGGAAATTAAATACTAATGAATGACATTTCTTAAATATTTACTGCATTATTGATATACGAGTTTTCTTATGCATTATTATGAATTATTAGAGTGAATTATTTGATCTATGAAATTTCAATACACATTTTTTTATTTATATTATTTTTACCATAAATTATTTTTCAAATTTTTGATAGAGATTTATGCTCCGTGTTTATTGGAAAAATGTTAAGTAACATTTACCTACACATTTAAAATACCAGAAATTAATACTTTATACAAACAAACCTAAATACAAATTGAAAATAAAAATTAATTTTATTGAATTAAATTACGGCATACGCTTAATTAATCAGAGCCACACACACGTTATTCTAATTATTTTCTCTTCTTAGAACAGAAAGTTGAGTAGTCTGTTATCATCTTCTTTGCCAAGATGAAGCTGGATGGAGCAAGTTTCTTTGAAAAGTAATTTGCACATTTTTAATTAAATACAATTATAAACACATTAATTATGAACACATCAGCCAGGCGAGTCAGAGCCACAATGAACATTCATCTTCCTTGAAAGATTTATGCAGTGAAACAGCCAGTATATCATCATACACATTTTTCAGTTTTGTTTGGGCAATAAAAGGTCAAAAAACAGCAATTATGAAAATAAATGAAATTGACATCAGTTGGTAAATATCACATTGATTTGATTAATGCTCGTGTTCACATACTTCTACAATATATTTTCAAGGCCTTTTACCTTTGGCAATTTTTGTCGATTCATAAATATGCGAAAATATAGTGAAATAAAGAATACGAAAACATAGTGCAAATATGTTCAATAAAATATTACTTTTCATAAAAATAATGTTTCAATCACCCACCACAGAAAAATCAGGTAAAGTAATAATTCAAAATCTAACTTCAAGACATTAATTTATAGGTGATTCCCAATTAGAATATTGGTTGTTTTTGATCAATTTAAACCGTTATCTTCATCAGTTTACATCATAATGTGATATCAGAACGACTGTATTATTTTCATATACTTTTATTATGACATACATTTATAATTTTCAAGATCTATGATAATATCAAGAAAATGGATCTAAATTTTAATTCTAAGCTGGATGATTTCTTTAACGCATCTCTGATCATTATTTTGGTTTGAAATCTGAAAAGATGAACTTTCAAGATAAGTTGAAAGTTTATTGATTGATTGAAACTTGATTATTAAAGAATGATTTGCTCAACAATTGAATTCTGAAATATAACACAATTGAATATTAAATTATTGTAGAGTTTGATTTTTGATATATACATTTTTTATCAGGCTTTGGCTCTAGTCTAGTTAACAAAATATATGCAAATATTTCATAATTTTTTAAATTTTTTTATTTAGATATTTATTATAAACATGAATTATTTTCTTTCTTTGCCAATAAACTGCAACTTTTGTGGTTCTCCGAAAATGAATGAGCTATCTTAGGTGATTGATTTGCATGAGTACAATATTTCTTACAGTCAGATAAGTGGGTAGACCCGAACCTGGCTATAGACGCAAGAACAATAAAAACGTAACAGTAATGTAATATAATAATAATAATAATAATAATAACAACAACAACAACAACAAATGAACCTTAAGTTCTAGAGTGTTCAGAGTTTCAATCATAGTTTGTTTAAAGAAATCTATGTCAGTTTAATTCCCAAAGGGTTTGTAAACGCGGGAACGACTGCAAGACAAGTGTCTCCTTGTGATGTTATCGAAGTATCGATGATACAGGAGAAAGGGGGACAAGGATGTTGACACAGATGATAAAAGCTTATATTGGTGAGGTCAGTTACTGGGGCTGCATTAGAAGCAATCAAGATAAACACGTTGCACCACGAATTTTTCCAAGCATGGATAAATAGGTCGTCTAAAAGTATCGGAAAATTATTTTGTGAAAGATAAAATGAGGTTTTTGAGGACAGTGAATGAGATGGCAACAGTGATGGAAGTATGCTAGCAATACAGAAGAGATGTGTAACCTTCCCTAAATGGTAATTGGATATGAGAGAGTGGAATGTAAACTGTGTAGACTAGTGAATAATGATGCGAATATGTTTTCAGGAAGGAGGTGACAAGAATAGAAAATATGAAAAGGACGAATAACAGACAAAACGAGATCCAACTGTAATTTTATAAAAAATATGCGGAAGCGAGGGGTTTCCGTAAATTAGTAGATGACGAAGAAGACAAGTGAATTGGCGACGATCTCTAAGCAGATAGTTGAGAAAAAGACAAACAAGATAAAAAAAATTATTAACTTTTCTTGGTAATTCAACCGCTTGCTCCGTAAGGCTGATGTTTGGAAAATGAAATTTCGCGTTTATTGAACGGTAATTCACATCTTTGTGACCAAGGAATAACAATAAAAAAAAATTAAAATGGAAGCCACAGACCTGCAATCATGAACGTTCAGAGAACACACAACCTATCATCATTTGAATTTGCACATTACGCATCGCTAGCATTAAATAAGTTCCCAAAGTCTCTATCATAATTGCAATTACAAATTTAGTCTTCAGTGTTTCATTTCGTTCAAATAAAGCACATGAACTAGAACAAAACAGAAAACCTATCTAATTAAACTAATAATTTACGAAACCAATAGAGACCAATTAATAACACGAGTGGTGGGTGCACATGAATTATTTTCGGAATAAAATCAATTCCCTTCCCCAATTATTATAGTGCTTAACTGCCTGAATTAATATTTTTTTCTCTTCACATAGGCATTTAGTGAGCCTTAAATGTAGATAAATACAAGCTTTCTTTCTTTTTATGGAATTATATAAAGTTAATCCTGAATCGACTTGTTAAATCATATTTCATCGAATAGAGTATGTGGTATTTATAATTTTCGCTTTAATCATTGATATGATTTTGGGTCTAAAGTGTTTTTTAATTTAAAATTACCTCATAAAAGGAAAAAGAACTTGTATTTAACCCGATAAATGATAAAGATCATAAAGATAAACTGTTAAAAATTTGAAGTGTAAAGGTAAATGGGCATAATTCATAATATTTTATATTTAAAAAGTGTATTTCAATCAGTCATTTATCTTATCTGAAGCAATGGAAAAACCATTCATTTGGTCCGTTTATATACTATTAATTTAGAACGAATTTCGTCTTGCAGGTGCGCCGACATCCGATATGCCCGTGTAGGAGGAAACTTCCCCGTCCATGCGCACGCGGCCCAGGCGGCGGTGGGGCAGCCCCGCACGGTGTCGGGCGAATCGGCAACGCCGCCGGCCGCGGCCGAAACGAGCCGCGCCAGAGCCGAACCCGGGCCGGCCGGCGGTCGGCGGCGACCAAGGTGCTGGAGGCGGTGGTGACGGTGGGTGTGGTGGAGGCGGTGGCTGTGGGGACGGCGAGGCCGACGGTGGAGTCGGGGGTGGTGTCGGTGGTGGTGGTGGAGGCGGTGGCGACGGTGGAGGGATCGGCGGGGTGCGGTGGCGGTGGTGGGCGGTGGCGAGGGTGGCAGGGGCGGGGGTGGCGGTGGCGGTGGCGGTGGCGGTGGCGGTGGCGGTGGCGGTGGCGGTGGTGGTGGCGATGGCGATGGCAGTGGTGGAGGCGGAGGTGGAGACGAGCGCGGGGCTGCGGCGGGAGGGGCGAATGCGCGGCCGGCGCGGAGCGGCCGCGGCGGCGGCGCCGCGAAAAAGGAGCAGCGGAACCTGTGCAAATTGCGCGCGCGGCCGCGGCGCCGCCCCCGACGTCCCCGCCGCTGCGGGGCCCGATCGCCGCCTCCGCGCGCCCACTGACTTACCACGCCGTCTCCCTCGGTCGCCGACGCCCGATTCCGCCACCTCTGCCACATTTACCGGCTTCACATTTCCGTCACCCCCAGGCCCCAGCTCCGAGTCTTCTATTGCAGATTGCCGCCTTCGTCGTCTCCGTCGGTGTCAGTTACCGATTGCCGCTTCCGCCTACTCCATCACATCTGTACCTGAGCTCCCTCAGTCACCGATTCTCGATTTTTCCACCTTCGCCACCTTTAGCGGCTCCGTCGTCCCCAGTCCCCAGCCTCGAGTCTCATTCTCCGACTGCCACCTTCCCCACCGCTGCCCCCCACCATGACTGCCGCTCCGTCTCCTCATTTCCGGATTGCCGACTCCGATTGCTCCCACTCAGTCTGCCGCGTTCACCGACGCCGTCTCCCTCAAACACCGACCACCGCTTCTGCCACTTCCACCACCTTTACCGCCGCCTTTGCCGATTCACCTTTACCGTCACCTCCAGTTCCGAGCTCCGAGTCTCCAATCCCTACCAACCCTCTGAGGGTCCCAGTTCTCGACTGCTCTTTCTGCCGTCTCCCTCAAAGCCGAGCCTGGTTGTCCTTCGTGACGTCTCCATCGCCCCAGCCTTCATTTCCCGATTGATGACTCAGTCGTTCTCAAACACCGTCTGCCACTTCCTCCGTCTCCGCCACCCTACATCTCCGGTGCACTCAGTTTCCCGATTTCTGCTTCACTGTCTCGTCCCCAGCCCTGAGTTTCAAACTCGGGATAGTCGCCTTTGCCGTCTCCATAGACCCCTGTTACTGATTGCAGCGTCCGACCTATTTGCCACCTTCACCGTTTCTGTCCCCCCCCGCCATCTCCATCGCCCCAGCCTTCACTTCCAGATTGCCATGCCCGCCGTCTCCGTCGCTCGCAGTCACCGTCTGCCTCCTCCTTCGTGTTCACCAACTTTATCGCCTCCGGGTCACGTAGCTCGTGATTGCCGTTGCCGTGAGTGCAGTCCCCGAAATCAGCCTGCGACGTACTTCTCGCTCGCCGCCAGGGATTGCCGCCTCCGTCGCCATCACCTCCCGTCCCCGCCTATTTCTGTCTCTCCCATTGTTGCCCACTACTTCCCACCGCTCCTCACCATTTCGTACTACCGCATGTTCGCACAGCCTCCTTCACTTCCTCCCTCCTGCCTGCTACCCCAAACAATCTCCTATCCTTGACACCCGTCTACACCAATCGTCCTGCGACTTGTCCCGCTACTCCACCTATCCTTGCCTCCCCTACGAACCCATTGTTCCCATCCTCTTTATTCGTTACCGTATGTATCCTTGGGCCATCTGGCGCTCCTTAACGACGCTCGAAAATTCCTATCGGCGTAGGTGGTTCAAGGCATCAATTACTGTCATTGCAGTGCCTCTGACCGGGAGGTCCTAGGGTTTGGAGTTCCGACGGTGGTAGGATTTTCGACGCTAGCTAGACAGATAGGTCGAATTTAGCCGCTGTCTGGACTATAATTGTAGCTGTCGGTTGCTCTGATCGGCAGTTGTCAAACCAAGGGAATGCAGTACCCTAGCAAACGGGCCACGGACCGCGCGCCATATTTCCTTCGTCTTCATTGTTCTATCCTCCCTCCTTACTTACACACACTTACACTAACATGCACTACAATAATTCATATGCCAGGAGACCAGTCGGGAGTGCAGAAGTTTTTCCAAATGGGGTGCAGAAGTTTTTCCCCACTGATGAGGGACGCCTTATTAGGAAGAACTTCGTACACCGAGGGTTGGTCGGCGGCGAATCTTGCCATTCCGCGGGGGATGATCACCGCTACCTCCCGCGATAATAACATGCACTACACTTACGGGACTAAGAAACTTAAGGTTCACGCACCCTGAATCATCAATCAATCAATTATTTGACGATTCTTATCGCTCCCAAACCACCGACCGCCTCTCCGCTCCCTAACGAACCCCTGGCGAGGAAGATTTGGCGTGGCGCTGGAGCACGGTGGGAACGCTTGTTTTCTTTTTTCACCTCCCTCCCTGTTTCTTCCAAACGTTTTGCCAAGGACCCTGACCATCTCTTTCACCATCTACCTCCGCTCGCCGCGTCCTCCTCCCGCTGGTGCCGACCCAGCCTGCCTCATCTCATCTTCTTCATCTGCCTTCTCTTTCCCAATCTCCTTGCCGACGGCCTTCCTCGCCCTAAGACGCAATCCAATTGCGACGCTATACGCATCAGTGTATTCAGAGAAAATTTTAATGTGGAATTTTGGCATTGATGTAGCTTTAATACTCATGATGGGGGAGAGTGAACATTCTAAGCTTATAATAAGCGAAAAATAAAGAAATATAAAGGTAAAATAATTAGCACTGATTAAATAGAGATTCGACTCAAGATTTAAAATGATGTTACCAAAAAGTTTTAATCAAAGGAAAGATAATCTTCTCTATGGTCTCCTTCGATTAATTGTTGATGTTAATTTCCATTCATTGTTTCTTTATTTAGTTCGATATGACTTTCATTGTCCCTCACACACTCGATCTTGTCTCCTTGTACCTCCCATTTCACAGTCACCACATTAGGTGTGCCAAAGCACCTACTTTGTTGTAGGTGCCTTCCATCAAGTTATCTATGATTCTCATTGAACACAGGTTAAATTAATTCATGTCGTTTTCTCCATCTATTCTTATCTACTGTCCCTAATGTCATCAATGTCCTTTCCTGGCATCCTCAACCATCGCTCCAACCAACCGCTGCTCTGACACGCCTGTGGGGAAGAGATAACAATACGCGAAGTTCAATTACGTTTCAAAAAGCTCTCAGGGGCAAATAAGCACAGTTTCAACATCCTTAGTATTATGTATCCTTTTTTGTTGGACTCTCTTCCGTTCATACATACATCCGTTCAACAGATCGGATCATAGGACACTAGGGATGGTTCTTCGAAAGATTTTACCTGATGAAGAATCGTCCCTGAAGACAGCACAAGAAATATACAGCACAATGTACAGAGCAATGCAAGATTCTCAATGAAGGCAAGAGGTCTTGAGATAATTAGAGAAAGATGATTGGAAATACAATGGACGTGGAATGCATTCTAAACATTATGGAAAATAATGTTTAAAAATTCGCACAAATAGCTGTAACCATAGAGACGTTTTGGGACACGAAGTTTGAAATAATAGTTTACACTGACACTGCAGGAATTCACATTTTAAAATGTAAACTTGCTTCGGAAATCAACTATTTTTCTATCCTTTGTTTATCAGAAATAAAGTGTCCATTTGTGACACTATTTGGTACGTAATGGTTTCAGATAACAGGAAAAAGGATGCATACTAGCATAGCGACGAACGTGAATAATCATGCACACTGCGCATTTCCATGTCCATGAGTCCGAGATGCAGCTGTATCATTGTCCACATTACCGAAGCGCAAGAGCCACGTCGAAGCAGATGGCGGGGAAAGTACCGCTATAACACTTGATCGCATGCTTTGTCTTTCAATACCATTATTTGCCTAATGTAACGACCACTGCAACGGGATCCAAGCCGTCCCTACGATTTCGGGAACTCTCCGGCGGATAGCGCGCTGTAAAGGGGCCTTGTAGCGGCTTCTGTGTTGACAGCACAGAACACTAAAGGATTTATTGGATTTGGTTCACATTTTTTATTAAAATTCAGTTAAGTTAGATACATATGCCCCGGCTGATTGTTGTGGAATACACAATGGCCATACTATATTAGACTGTATTACACACTATATTAGTATCTTCGATTGAATGTTGTGAGTCTGAGTTGTACTGCACTGAGGACGCGGAGGAATAATTGCAACTTTCTTCATATTCTGGCAGCGAAATTGAATGAGGTGAAATTGTTACTGCACGATTGAACTGTTGTGGCTGGTATGTTGATGGACTGGGTTTTGGTGCTGGAGTTGTTCGAATGAACTCACGTTCACGAATCTGTATTTCTGTGTGCCTCAAATTGCCCATTTCCGCTTGGAATAGTGTATCATTTATGATTTTTTCTGCCATCTGTCTCTGATCTTTCGGTAAATCTCGCAATTTCACTGCGACATTTTTTCCAAAAATGTCAAATCGGTCGTCCCTTAACAAAGGACGTTTGAAATGTTCATTTACGGAATGTAATACTTTATTAGACAAATCTCTCGAATGTGATGAATGACCCTTTCTTTTGGAAGGTCTAGAGCGACTTGATGTCTGCTCAGGAGATTCAGGGGAAGAAGCTGTTCCTGTAGAATAATCATCTCTATCTTGTGAACACAGTGTCGCGGCCGAACGATGCCGTTCTACACGAGCGGTGTCCATTGTACAAAAAGGGCTCACTGCTCACCTCCCAGTAGTGCTACGCCATTTCACAGGAATAAGCACTCAGGCACAGAATGACAGTGCGAGAGGGTACTTTAAAACATATGAGAAAAAGTATTGGATTATTCTCTAGTTAGGTAACATTCAAACTTTAATGGCAAAAACATCACAACTTCAATCAAGGAGAGAAAAGGTGAACTTTCTAAAATAATAGTAGGCGACAATTAAAGTAGTATAAAATGAATATAAATATTTTAACAAGAAAACAGAGTTCCGACTTTTGTTTTAAAGAGATATTAGAACCTGTTTTCAAGAAAAAGTTCCCACGGCGTGACTTTATTTTAAAGAAGCTTCGTGTGGCATCTCCAACGCTCTAAACAGTTTTTAAAGTATTTTCGTATATATGTTAATTTTTGTGTGTTTTATTAGATTGGAATAGCATAAACAATAGTCATTCACCCACTAGGGGACCGTGAAGCGATGACACCCTGTGGACTGGAAGGGGGCGGGGGGGGGCGGACATTTCGGACTGCTTTTTCTCCCGATGTTTGGATATGGAAGAAAAGTATAATTATACTATTTAATTGATTTCTTAAATATTTATTTCTAAATTTCAGGATAATTTCGGCATATTGCTCTCCAGAAAATGTTAGCAATTAATACAAATTACGTTGCCATATTCCAGTTAGAAATTTGTTAGCAAATTTTTAACTAAGAACTAAGTTGGATACAGAGCGTTCGAAATGTCTCTCCGCAATGTCTACTTCTTCATTCTATTGCCTTTGATTCGTAAAAGCTCAAGCCCGGGACGGCGTCTTCGCCCTGCCTGTTTTATTATGTAACCAGAACAAAAGGTGCTTGATGTGAATTGCGATGAAATATACAGAAATGACGGTGTTTCGTCCACCCTAGTCCATTATGTAACCCCAACAAAGGCGCTTGATGAATTTCAATGAAAAACAAAAATAACGACATTAAAATGATAATAATTTGTAATGAATGGTAACGTTTTGTACTTTTCACTATATTATTACATAATGTGTTGAAAATGTAAATTTATACTTTGGTAACATATAAATAAAACAAATTTTCAGAGTGCCTTTAATTAATAAATAAAATGCTTAGTTTATGAAAAACACTCCTATTCACGTATTTGTAATTATCCAACTATCAAACCAACCTCTATTCTCCCCTATCAAGGTATCATTCAAGGGAGACTCGAATTCGGATCAGAAAAATATAGTCATGCATAGAGCAAACCTAAAAGAGACATTTCATTCTAACTCACATTTTATTTGCAAGAAAAAAACCTTTTAACAGCAGTTTCTGTACGCATGGAATAGAAATAATAAACCAGATGACTATGAAGCTGAAGGGTGGATTGTACCACTCTTTAAGATTTGATTTAAACTGAGTAAGCGCATTGCACTATTTAGAAGTAAATCGGAATATTACTGCTCGTAGTTTTCATTCCATTTTTCTCCCTTAAAACATTCTAAGTAACTAGCGGCAAAATTCTGATTTATTTCTAAATTACACAAAGTGCTGACACAATCCAAATCAAAACAAATGTTAAATATTTCCTTTATCCAGAAAGTCTTTTAGTTTGGTACTCCCAATCCATAGGATAACACATTAAATATTTTAAAAAATGCTGTTTTCCGACGCAGATAACTTTCTCTTCTTACGAAGTTCCTTCGTAAGGGCAAGGAAGTAAAAATACATTTCCTTTCAAATGTAACGTAAGTTATCGCGGAGTGACCAAAATACGTTCACCGTAGTGGAAGTGTTCATTTATTGATCAGTAGTTATCCCATGTGTCCCGGCTTGTATATTGATTGTTGATATTGCTGCAACCGAGCGATACCGTTTGCCGCCCCGGGGCTGTGTCGCGCACGATCCATAATTGGGTCGGAAGGGGCAGTAAAAGTTTCACGAAGCCGTAACTTCCTAACGTAGCGGGCGGGGACACAGCTCCCGCTGCGTCCGCCGAGTAAATGTGACGGAAGGAAAGGAGTTTCCTCCGAGGAAACCGCCCGCTGCCTTCGGATCTGCACTTCGTCCGCACAACTGCGCAATGATCTCCGCTTGTACAAAGAAACTGTTGATTCGATAAGTAAATCTTTCATTCGTGGATGTGTATATGTCTGGTGAATGCCATACTCATTTCTAAGCATAAATGCGCACGGCGTACAAGTAGAAGGGGTTGTAACTACATTTCTGGCCCTCTTTTTCACTAAACATTTTGTTTACTGTACTAGAAGAATAATAAAATGAAAACTTTTATGTTAAGATATATAAAATTGGTTTTAAAGCCTCTGTGACGGCTCATGAACAGCGTACTAGCTTCCCATGCTGCGGTCCCGGGTTCGATCCCCGGACGAGGCAAAAATAGAGTTGTAGGTTTCCTTTAAAATCATCCCAGTTTCTATAGTTGTGTGGCGAAGGAAATCTCAAGCAGGCGGATCTTGCTAGTTACGGTGAAGAGAATACGTCATATTCGTCTCATGTCGCTCTTACCCCCAAGCATGGGAATTTAACTAGGTCCAGGCATTGGAGACACCAGTGGCTGGCCTGCGAAGTCGGACTACCGACGCAGTAACCCCAAATACATATTGCACGGTGTGTGATTGGTTTTATGTTGAACCAATCACAGGGTGGCCAGATGGTTTGGAGAGCTTCTACTCCAAATGATGTGTATAAATTATCCAAAGCTTCAACTTTAAAAGGGAAAATTCCAAAATTGATCATATTCACGGAAATAAAATGTTTTATTACGTAGTGTTACGTGCCTCATTTCGAAATTTTCTTGCTCACGCCTATGAATCAGAATTTAGGTGAGGGAGGAAGCTTAACCGTTTATGACCTCCCCTTTCTTGGGCATCACTTGGGTGTTCCTTCCACTCGAAGAACGATGGCAGAGTGATAATGGAAGAGGAATGATGATCGTAAATGAATAATTACAGATGCGGTGTTGATTCAGATGGGATTCGTTGTCATTGAGAGGCCAACCAAGCCCTAATCATATGTTGACAACCTTTGCGACACTGCACCTCGGAAAATGGCACTCACAGAGTTCACTCACATTGTTAGTTCTGGCTCAGAAATTTCACAGCGATAGGATGTAGAATGGCGTACTTGATTGATTGTTTAGTATTTTCGAGCGCGACAACTGTCAAGATCATTATTTCCGTAAGGGCAATGTAAGGGCAACGCGTGATCTTCCCCCGCCAGAAGGCGAGATCCGGCGCTGAGATTCACGTTGGAATGCGAAGTTTTCCCAGCCAGATATTTCCCACCAGCGGACATCGTCCTTTGCAACATAGAAGAAAAAATTAAAGAAAAAATTGCAGCTTTTTTGAGAAAATAATTGTATACAAATTGCATATATTTGTGCAAAATACGCGAAAACAATTCTACATTTACGAATAATCTGTCAGGATTTTCTTTGAAGAATATATATTGTCTAGTAACAAATATCTGCCTGGAATACTGTTGTTAAAAAGACGCCGAAACAATTTTGAACTTTTGCAGTTTTCGAAAATTTAGAGTTCAACCTGAATGATATCTGCGCCATTTTTAAGCCATTTGCGAAATCAGGATCTCACAATGCAAGTTTTTGTCGAAAAATCGCCGCAACGATACAATAATTTATACTACGTAAGAAATATTGCGAAAAAGTAAAAAAAAAAATCAACTTAAAAATGACCTGCACAGGCGAAACGATCAAAGAATGATTATCAATCAAGAAAGACAATGTTATCTTGATGTCTTAAGATTAAATGACCAGGATTTAATGAAAACAATACTGTAGTTGCGAGAGACAAATATCTTTCCAGTGACATCGAAGGAATGTTGATTCACATTTTGGAGATCATAAAGTTTAATCCTGATAGCCTACTAAGGACTGATAACTTGATCGTTGTTGGAGGAAGTTGAGTAAACAAAACAAAACAAAAACAGGTAAGTCCCCAGAAAAATGTCGTTTCAAATGTAATAAGTATGATAAAGTTAGTACGATTTAAATATAGTTTATTGAAATTAACTTTTGAAATGCACGCAAATTCATGCCTGAAAACTCCGTAATCAACATTAAAATTTCAAAGGAGTAATTCTGAAGCAATTCCAACAGAAATAAGGCTTGACGTAATAATTCTGGGAAAAGGGTTCTGCAGCAGGCATATTTTATTTCCCTGGTGGTAGTGAATAGCAGTTTCCCTTTTGTGAGCTCAGACTTTGCGTCGTCAAAGTCGTGAGGAGAAAAGTGAAAACGTCATGGGAAGGAGACGTGTAGAAAAGTGTTTGAGGGAAGCTAGAAGGATGCAACTTTGGTGACTGCGTTTAGAAATCGCGAGTCAAAGAACACGCATTTGCATGGACAAGAAAAAGTGAAATAGTAATTTTAGTAACTTTTAAGAGGCTAATATTAGACTTTCTTTTTTCATTCTGACATTGAAAATTGAAAATTCATATATTAAATAGTGTTCTTCACAATGTGTCGAGAAGCATTACATTGAGAAATGAAGTTTTTCAATAGCCTTTTTTTCTTCTTCATTTAATACATCTTAAATGTAATTGAGACAACGAATTGCTAAAAAATATACTAAATGAAAGTAAATACACTATTTTCAAATTGACAACTCTCAAATGCTAACGCACCCGGTGTAGCTCTCGAGAGACGTGACATATTTTCAAACAATAGTATTTTAAATTGTGTTGAATATTTAATTTTTTCTTTGGTATCAATTTTATTTGTGGTAGTTTTAGTGCGGGCTCTGGAATAGCGTTTATAAAATATTTCGTCATCCCACCTACGTCAATTGTCTTTTTACATACCTCTACCAACCGGTATTCTCCCATCACAAAAAATCTTTGTGAACAAAATAACAGTGAGATACTAGACATGTATATGGAATGAAGGATGGTACAAGTATTGGCAGGTACGCCTGAGTGTGCGTATCCTTTCTACGAAGGTCACGCCGATCGTGATGTGGGAGCTCTGCACTCCTGCCAAGACCCTGATCACTTCAACAACACGCAGTCATCAATGTAGTGACATGTTAAACATTCTTGTGCTTCATGAGCCCCCTTATCCAGAGTAGTTACTTTTAGAATTAAGTTAGTTCTTAAGGTTAATTTATGTCAGTTTTAAGGTTAATTTAAGTTAGTTTTTAAGGTTAATGTAAGTCGCCAAAATGTACATATGTAAAACTACTATAGTATTGATCTATGTAATTTACAATGCCAAAAAAAAAGAAAGAAAGAAAGATGTTATATCTTCTTATTATAGCCTTCAACATATTATAATTGAAAGGCTCGGAAACTCACCGTGTTATAATTTTTGTAATGCTAAATTTTTTGGTTCCTGAAATCTATTGTCCTTGCCGTGTGATACTCAAATACTTCAATATTTATTGATCATAGTTGGTTCTCGGTTGTTTATTTTTTTTATAAAACACCAATGATTAAACCAAAATATCTCCTTTCTTACTGTCTGAAGCATTTCCGTATAGTTTTTTACGCTTTACACCCGAACTTTTGAATTTGTAGTTTGATTAGCGGCGGCGATGGTAACGATTAGAGTATCGGGCTGTTATTCCCAAGTTTGTGGGTTCAATTTCATGGAATTTTAAGGGCGAAAAAATCCTTCGTACGCCTTCCATCGGAGGAGAAGTAAGGCCGGCTGCCTCATGTTAGTACATTCAATGCATGTAGAAGATCCTTAAGCCTAACTGAAGCCTTTGAGCTAAATTCAAATTTACCTGTTTCGTCGCACAAGTAATGCCGTTTTTCTCTCCTAGTTGGTGAAAGGAGCGTCGCGAAATTTGAGTGGTCAGTCGAAAGAGCAGGCCTCATGGCCTGAGTCCCACCACGTAAAATAAGGCATCGGTTCAGTGCAACTAGCAATGTGTGTGAGTTCATGAAGTGGCGCATCGGTAACTTGAGCTTCGCCCACCGAGAGAACCAATGGCTAAGCACCGACAATTTTGGATACCGTATACGCAGCTGCGTAGGACATCACTATCGTCCAACTCCGGGTTCTGGAAGGCTCCTGATTGCTTGTTTCCGTGGCTTCTTCCAATCAATTCTTCGAAGCAATCTCTTAAAGGGGCGACCCTTCTTTTCCCAATTATCCACCGGTCCAATACTGAGGAATCTGTGTTGGATAGGGGGCAGATTTGAATGACCTAAAACATCGTCAAAAATGATCAATAAAATGATTTTAAAATGCTTTAAAAATGCCCTAAAACCAAAGAAAAATGACGTTAAAAATCATGTCAAAACCAGTTCGGTTGAACAACTCTAGCTGTTGGATACGTTATTGCTATAATCGAGACTTCTTTCATTCGTTCGAGTGAACTCAACCTGCAAACTTTTGGTTTGGACTGTTATTTGCCAGGAAATCTCTCTCTTTAGTTACCCCAAAATCGGCTGAACGGGGAATGGCGCTGATATGCGTCACAAGAATTACATACAACGGCTGTTAAAACAATTTCTGAGCGAACAAATCGAATAGGCCACTGAGTAATTCCGTGAATAACATTTGTTGCATATTGTAAATATTATTTGAAGCAAGTACCATTAAAAATGATATTAAAATCGATGACGTCAGCGAAAAATGCATTAATAATGGCGGAAAGAGGTAAAAAGATACTTATTAGTCTAAATCAAAATTATGACTATTTAGTCTAAATCAAAAGATAAAAAACCAAAAGGCATTTCCTTTTGTCATAACATAAAATTATTCTTACTAAAGGATTTTAAAAAAATTTTTAAAATCGCCCCTAGAAGAAAGTTTGCGGAAGGTCATTTCTGGGGGTTCTTTCCCCCAACTCTCATCCACCATTTCTCCATCATCGTTCAAATCATAGCAACACCACTTGCCTCATCATCCATCCAGCCATTTCAGATACAGCTGAAAAGACTAGGAAATCATGATCATAATGAAGATTCCCCATCCTATCCCCACTTACCCCTTTAGGGACGGACGCCTGCTGATCTCATGGGTCTTTCTCCATTCAGCCTCCATGATTTAAAATTCCGCTCGTGTTGTGTCAGGCCAAAGGTGAAATTGAGATGTGGCGCCATATAAAGACTATTCTCCATTTATTAAACCTTCAAAGGTGAAATTCGACTCCAGGATTCGGAACTTGATTGAATGTTTTGGATTTAATTTTTCATCTCAAGACATTTTCTTGGCTATTTTTCATGCACCTAATCTTAACCCAGGACCTTAATATTCATAGAAAGATTTACGACACTTGGCAAAATATAAATTTGATGCAATTAAAACTAGCCAGCGTTGTTGTTAATCATATTTCTCAGATTTATGTGGCTTCTGCCTCGTCACACATAAAACGTATTTAAGTATAACTGTGTTGTTTCGAAAAAGTAACATATCAGATATAATTATAAATCATAAAAGTGTTAATTATCAATAATTATACACATAATTTTATAAATGATTCGCAAATCCACGTGAAGGTTGAGTCGTGCACTACAAAAAATGTGCATGAGAAGTAGAATTTCTCTGTTTTGTGCTTATGCACTGTCGCGTCAAGTTTTGACATTCTGATGTGTCAGTCTTTAACGTTTACTTTTTGTTCAACTTTTAGTAACTGAGATCTCAAATACTAAAATACATTTGTTTAATTAGCAACATATTGTACATTTTTCTCTAAACCTTCAACAAAAGATAAAACATTCTTTCAACTACAATATTTTCATTTGTATTAGCGAGTAATACACAATTAACACGTGAGATGTCTTGCATACTAACTTTCCGCGTGCCGATTGTGAACATATCGTGGCTCTATAAATGCGTCGGTAATGAGATGTGACTGAATGGAACTTTATTAGCGTAATTAAATGGATACATTGAGGGAATAAAGGAAATTATTTGTTTCTGATGACACAAATGCTGTGAAGACAAAAGATCTGCACGTGTATTGTACTAAATTGTAAGTGTGCCAGAAATGTCTTATGTAATAAAGTAACACACTCGTAGCGTATGCAATCTTATTTTTAACCATGGTAGTTCAAGTCATTAAGAGCATTTTGATCAAGTGAATAGTTAAAAAATAATTGCCATTATATTCATACAGCGAAATGTTATATATATATATATATATATATATATATATATATATATATATATATATATAATTGCATAAAAATAATTAAAAAATGCAAAAAAATAAGGAATAGGCAATTCATACAAAAATATGCTGAATGAAATATGTTATCACACGTTGAAAGATTCAAAATGTTTTGAGACACACTAAATATGTCGTTATTCTTGTATGGTGTTTCTATAGTTTTTTGTCACCTACAATGCTACGAAACGAACAACAATGACTTTTGGAAATATTATTTATTCATAATGCTTTCAATTCTTTTTACATTATGAGTTCAAATACATATGTGTCATCAATTTACATCCGAAAGAAACTACGAAAATATTGCATCATTGACGATAATACTAGAACACATGATGCACTACATTGCATCACTAAACAACATAATGACTTAAACAACAGTATGCAATAAGAAATTTGTGTAAGAAAGAAATTGTAAATCGTGCAGCAACCCTGTCAATCATTCCATAACCGTGGTAATAAGTTCATCGGTGATCTAAACTCAGTTATCGAAGAAAAAGCTCTACGAACCAGATGTATATCGAGAGAACAGGTTGTTGTCGTACGAGTGGAGTGCCTATCCTTTTTATACTGAGCCAGTAACTCGTGCATTTGAGAGAACCGGCTTCGCACGTAGGCTTAATCCGAAGCGTCCAAGGGCGCGTGCAGCGCTGATTCACGCCGAGACCGCACCCTCGTCCCGAGGCAACTCGAGATTTCACTGCTCGTTACCTTGCGTCAACGCTGTTTTACGGCATCTCGTTGTTTCGTTGACAGAACCGGTACCATCACACATTCATTGAATTAGCTGAAAGAGCGTTCTATTTATTTTGTAAGGTTATAGAGAACAAGCCAGAGTTGGCATTGCACCACAAACATTATTTTTGTCGGACGTTTTATGGAAATGTATATTTGAAATGCAATTACTTTTAGAGGAAATTATTATTGTCAAACACACTTTACGCATGAAGGTAAAACTATTTTTTCATCTATTAAAATAAATTTTTACAGAGTAAATGTAAGACAGGAAATGAACCTATAGAGACATTATATGTTTTAAAAAATACATCTTACTACTTTATGAATGAATATTTGTTATTTTCAATGGTCTTACATGTACTAAGTTACCAAGTTTCATTGTCAAGTTTCGACGAAGTGTTTCAATGTTACATTGAAGAAGAGTGAGGGTCATGATAAACTAATACAAGGGAGAACAATAATTTAAAAATACATTGGCCAGAATTACATCTCTGTTGTAAAGTAAAGTCAAATCGAAAAAATATTTAAATAGCTTGGAACAAATACTTGGTTATGACTCATAACTTATGAGCCATTATGTCGCTCTTAACACTTTCATACTTGCGAGGAGTGAACTTCAAAATCGTCAGGTACAGTTCTAGAAGAAAAAAAAAAAGACTTTTATTCTGAACTGGTAAGGCGTAAGCTTCCAAACATGACAGGAAATACGAACTTTGAGTTGTCGAACAATTTAACACACTTTACAAGTAGATGTTTTTCCTCTTTTCTAGAGTCAGTCCCACTTAGTTGCAGTGTACGTAAGGCTTCCTCTCCAGTGTATGCGCGTTGTGACGGGCAGGTCTTTTTTGATTGATTGATTAATAGCAGTTGACGTGTCGAGAAACGTTAAAAATCAGTCAATCGAATCAGGGAAACCACGGAAATCACTGATCAGAACAGCGGCTGCCCTAAGAATTTCATTCCGGCAGACGACACAAACTCCCCAATGTTAAACACATCAAGTAAATTACTGTAAGAAGGAACCAATTTGACAGGTCGCAAAACAAATCAAACTCATATTGGTTGATTACTTTTCAGGAAGTTGTGTCGAGTCCTTTTGCAAATGAAGCAATGCCTACAGATGCATTAACGAATTGAAGAATTCCACTTGAAAAATTGTTTTATTTCGTTGAAAATGAAAAACGTTACTGAATATTAGATTATACCGGTGAATAATTAAAGCAATGAATTAAAGTCAACATTCACTAAGAAAATTTCAGCAATTTCCTTTACTTAATAAAAGAAAGAATTCAGTTAATCATTATTAATCAGAATAAAATACTCTTCCACAGCGACATGACATCATGCCGGAAAGCCCAGCGTATCGAAGCAATTATGTCAGAGAAAATAATCGCGGTTAAATAAATTACAGATTATATTCCAAATGGTCGCGCTACTCGCGCTGATCCATGCCTTGTTATGCACATTAGTACGAATGTTTCGTCAACAGTCGCACGAGGAAAAATTTGCTGGAATAATTCAGAGGTGCCGATCACTAATTCTGTCTCTGACACTTCGTCGCTCACGCGGTAGGGTTCTTCTCTTCTCATTTCTCATCGCATGTCGTTGCGCTGTGTCTCGTGAATTTTCTGTCGTCTGGCACTATCATGACACGCAAAGTCGAAAAATCTAGCCTTATTAGCTTCATAAAGATCAGCAAATTTCTTGAGCTGGGACAGTAACGGTTAAACAAATCTCGCCCTCTCGTCTTTTTCAATACCATAACAGGTTCAAACAGCTGTTACAGACCAATATACCGCTGCAGCCAACAGTTTCAGCCCATTTCAGTCGATCAGGAATGACTTCAAAAGGCGACATCGGTGACCCGACAAAGTCTTAATAGACGTACAGGACGATCAAACATTTACATACTTGGCAGTTATTGTTAAATGTTCTCGTGTCAGAAAATATTATGTGCTACCATATCTTCATCACGTCGGTCCTCATGTTTCCAGATTTACGAAATGCCGATTTGTTTTGTCATCACCGTCGTCCTTGATTACAATTTCCCATTTCCAGAAAGACTCCTAGAAAATTCACTACCCATTAGCCTGCAAAATCAACCTTCAGTATTACGTCAATTCAGAGCTTTCCATGATCAAACACGGTTAACATCAAATACCGATTTCCAGTTGTTAAAGCTCGCATGCCAGCACCCTGGTTTTTTTCTTTCTACTTCAATAACAAACATTTAATAGTGGGCAGAGTTGGTAGTTGAATGCGCTCGCCATCGTTTTGAGTAACTTCCTCTAGAAATTGCACCGATTCACTGCCAGCGTTCATCGTGTTGAACACCAAGATTTTCAATAAAGAAACTCACATTTTCTCGCTTCAGCCTTCATCAGTTCAATGTCGCTGTCACAAAAGGCATAATTGACCGACACAGCACAGGTCTTCTGAGATACTCCGGTTTGATACCAGAAAGCTCAAATGCAGCCTAGCCTGACGGGACTCTCGGTCTTAGGGAATTCCGATGTCCATTCTACTAAGCCGTGTTACATTACGGTCATCGAGTTTGCAGGACGGGAGCCACCCCCTACCACACGGCGCAGTTCCGATGATCTTCTTTCGGCGAAAACTCGCATTTCGTCTCACCTCTTCATATGAGCTTCCGACTGCAAACACAAATCTGCGCCAGCGCTTCGAAACGATCACGATCGTCAATCGTACGTTAATAAAGGTTCGCATGCAGCAGTAGCAAAATAGATGATGGCTTAAGGTCATTCGTCGTCGACTTGTTAATAGTCGAAATTTTTTCCATGGCGTAATCAAATACGATTGGTTTCTTCGTTTATCCTATTTCGAGTAGTTCTTCTAGGTCCGTGGACGTCGCCAGCTCTCCTCAGTAACGCGAAAAGAGTTCGGAATTCGTGGTCTGCGAGTGTTAACGCAGCAGTGTGGCGCCACCTGCAAAGTTCCTGCATAAATCTGGTTTTATATGGTTGCCTCATAAATTCACAGATTTTCAGCACGATCCGTAACTCGATTTCTGACTTCCCCAGAAAAGCGTGATTGCTCACGTAATTTAACTGAGAACTGGCAGACGCGTTCGTAATCGATGATTTTCCATTTTCTTTTGCATTTTCCTCATCAGATTAATCACATTTTCATTCATTTTCTTTGTTTATCGAAACTTTCCTCACACATCACCACTTCTGTTTTCGTAATTTGACTAACTTTCAGAGCGAGTTTGTTTCGTCCGAGCGACAGCCGTTACTGCCGTACGGCAATGCCTTCATTTACGATATCGCCTATTTTATTAAATGTATGCTCAAACACTTTCAGACCGTAGGTTTTGTATCTTTCTTTCGCGCTGGTCCGAATTCCCCCTTACTCCTGATCTAGTTCAACGGTGTTTTCCTTCGAGCTGATTTCATACCGATGGTCGAACTCTCCGGTTTCAGTTTTGCGATTTGGTTATTCAAACAAGTTTATTCATTCATCAGCCTTTCTATATTTCTTTCGTAAAACTCTGAAATCGCACCATTTTTCAACATTTCATACTTCCCGGTTCTTAATTCGATTTAAATTTCACTCGTTTAGTTTGTTAACTCCGCATGAAAACATTTATGCGACTACGAAGAATAAAGTCTCGAGTTCTCCCAGTTACTGACTAAGTTCAGTATTTCCGTCAATTCTGCGCATTTCATTGTTTTTCTGAAATGTGCGCAATACGATTTTTTCATTAAACACAAGACAAAAATAGTAATATCATTAAATAGAATACAAACAACTTATCATTAACAGTTCATTGGGTTTAATGTCTTTATAATGTCTTCATACCATTTTCGCTTGTTATAAAATTCAAATTTGTTTGTATCGTGCAGCAACATAGTATTCGTGCAACACGGCTTCAAGACAAATTAGCTGAGGGCAGCTTACTGGGTAATAAAGATACACTATTTACTTAGAAAGATTTATAATGCTCCTCTTGCTCTGCCTGTGAAGCCAGTGTAGAGCCTGAATTAGGTTGTGACGGACGTACAGCGGGGTGACAGAGTGTCACCTGAAAGAAGTTTAAAGATAAAAATGTACTTAATGAGAAATAAATGGTAAATCGACATATTATTTGAGTCAGTTTTTAAACCTCTTTGTTTTTATGCAATCTTAAAATTAATACGATCACTGTTTAAACAACAAGCAAAAAGAGATGCGCCAACAAATGCAGGTTGTTCGTACTTCGAATGTGTTGACAATGTGTCCAGTAAGCTGAGCGGCGACGAATGCCTGTTTTGTTCAGCCGAGCTCGACAGACATTAGAACAGTCACAGGGAGGACGCGCTGGTGAACGCCTTCCAAACAAAAGGCTCACAGCTGGCCTTCTTCGAGGCACGCCCCGGGCGAGGTGATTTCAGCCCGCCGACCAGCAGAGTTAACCACGACACGCTGGACGTCGGCGGCAGCGGTGACACAAGATCGGCGACGACGTAATTTCGTAATCGCGGTGTCTCGTGATACGGCGCGGGTAACTAGCAGAGTAAATAACACAGCCAGATAAAGTTCTTTTTCTCGCACACGCGTGATCAGCCACAAATCGTTCTAATTACAGCAGTCATGTCGGTCTCAGCGTTTGCCATGTTCGGATGACGCGTCCACATCGTATAAACCGTTGCAGCAACCGCACGATTTACAGGCCTCGCGTTTCGTTCAGATTACACCAAAGCTCACGAACTTCGTTTCATGGTCGGGCCCAGAAGCTTTACAGCAGCTCTTGAAGACGTGCATTATTGGTTTAGTATTACGCCGAAAATACACGCTCAATCAGATAGCAGCCTGTCGGTATTTTGATGGTTCTTTCATTTCAAAAGCAGGTAATGAGCGTGCTCAAACAAAGCCTGGTCGGTGTCCAGCTGAGTGTTATCTAAACATTACACTTTCGCCATGACGTTAAGCGAAAGCGGTGATGGCCGTGCGAAGTGATTTAGGTTGCACTGGTTAGCACGCACGTTTCTTGAATCAGTAATAACAAATAAATATTTGCTTTTTAATCTGCTGGTTACGTCACAATATTAACATCTTCTGTAACAGATCGTCATTGATGCCAACATTGAAAAGAGGTCATCAAATTAAAGTCATGTCATCATTGACACATGACCGAGATATCGTTTTCAGTTACGATGGTCACCATGATTTACCTTCATTCACGTGTTCGTAACATACAATAGAAGCAGTACTCGGTAAAGCGAAATGGGGGAATGATACTCGGAAGATTTACCGACCCGAGAATAACACAGCAAGCGTGCAAAGATTAATAACATCTCACCATTTTATCCTTTTCTCTCTTATCACATTCTTCCTCCTCCTTACCTCTTCTTTCCTTCAATCTGCTCCTCTTCCTCTCTCAGGCCTGCTCAGCCTACTCCTTCCTTCCTCCTCTCTTCTCCACTACATCTGCAGCTTCCTCTTCCTTCTCATTTCCTCTTCATTTTCTAAGTCTGTAGTCTTCTTCTCGTTCATCATTTTTCCATTCTTCCTTCTTCTTCACATTCCTTTTTTCTTTCATTACCTCCTCCACTGTACTCTTCCACTTCTTCTTCACTCTCTTATCTTTTCTTCTCTCAGCTCTTTCACTCCATTTCCTACTTTTTCCAGCTTTATATACTCTTCAAATGACACGCTCCTGCCTTTCCCCTCTCTTCCTCCAACCGCTCCTCGTCCTCTTTCCTCCTCCTCGTCTCTCTTTCTTCCTCCATTCTCTCCACTCTCCTCCTGACTCTCCTCCTCCTTCCTCTCCTCCTTTCTTTGTCTCTTCTAGCTCTGCTCCTGCTCTAAGGCCGACTCTCTCGCCTGACAGAATTCCCGTGAACTGGAGTGTCCGTTATGTTGTGCATGTTTTTTTCGAGATGGCGGTACTTCCCCTACTGGATAGCGAGATCCGCGCCGACCTACCGTCGGCTAGCGGTGTTTCCTCAACCAGGATTCTCCCACCAGCGGGGTAATCGCCCAGCCGATGGCTCTAAGCTCCTGACCGGTCTCCAGGATATGTGGTAGGTGCGCATGTTAGTGTGCAGGTGTAAAGGGGGAGAGGATAAGACAAGGAAGAGGAAGGACAGATCGCGCGCGGTCCGTGGCCCGTTTGGCAAGGTACGCCCGGTATTCGCCTGGTGTTGATCGGAGAAATTGAGCAAAAATGGAGCCGTTAGAATTTCTCCAGACATGACTGGAATTAGACCTAGCTGAAAAGCTAGTGCCGAAAATCCTGGCGTCGTCAGGACTCGAACCTAGGACCATCTTGTCAGCCAGCCAGATAGCTAGGTCGAGTTCATCCACTGTCTAAGGGAGAATTCTAGCGTCCGGCTGCTCTGATTGGTACTTTTCGATCAACAAGAAGCAAATGCCGGAGCAGAACCCTAACAAACGGGCCACAGACCGCGTGCGATCTTCCCTTCCTCTTCCTGTCCATATTCTCCCCTCACTCACACACACTTGCTACCTACGCACGACAGCATTACACGTGCCAAAGACCGGTAGGAACTAGAACTTGTGCCGACCAAGTAAGCTCGCTGGTGGTTGATATGCACTGTTGGCAACCCCGCTAGCCGACGGTAGATTTGGTGCTGGATTCACATGCCGTGTAAAGATCACTGCCATCTCTCGAGAAAAACATGACTGCACTGTCGGGGACTAATGACGAGCACGATGCTGCTCAGAGCTAGTTTGTGTGAATTAATCGAACATTATCCGAGAGACAGGTGAGGCGGAGAAGAGTTGAAGAAGGTATCTGTTATATCTATGATTGTATATAGTCTAGTATACTTTACTTTGAGTTAACTAATAGTTAGTGATAATTTATGATCTTCACATACTTAAAGAATATTCAGAAGAATGTAATTTACATAAGAATAAAGTGAGAGATTTAAGATTAACATTTATGTTTAGGTGAAACAATTTATCCATGCATGTGACTGAAATATCTGCAGGACAAAACTATATTGAAATTGCTCCTAAAATAGAACAGGATTCCCATAAAGTTATTGACGCTTGCATTTTCTCTAGTAAGCGGAGCCACTGTGTTATTGGGTGAGCAGCATTACTTCTTCACTCTTCGGTAGCCTTTGTATTTAGTGTTGTGTGAGCGACAATATAGTCGTAAGCCGATTTAAAAAGTCAATGTTTTTTACTTATATTTGTTGAAATGTTTGCTAGTTACTAAATTTAGTTATATGTGTTTAATACAATAATTTAGTTGAGCAACAGCCTCGCGGGGTAAGTGAACATTTATAAGTCCTGCACTTGCGTATGACCACATTGCGCAGTCGACAACTAAAAATAGTGTTTTTCAAGTTGCTTCCTGTTTTCTGAAATGAAATAATAATATGTTAAGTGCTTTGTAAATATTGAAAGAAAAAATATTATGTACTACAAAGTTTGGCGAAAGTCGCAAACGTGGGATGTGTTGCGTAAAGAAATATTGATCGCTTAATACCGTCAATACCTGGTCTGCTCGTAAGCATGCCGACTGGCTGGCAAAGTAAATTCGTTATTTACTTTCAGCCAGACGTGACATTCACACACCTGAATACCAACATGCGATACCTCAGTCGGTGGTGGCTCGTTGGCCTCAACATTTAACAACAAACACAATTCTCATAGTTTTAAATAAATGGCAATACAGCGCTCCTTTCACATGATTGTCTTCGGTTGGCTGGTTTTCTGCGTGATTATTTTTCCTTGATTACAATGGTAGTTGGGTCTCCTAAACTGCAGCTAACAGTACTTGATCTAGCAGCTTCACACGAAACAAACAGTAATGCTGATGTAGTTGATTTTCAAAATAAATTGAGTTTTCACATCACATTCTAAATAGTTCATTCTGTAAAACACATACACAGGAATAAAATTGCTTCACATTTTTCACCTTAAATAATACTATAATTGTCATTTGTTATCTGCTTGTGTGATACTGCAGTGTGTACTTCATTTATTAAACTTTTTTGACTATCATAAATACATTGCGAAAGATTAACAGTTATCTATACTAAAACCTTTTTACATAGATAATTCTTTCAATGATTCAGTCATCATTTCAACATTATGTATGAATTTAGATAAAGAATTATACACAAGGACGACTTTTATCAATAAACATAAAATTAGTTTACTTATCAATACTGGTTATCACACCATGTCCGTCTGATCAATGTTCGTTACTGAGGGAAACACATGGTTTCAGGCAACATAATTCTGACTGAAAGTTTTCCAAGCTGCAATTTCTAGTAAATATTTTTCGCTTTCAGACTACGACGGCAAATTTCCAAAAGCTGGTCCGCTGCAGATTTGGTTGTCGAGCGATCAAAGAACCCAGATGGTTCAGGCAAGCAGCCACGCGATGGAATCGATAGTATTTTCTTCATCAGTTAAATCACAGCTACACGAGCAAAGATGGTCGCGCGAATGCGAAAATCCAAATTATAACTTTGTTTAGTGAAAGCATTGCTGATGTTGGAATTATCAAAATTCTTCAATAGAATTTTTCAGTCGAAATCCTTGAAATAGAATAGTGCAGAATAAAAACTGCTCTCAAAAGCAACAAAGAACAGAAACACGTCTCATGTCATAAAATCTCTCTATATTCTAGCAACGAATGGCAAATATTTCTTAATTCACTAATAATCAAAAACAGTTTCACATTCGTTGCATTACTTGCTAATAGTTTCATCGAATTACGTAATCTGACATATCACTTGTCATTTCAGACATCATCTTTTAATAAAAGCTATTTCGGTATTTTTCATAAAATAAGGAAGTTGTGTGGTGGAATAGTACCATCTGTCAGCCAGTGGCCCGATCCGGAAGAAAGAATAGTCTGTCCGGGAGTCGCTCATGTCATCTCGCATTTTCACAAAGTTTCGACATTGGTTGTGGCGAAAGTGCGTTCGTGTTCTGTTTCTGCGTAACGCCATCTTCGTTACTTGTGAACCATTTGTGGGCAAGATGTCAAGTACAGCCACTTCAATAGTTTTCTTTGCTCAAGGAGTGTAGCCGATGACAAAGCGGTTACAATACATATTCAATGCGCTTGTTTCATCAATATTGCCGAAAAATAGCTCTCCTTCTTCTCTGGCTTTTTGTTCAAAAATCACGCCGCTGCTCATTTCCATCTTTGTCGAGGTTTTGGTTTCGTTCAGTTGTTATCATATTACCAACAACTTACGTATATCAGACCGGCAAAATAATAGTTAGCTCGTTGCGGAGAGACGATTCTCATTTTCGAAAGCCGAAAAATGATTCATTCTCGCTCACTAAGATTCTGGCAGCTATGGCCCTCGTTCTTTTGTTGTTGTTAGCCCGGCAAACACGAGACACAGTCCAGCATGCGCTTCTTCGAAGGCGGCAGTAATTCTTCCTCTACGTTGTGACAGACCCGCCGACTATCGTCGGTTGCAAGCCTCCCAGACTTCACGCGGAGCAGTCAGGCTTGTGCCCCGACTGTTCCATGTAGCGTAGCGCAGGTTGCAGCGTGTGTGTGCAGGGCGGGAGCAGTGATAGACAGCGAAGAGCAGAAGACGCGTGCTAACAGGTCCGCTTGTTAGGTATTGCCTGGCTTCTCCGGTGTTGATCGGTAAACTGCTGACAGAATTTCACGGGTCAGGTTGTCTAGGTTCGACTGGTTTCGAAAACTTTCTCACGTCAGTACGAAATCCCTAGAATTTGAGCTCGAAGTCTTCTCCAGAATGTTATGAATGAGCCGGTATTTAGGTAGTTCATATTTTGCTTTATAATATTTATTTCTAAAATAAAATAGTGCATTATTTATGCTTATTGTATATGAAACACATTCGTCAACACATTGTTCGTTTCAAATTGCATTATTACTCCAAAACAGTAATGAACTGGCTCATTCACTCTCTAAATTCAAAGCGTTATCTCCATATATTTCAGCATCGATTTATGAGATACGTGGTAAGGCTTCTATAAGAGTTCAGAATGAGTAGAAAACAAAAATTTGTCATTCACGTTCCAACATTAAGAACGAAATAGAACAAGCTCGTATTCTTCAGATGTGTTCACTTGCCTTCGTACCTTCGCATATGGTCAATTCCAATAATTTATTTACTGATGAATTCGTTCGACAGCAGTAATGTTCATAATAGCTGGCTGAAGACGGCCGTTTTCTTTCCGTTTGCCGACGAGGCTTGAAAGACAATAGTATGAGAAGTATACCGTTGACAAATGCAAGGGTCACTCGGCGTCTTCAACGTACAGGCCGCACGTTAGCTTCCAAAATACGCAAAGCTACCGGAACAGACAGAAGGTCGCGAAATGCGGAAATCGCACCACCGACCTTAAAGCCAGAAAGACGATTTGTTAGTGTCAATTTTAAAGAGAGCGACAAAAGATGTACTTCTTTATCACCCAACAAACAATACATTGTTCGCTGTTCGACGAAAGATTTTACTTTCATTACAAGCGTAGCCTGTGGGAGCATACAGCTAAACGTTCACATCTTCTTCGACAGTCATACACGTGCCGGTCACGGGATCACGCATCTTTCTGTCTTCTTCACGCAGCACGTGCCAGTTGTTGCGCCGATCGCGTGCAAATATTATTTCATTTAACCAACGAAATTTATGTCATTCGAAATGTACAACATGATAAAAGAAAGATGCAGATTGTTTTCTTATTCGCTGCCAAAGCAATTACTTACCGATAATGCTTTCGTTTTGTGAGGAAACATACCAGAGGTCACAACTGTTTACCGATTGAAAACAAATTTGGGCTCCTTTTAATACTATTTATCAAGCCGACATAAGCTTCTTTTAAAGAGGCCTTGAATAATGGCGTTATTAAACTCTTTAAAATACCATATTTCGTTATTTGGTCAGGCATTATTATTAACAATAGTAAGATAAAGTAAACAATATTTTGAAGCGAAGTGCCTTCATATGAGTACTGATATATTTTAAATTTTCATTAATATGACTGTTTGTAATTTAATTTTATTAATAAATGAATATAAAGAATAATTTTATTAAATATTAAAATCTCAGTTATTTAAATTAAAATAGTCTGGAATGTGAGCTATCTTAAAGTTTCTGATTTTTTTCTATTTGAATTTTTCTATATGAATAAAGTATATATAGTAGAGCAAATAAAATTAGTCAAACATGGAAATTATGTGATTTATCTTATACATTTTAGTTTAGTCATGCCAGTCTTTCAGATGAAGCTACCGGTGTTATTATGAAATGCAGCAGATGGGCAACCTTGCTTTGTAAACAGAAAACGTGGACACAGATTTAAACACTGAGAGAATTGTCACATAATTATTGCCTGCGGTGAAACGGAGCGACTAACCCGTGCTGGAGAGTCGAAACTCAGCCGACGGTGTCAGATCCTCGCCATCTGCCGGGGACACGTCATCTCCCGAAACATGCATCAGCAGTACGGGATTAATGACGCAGTACGCGCCTGGAACAATCAATCACTAAACAGTGCCTCTGCGCCAGCGAGGCCATGACGCCTTATTGCGGCGAAGCCGGGGCTTGTTGAGCGATGAGGCGGCGCGGCGGCATAGCGGTGGGGCGGTGTTGGCTGCTCCTGCACTGGCAGCATGCTGTCGGCACATTACGGAGCGTAGTTAACGCTGGTCTCTTCATTCACAACCTTTTGTTCACGATTCAGCAGTTTCTCTTCTGCAGCTTCCTCCTACAGATACTTCCATCTATCGCAGTATCTTCTCCTTCTCTGCTTTCATCTCTCTTCATCCTCCCAAAGTATCCTTTTGTTCTTTCTTTCATCCTTCCTTCGCCTTCTTCATACTCTTTCTTTCTTCCTTCTTCATCTTTCCTTTTCAAAATATTCCTTTCAAACGTTCATCTTCCTCCTTCACTTCATTCGTCTTCTTCTTTCTGCCATTCTCGTTGCTTTCATTCGATTGATCATTTTCAATTACTATCGTCTTCATTTGGTTCATTTCATGCACATTTATTTCTAACTCTTTCTTCTCATCATCTAATTGTTCGTCATTGTTGACATTCATTTGATTTAGTTGTCAGCCTTTTAGCTTCTTCTTTTCTTTCATAATTCTGATGATACAGAAACGAAATCGACCTAAAGCGTAAAGCGTTTTCTTTGTACAGTCAACATAATTGGTATATAACATAGCTCAATAAATTACATTCTCACCCATTCTGAAAATGATTCTGAACCCAGTCAAACACATGCTGAAAATATTTAAACCTCTTTTCTCTGAGTCTTGTAGTTAGTCGACGTCAAATTCGAAGTCATTCAGCCCGCACAAATATAGTAGCCTTTTTGTCTGGAGACGTGAGAACATCTTCGTCAATACGCGCACGATTAAAATTAGTAACAGCCAGATTTCATCATCTTCAGTGATGGAGCCACAGATGATTGCCAAAAACATTAAGCCGCGCCTTGCCCGTAGATGCCCGATCGATGCGACGGCATTAAAAGCGTTAAAGGCGTGCCGACGTCATTAATATGTATTGCAAAACCGTTCTACCTGGGTGATATATTACCCTTTAAACATTTCTGTTCATTCTCTTGCTTGTCATGGCTGGCCACCAACCCTCCAGTCTTTCACAGTCAGAATGAAATGCTCGTCACTATTAGTAGGTTTCTTTGAGGACCGAAAACACAAATTATCAATAAATGCTTCTAGAAAAGGCTCAAACTGCCTCTAAACGCAAGAAAAACGACGTTAAAACAAAATTATGCAGAATTCAAGCTTCAGCACGAATACGCCATTACGCAGTAATATTGGTCGAAAGTACTGAGACTTCTTCCTTTTTCTCGCGAGAAATGCTTGTATGCCAGATTCGAACAAAGCCAAGAAATTCAGTTTGTCAACATAAACTTCTAAATTTAAAAATGGTGGTGTGAACAATAGATCCAGAAAGAATATATATTATGCCTGGTGACATTGTTATTTTCTAAGCAAATAAATGAATATGCTACCAGAATAGACAACATGTGTTTATTCGCCACTGAAGTAAATCTTGCTTGAACATACAGCGGTTAAATCAATGACTCAGTGAAACATGACAACCGACCGAAAGATCAAATATTACTTAAAATAAAATAAAATGCAACAAAATGCCGTATAAAATGGTACTCTTTTCCGCAGCATAACAGATATAAATTGTTATTTCAAAGTCATTGTTTTAAAGTGAAAAGAAGAAATGACATTTCATTAAAATTAAGCCTCTTAAATAGTTAACACAGAAAGTTAACGATTAACTATCAACGTTCTTAAATATTTAAAGATTTATTGGAAATATGTAGTTTTATTTAAAATTATAACAAGATATGGAGTGACCAAGATAATGAAATATCGATGATCCGTGACTGTTGACACATAAGAAAGAGTGTCAATGAAAATAATATGTCTTCATCTAATTTAGAAACAGATATGGAGTTTTCGTGTTTTCAGTCGCAAAACGGTCATTTTGTATAATATAACACCAGTTGCAGCTTGCGACATCAGACGAATGCTGAGAACCGGTTACGGATTGTAAGCGATTACCCCATCTTCACACACAAAATACACACAATACACTTGATATACACACAATGCGGGAAGCGACGCGAGCTCGAGCTTGTCGCGGTTGGCGGTGTAGTAATACTTCCGGTTGCATCGGCGCCGGATTCACCATCGCGCCGACAGATTGACGATTTTTCGTGGCTTTGATGTCGGGTTCGCTTTAACACAGTCCCGTTATAGTGTATAGCTTCTTCAAAGATGGCACGCGCCCTGCTGATGGCGAAATCCGGCCGATTCCGTGGGCCAGTGGGGCTTCCTCAACCAGGACTGCCGCACCAGCGGGACACCGCCCCAGCCGTCTAGCTCTCTAAGCTCCTGGAGCGGTCTCCGAAATATTGCAGTTTAGTGCATGTTAGTGTGTGTGTGTAAGAGGATAGGACATACGAGGAAGGAAAGATCGCGTGCGGTTCGTGGCCCGTTTGTACTGCTCTGGCATTCGCCTGGTGTTGATCGGAGAAACCACGGAAAACTACCGATCAGAGCAGCTGTCCGCTAGAATTCTCCTCCAGACAGCGACTGAATTCGACCCAGCTGAAAAGCTAGTGTCGAAAATCGCCACAGTCAGGACTGAACCCAGGACCTCCAGGTCAGAGGCACTGCAGTGACATCAGTTGATGCATTGAGTCATCTCTCCCGAATCACTATTGAATCAATCCATCAACGAACTCAGAAGCCGTTGGGAATTTCCTGAAAATCAGGGCGTAGGTTACACACATCATTGGTGCGAGGAGAAAATGCGCGAATCGTTTGATCACAGCAGATGCTTTCGCTCAGCATCTACTGTGCTGAGGGGCTATGGTAATCAACTGATGCCATTGCAGCGCCTCTGACCGTGAGGTCAGAGATCTGACTCACAACGGCGTAGGATTCGACACTAGCTGCGACAGCTGGGTCGACTCCAGTCGCCGTGTGGAGGAGAATTTAGCGGTCGCTTGCTCTGGATCGGTGTTTTCGTGGTTTTACCTGATAAACACCAAGCGAATGCGAGCAGTGTTCTAACAACAGACACAGGCGAACGAAAGCGTGATAGTTTTTTTCGCCCTGACTTACTTTCCTTGTTACTATTACTTACTACACACACACACACATCATTACTCAGTTATTCACTTCACAGGCGATTACACTTTGCGACGCCACACTGCTCACTCGCCGAACAGGAGGCGCACCATAAACTGCAGTGATACTGAAACACACGTTGTTGTTTTTCGTGTAGGAGAGGTTGCTTCGTGGTAGAGGTGAGGGACGGCGCGTTGTTGCAGCACTCGCAGTCGTGAAGGCGGGTAGCGTAGCGAGAGATATTTACCAAAGACAGAATGTACTATCCTCATTACCATGGAATAGCGAAGAACTTACGATGTCGTAGTTTATTATTGTAATAATACTTGCTGTGAAGGGCTGATTATACATAGCAATATTTGCTTAAACTGCATCATAGACTGCGGCAGTTAACACAATACACACACAACAATACACACATACACAATAATAATAATACACACACACACACACACACAATACACAAGAGTACAGTGAACATGCACATCATATTATCATTAATATTATATTATAACAAATAGCTTTTCATTCTCGTCATGATATTCAATAGTATGTTATGATGTTAAAATTTATTTGATAGTTATAAAGTTTACAGAGACTGTAAATATGTGGATAGTACGGGAGTTTCTCGTAGTTTTTCCTCAGTCTACTACCTTCCACCTGCTGTAGCTACTCTTGCATCACTTTCCATCGTTTCTTCATCGCATCACCATCACTCTTTCTTTTCATCACTCTTTCATCACTTGTTATCGTTTCCTCATCACTTCCAGAAGAGCCACTTCCTGTTATCACTCATCCTTTTTCATCTTTTTCATCACTTTCATCTTCTTCTTTTTCATTATTTTTCATCGTTTCTTCATCACTTTTCACATTCATCACTCTTACCATCATCATCACACTCATTGCTGTCTCCACTGTTTCCGTACTCAATGCTTCTCTGCCCCGACATATTTATCAGGCCGCTCGTCCACAGCTCCACCAACTTCCGCTCCTCCTCACCGCGCATCGGTAGGTACCAGCGTTGTTACGGGCAGTTATAACGCATTTACTTTCTGCGCCCGGGTTATTGTTCGACAATTTTAACTCATTACTGACATTGCAAATTGTTACAGAAGTGAAGAAAAATGACGCAGCATTTGTTTTGCTTAACATTTGTTCACTTCGCCAGCATCGGCTTAAATCTGTACAAAAGCAGAAAAGAAGCGTATCACCATTTTTTCGAATTTGAGTTTGATTTGATTTCCGGGATTTGATTTTTCGTAGCTGCGTATCAATCGTTTCTTGTCAGTCCTTGCCATCAGTTCATGCTTTTCTCGATATAGCGGTATCTTTCCTCGTTGACGATATGCCACCATGCCAGTAGTTTCACCTCCGCAACAGTGGTACCGTTCAGTCGGGGGACAAAGCCAAAGCTCCCGACTGGTCTTCCGAATAGCGTAGGTAGCATGCTGGCGTAGTGTGTGGTAAAGGAGAGTGACAGTGGCGGGCGAGGAAACGGAAGGAGATCGCGCGTGGTCCATGGCCCGCTGGTTAGGGTACTGCTCCGGCATTCGTCTGCACTGATCGGAGAAACCATTACAATTAGAGCAGCCGGCCGTTGGAATTCTCTAGACAGCGATTGAACATTTGCCGAAAGTTAGCGTCGAAACTGAACAGTCGTGGGACTTCCGGTTCGAGGCGTTGTAGTGATCACATTCACGTGAAATGCTTTCTTCATTTGAAGATATTGACCCAAACAGAAAGCTTTGCGCCAGACGTATACTTCAGAATAATAATAATAATAATAATAATAATAATAATAATAATAATAATAATAATAATAATAGTAATAATAATAGTAATAATAATATAATAATAATAATAATAATAATAATGGCTGGTCAGGGAATGGTGGTATTACAGCGCACCGGGCGTTAGCTCAGTGCATCAACCGATGTCATCGCAGCGCCCTCCGACCGGTCCCAGGTTCCACCCCCACGACGGCAGGATTCGACACCAGTTTTTCAGCCAGGTCGACTGGTGTTGCCAGATTAGCGGCCGGCTGCGCCTGATCGGTAATTTCGCCGCTTTTCTCCGATCATCAGGGAATGCCGTGCAGTTCCTTACGAAATGGGTTACCGACGGCGCGCGATTCGTCCTTCCTCCCGTCCTATCCTCCCCGCACAACACTTACACTAATGGCGCAATTACACTACTATTATTCCGAGCACCGGTCGGGAGCTAGAGCTTGTCTCGGTTATGGTGTTCGCTGTGGAGAGTCTTGACAAGTAAATCCCTGCTAGCCGACAGCAGGTCGGCAATGATCTCGTTATCCAACGGAGGAAGATCATTATCTCCCGAAGAAATATTATGCACTTCACTAAGGACTAGTGACCTGTTGGGGATGCTCAATCATAGTACACGAGTATTATGTACACACTTGAATTGTGTCAGATAGCGATGTTGCATCGCTTGGAATACTAATTGGCCCACTGAGGTACATGAGTACTATGTACATTTGATTCTGTGCTCAGAGAAATGGCAATTGCAGTTTGGTCATACCGTCTGTCTCTATGTAAGGTTAATGAGAATATATTGTTGAAGTTCTCACCACATTGCTGCTGTGACGCGCTCGGAATAATAACACCAATTATATGTATTATTTTGTTAGTTGGCGTACACTGTGTTCTAGGTTGAGGGGTGCTGCGCCCAGTTAATCACACCAACTATATGTGTACACGAGCTGTGTTCGTGACAGCTGATGCAGTTTGTTCATTACCGCTGTGATGCTCGAATACACCACCAATTATATACACGAGCACATGCAATACTGAATTGTAAAACAGCGCAGCGACGTACCCGTTCATCGCCAAGTCAAAAGTGCCCGGAATACCAATCAACCGTCTGCAACACGAGCAATTATGGTGTTCGCACAAACAGTAGTTGTAGATGCCAACTATATGTGTGACACGATATTTGGCGTATTACTTAGTTCGTGCTCGCATACGATAGCTGCCTGCCGTAAAGTGCCTGAATCACACCACCAATTATATGTGTATTACGAGTACTATAAAATACTTGAATTGTACGAGCAGCTGACGATACGCTTCGGAGCTGTCTTCAATTGAGAGTATTATCGAAATATGTACCTGAATTGTAAGCCTGGCTTAATCAACCAATTATAGTGTATTACGAGTAATATGTGTGTCTGAATTCGTGTCAGATGCGATAAGCCGACGCTCGAATACCAATCAACAATTTATGCAATACGAGTATTATGTACTACTTGAATTACCAAGTTGTTGAGGTCACCCACTGCGCTCGAATGCCACCACCACTATATGTGCACACGAGCAGGTTACTGAATTGCTCGCATAGCGATAGTAAAAGCCGTTGTGACGCGCCGAATACCACCACCAGCCTCTATGTGTAATACGAGTATAATACTGGAAAACGTTAGATGCAAAGCCAGCCTCACCGCTGCCGTAAAAGATGCGCTTCGAATCATACACCACCAATTATAGTGTGGCCACGAGCAAAACAGCCTCGAATTGTAAAACAGAAAGGAAGCGGAGCTGTGTGATGCCCCGAACATAACTGGGCCCGTATTGTTTATACTATGTACACTAGTTCGTAATGATAAAGGATGTACAATGGTTAAAGATGCAAGCTCGAACAATAATCAATTATATGTGTATTACGAGCATTGGCGCGTATTACTGGTCAGTGTTCGATTTTTAATGCCCGGTTGTGCAGACGCGCTGAATCACCACCACCACAGGCGTACACGAGCATATGTGCTACTGGCTGTGTCGAGCGCGACGCAGCCAGCCTGATTGCACAGGTTGTGATCACGCGCTTCGAACACAATTGCCCAATTATATGTGCACGAGCAGCTATGTACACCTGTTCGTGCTCAGACAGAATGAAACAGCCAGTGACGCGCTCGGCTAATCAGTCTGTCTGAGCAGTGTTGTCAGCATTATGTGGTTGATTTCGAGCCAAAGCTCGCGCGAGGCAGCAGCCATTGAACGCCGTGACGCACAGATGCGCCGGTTGGCGCTCGAGCGCTGCGCATTTCAAGCAGCGGGTAGTTCGTTGCCGGCTGCTTTCGTAGTGCCGAGATGTGAAGAGGTTCATTTCACATCCGGGACGAGAGGCGCCGTCACGTACAGGAGCGTTATAAATCAGGCATCCTGCGATTTTCATTGCTGAAATAATTATGCGAAATGTTTTTTATCATTTATCGTTTTTTAAAAATATTTCTTCTTTCAGTCGTTTCGCTTGTTTTTGTTGTTATATTTGATCGTAAAAGTCAGATCAATAGCCCGCTAAATATGTAATATCTACAATATTCGTTATAGCGATTGATGAACGTAATGTGAATGAATGAGAAGAAGTCAGTTATCGAGTCTTCCAAAGATGCTGACAGTATATTTTCTCTTTCTTTCGCTATTTTATATTCATGAATAGCAGCACGCATTTTCATGTCTTCAATTATTTGCACTTTTTTTTACTGTTGTCATTACACAATATTTCGATATTCTCAACACAGAGAATGATTTACAGTATGAAGGGGTGTGTCAGTGTATGTCAGGTTTAGAAGGTTTATGTGACAGCTGGCTTTCAGGAAAGCGTCCAATAAATTTTATAATGTCTATTCTCGTGGCCATGAATTAGTTACAGTTTGCAGTTTTCATTGCACTACAGAAGGAATGCTACTTATTGTTCTTTGCTTTTTCTGCAATAAATGGTACGCAGCCATGGTCACATCACAGTTTTGTTTGTTAGCACAGAAAATTGTACACATATCAGGTAGTGTAGTAAACACCACTGCTCAACAAACATTTAATGTCATTTACTTGCATACTGTTTATATAATGAGCATTTTCTCCCAAAATATGAAAATATTATTAAATTAAATATATAAAAATGAAATATTTCCAGTCAATTCCTCTATTTTATCGTTTTTTCTCAAAAGACAGATTATTTTACGTGCAATATTCCAAAAACCTTCTCAGTAACAAGATGTCCATTAATAACATGGGATTCCGAAATCAAAAATCTACAAGATAGGCTATATGTTTTTTCATAAAGAGCAAATGTCTCATTGTTGATCAGTTCCAGTTGGTTTATTCGAATATGCTTTTTCGTAAGATTTTGGACGTCATTAAACATAATATTTGGCTTTGAAAATTTATTCCGTGTTATTGTTTTAGTTTAATATGGAAGATTCAGTATAGAAATTTTCACTGAATGACGAACATTTCCTGCGGCTCGCTCGATTTCAGCCACCGCAACGGAGTTTCGCAGATCGCTTTGTGTCACATTCTTCTTACGTAACTTCAAACACAGCAGCTTCTTGACGATCAGGTCAAAAAGTTGCGGTTGATACGAATATTTCGCAATAAATAACCACAGCAGCTTCAGTCGTTCGTAAAAATTGACATTAAATGAAAAATAAAACGAGTTTCAATGTTTTAAATTTCAAATAAACAATTTAAACAATTGATTATTTGAAATTAAAAATGAACGGTAAAATACTGACCGAAGGTAACAATTAGGTTTTCAATTAAAACATTGCTTTCTAACGTCCATTTAAATAAATGAACACAAAATTAACCATTATGTTGAAGTTGCACAATGAAGTCAAAGCTTTTTGTATCGTTGTTATATTTGAATGTCACCCGAGACATGGCATAATATTCTGGGAAGTATATTGCTCCCAGATTTAGATTACAAAGAGAATTGTACGAATAATAAGCAACATTACCACGTATATTTTCTTGTAAGTTCGTACAGTAGTCATAAACAATCCAACAAAAAATTCGTATCAACCGCAGAAAAACCATTTTTCGTTATGATCGTCAAGACATACAGTTTGCTATTTGGTAAGAAGAGAATATGGTCGAAAATCGATCCCGGCGACTCCATGCGCAATTATACATAGTACTGCAATTGTTTTTTCGTTAGCACAAATGTTAGACTGGCCGCAGAAGTATCGCGCTTAGTCCAATAGCAGACAATCACGCTTGTTTATCTGTTTCGCCGCTTATTCATACGAGCCATATTCGATAAGTTAATGTACTCATTCCCGTCAGAACAGGTTTCCTATTATCGTCACCATCTGTGTAGCTTGTTTAAAACGTCACGATCGCCTTTCCGATAATGAGCGAATGAGTGGAATTCGACGCTCTGGTCGTTTGGGGAACTGCAATGTTGAGGTTACATCGGCACATTGAAATTTTCAAAATAATACTTGTTGATGACTAATGCGTTGCGACTTAGAGCACTATTAGAAAGATCTGTTATACCAATCGACTTTTCGATAATATGAATAATATATACCCTTAACGGTTTTTCGATGGATGTTCGAATGCTGTAAATTATGCACGTAACTTTTGTTATTTGAGAACACTGGAATTTTTTTACTTTTTCTATGTTTGAGTGAATGTTGAGTGACTTCACTTATCAGATAATGCCAATAAGAGCGCACGTTGTCAACGTTTATTTTAATGAGTATTTAACGTTATTAAATGAGCATATAATTGATACTTTTTCCCATATCTTTCGTTGTCCTAGGCAAACAGTCAGACAATGTAACATGCTTGCAATATATTTGTTCATGCAGAGATAACAAATAATACATTTATGATACGCCTGTTGAGTAGCGAATGGTTGTTGGCACGACGATATCGAGCGGCGAATTTACGAGCAAGATAAAATACTTGACTCACGTGTGTTATACCATTTTTAGTCAAAGTCTTCACGATTTTCACTTACTCTTATTCGGGCAGACAAATACTAACAATACTGAGTGTCAGCAGGCTGGCGTGAACATACGAAAGTATTTTGGTTTTGTGACAACAGATTTATCCAGTCTCGAAGCATTGTCTTTAACACTGCAAATTGAACTTTTAGTTAGCTTCGTTTCAGTGTCCATTTCTTGTTGTATTGGTCTAATTCCTTTTAAAATAAAATATCGCCGAAAGACAAACTGGCCTGCAATATTTGTTAGCGGTGATAGTAATAAGGGTATTTCACAGTGAATATCTGTCGTTATAGACACCGCCATCACACAGAGTAAGCAAAGCAACTTGAAATTGTCAACACATGTAAACATCACCCCGCATAGTCGCTTCAAATTATTTACCTCTTTCGTCAAAAAGAATACAAAACTGCAAAGCTGTTTTTGAGAGGGAAATCGACATTTAAAAAACAACCGACATATCAGAATTTCGTTCATCGGATCAAGCGAAAATTGTTAGATTGTCGAATATATTGGTTATTGATTCAGAAGTCAGCAATAGCTTGTTGCAAACGTGGTGTTTGTGTTTCAAGGTACTGGTCCAACTCAATAAATATCAATCGTCATCGTTTTTATAAAACTATATTTGCTTATTTAATCAGTAATAAAAATACCAATATGATTACGTTTCATAAATCTTTTGTAATAACGTTTTGTTCTTACTAAATAAAGCACGCTCATTGTAATAGTGTCGTTGACCGACTTCATTGTCGTCGCAGGCTCATCACTTTAATACAAAATAATCTCTCATGTTGTAATTGCTGTAATATTGCGTTTCTTTCAACATAGTTAGCTTAATAATTTACTGTCGCAAAGAAACATTACACTTCGTAAATAAGTTGAAAATGTTGTTGTTTCGGTCATAAATAAAGTGCTTGGATTTGTTGCATTTCGTGATTTATTCTTCGACCGACAGTAGTTGAACAGGCGAATAAAGACGCAGTTGATTAACCAAATAATCAGCTCGTAGAGCTGTATAGCGTCAGTATATTAAGATTCTGCGTTTCTTTCGAATACCGCGGTTTTCTCATATGTCAGTTAGTGCGTGAGGTGTTCTCGATTCTCCGTGACTTAGCCGAAAATTGAAATCGTTTTCATCGGTTTGCTTTCAAGTAATATATCACGAAAATTGTGTATTTATGACATCGTACCTTGTAATATCACTGTTATTTGCAATTTTCAAATATTTAATATCGTTACTATCAGAAAGAAATAGCACCACTGTGAATAAGTGAGATCTCTGTTTGGATACGACCGTATGTTTGCAACCAGCAATTCATCCATTCATTATGAATAGAACATCTATAATACATGTATTTCTCAAGTCATACTACTTGTTAATTTGTTATATAATTAAAATTTGAATAAACATCATGATTCAATGGCTTGAAAATAAGATATACTAAAGAAATAAAATATACTATATATTACAATTTTATCTGCATTTTCAAATGATTTTGTTGTAATAAAGCTCAGAAACTGAGCGCAGCCATAAAATTCTAAGCAAAATATTGTTAATTGAAACAAATGTACTGTATAACAATTATAAGCTTACGAAAATAGGGTTAGCAGGCCGTTAACGTGTGAAAGATCATGACTGCCAAAGAGCCGTGATGTACCCGTGTCTGAAGGATTAAAAGTTGCACAAGCCAAATAAGAAACGTGGAGACAGTATTAGCCACCACGACTGAGATAATCTGTCAGCAATTTAGCCAGAGTTGTCAATTTACCAAAGCTAGGTTACATAAGATAATCTTTCCGGAAGAGTTAGCTTAAATAATATATGATAAGCAATAGTACATACGAGTAGCACATTTATATATTTCGTAATATCGCTCAGAAAAAGTTTTGACGACTAATTCACGATGAATATTGTTGTTTAAATGAGACAAAGATTTGTAACAGCGGAGAAGACGATTTAACGAGAAGCTTATTTTGCAGAAATTGACCTTTGCTTGAACATTTAGTTTGAGAGAAATATTTAAAAGAAGAATATTTCGATGGTCGTGAGGAGATATGATCGAGAACAATAGCAGTTTGTCAGGGGAAGAAGCCAGTTAACAGAGAGAAATTGACTGCTCAGACACACGTGAGGAGTCCTTCCATTTTCTGGCAGTTGATTGTAAGAAAAGATTTGTTGAGAATCTGGTTTGGATAGCTGCAGAACCGTGGATGAGTACAGAACGTTAATATTTGCAATAAATAATGGTCAGGACACATAAGATTCATATACAATATTTCTAAAAGGTTCGTTGTATTATAGAGTGATGAATGAGTCTGAGTGTCATGTCAGTAATATTGATTTATGTTTTTGTAATTACTATGAATATTCGCGTTACACCGGTTTGTTTAGAATGAATGATTCGTCGCTACGCATGCCAGAAAAACAATTTTCAAAATCACGTAATATTAAACAGAACATGAACGAATTAACGGCAATTCAGATACCATAACTAACGTATGAGTTGGTAATGACAAACATCTGAATCGGTAGCATTTAGTGAATTCAACTTCATTGCTCATAAATCATCGCATTCTCTGAAATGCGACCGCGATCCAGTCAAGCTGCCTTTAGTCGAGTTTAAAGTCAATGAGTATTGTAACATGGTCAGTTTATTGGTCAATGTAAAGAGGGTTGTGGTGGCTGAGTTCGTCGCTTCTTTGAGCCCATGCAGATCGCTGCGTGCGGTGGAATGAGGCATGACGAGTACGGGTAAGCTTTTGATGATTTGCGACCACATACACCACCACGACGTGAGTATCGAGCGGTAGTCAGCATCACCGATACCGTGCCTGGCGCATTCGGAGAACCAGGTTCGAGTTCGGAGTGCGCAGATTCACTGCTATTCAGCCAGGTCGATCTCGTGTCGCCGTCCACCAGCGTCGGCTGGTCGGAAGCTTTCAGGAGCCTCCATCACGCCAGGCAACGCCGATAGTGTTCATCAGCTCAACATGATCGCGCGCAATCTTTCTCTTCTCGTCTTCTCTCGGCACTTCACACAACATGCACATTTGTCACATATAGCCTGGGAGAATGGCTGAGCTAGAGTTGAAACCAGTTGAAGAATTGCTGGCGGTCTGTGTTAGGGGGAAGACACCGAGGTAGTCGGCGCCGGATCTGCCATCTGCTGGGATCACGTTATCTTCCCGAGAAAAGCACCAGCACTGGTCGGACCAATGACCAAACATGCCTGGAAACGTTTAAACAATCGACCATCAATCGACGGAATAGCCTTTATATTGCCGCACTCCGACCATAACACCGTTCGGCAGCCGACAGCCTTCATACCACACCACAGCGCGTTATAAAGAATAACACTTTTCACATTATTATAGTTTCAGTTGTTTAGCCGTGGATCTGCTCACCGCATTAACTGGGGAGACTCCAGGTACAAGGAACATGAATCAGCCGAATGCTGGTTGATGTTTACCTGAGTGCAGAATGGGAATTATGAGAAGAGAAATATGAAAGAGAATCGAAAGTCGTTAACATTCAGTTGATAGTATCCACAGAATCGCCACAATGTATATTTATCGACAAAGACCAGGCATTATTTACTCTGCTATCAAGTAATGACGTGAGATGAGTCAGAACAAAGGAATAAAGTTTGTTCACGGGTTTTCTATGTCAACTTATAATCTCGGAATTTAACATTACTTGCAGCTGATTGACGCTTATATGAATTCACTATTGTGTCTACTGGTCAGTGGTTTTTGTCACAAATGACTCGTTATGCTGAAAATTAATGTATCTTCGTTATAACGTCAGAAAAATGTCGATGCCTGGCACAGATTGTACACAACTCGACGTAGTAATTACACAGCAGGTGACAGTATCAATATTACGATAAAAAACACGTGTTTAACAGTTACGTACATTATTTTTATAAGATTTTTGTCAGATGACATAACGATAAAATGATAGAATGCAATCTTTCGCAATCTCCAGCTGTTGCACCATGTAGTCGCTTTTACGTAATCAGTGAAATGTTTCTTTATAATCGTAGCATTGCAGCACACATGAAAGTAACATTACTTCTCTTAACTAAATGGTTATTTATCTTTCGATCGTGTACGCCGATTTTATCTTTTTTGACAACAAATTCGTACAGGTCGGGCACTCTCTGATACGACGCCTCAAGCTTCACCTTTCGAAAGGTGCCGAGATGCCTCTGTTTGCTTCCGGAGTCAATGTACCACATTCAGCACGTCTTCAGGGAAAATACAGTTATTCAAACACGCCATACAGCAGAGGCAGTGAGTATTATTCTGACGAATTTATCATCATGATAAGCATTCAAAATTTATTGCTATTTATTCTGAAAATAGATTTTATCATATCGGCTTAACATTTTCAGCCACTCACCTCTGCAAAACGCTAATTTCTTTCATTCAAAATTCAAGTAGCAGTAAGGTTCATGCATCACAGAATGTGCACAGAATTGTTACCCATAACATGACGCGACCGTTTTTGCAAAATAAATAAATAAAATAAATAGAATCCTTTATAACGCCGTTGGTGCGCATATAACATTTCGAGTTTTCGAGTTCACATCTGTTTCTTCCACATTACTGCGATTCGTTTCGCCGATAAAATCGTTAAGAGATCAAATTCCATCAAACACTAAACGACATGCCCATTATACTTGTTTCACAAAAAAGAAAATTTTACTCCTTTTCAACATTGTGCCTTAACTCAACGAATAGCATGTATCGTAAAGACATTTTTCTGAAATAAATTTAGTAAACACAAGATTCGATTTTTGCCGTCGGATTTCAGTAACTTTCGAATGTGTATTCCGATCAGCTAAATATTTTTCATCACATAATAATTCCTTCTCACTAACGCTTCAACATTGCGTGTTCCTCATTTTTGTTGATAATCATCTCAGAGCAGAGGTATATTCGTTAACGAATGGCAAATAGAACTTTATCTTCATCTGCCAGGTTCATTTGAAAGATTAACAAAGAAGGGGGAGGTTGAGCTTTTCATCTTCTTTTGTCACTCAGCATATAATTTTTTAAGTTTTTATTCTTTAAATTGCTTAATAGTAATTTTTATTTTTTTATTTACTTATTTAAGTCGTATCACGGCTAATGACTAAATAAATATTAACATATTATATTTTACATTGCTCTTTAATATGTCAGGTTACATCATGCTTAGTACAGAGATAGATATGATAAAAACAGCAAATTCAAACGTGAAATACACAAAGGAATAGAAAATTACGTTACTTAACAGCAGTTAAATATTTCTGAAATACTTATTCATTACAAAGCCAAAGTATTATCCTCAGAATGGCGCCTGTCAAAGAATTGAGAATTCACGCAATTGATCAGACATTCTCTTTTGGAGATTGTGATTTTATCAGCAGAAGAGTCATTGAAGCTTTTACCACAGAAAGCATGATCAAGTAAAGAAACACGCCCCAATATTGGGCCGAGTGATTAGCCTGAAATTGAGTTTCGGCAAACAAATGACATTCGGTACAGATGGTCGCCATTATTACCATTAACATTCTTACGGTTATTTCATTTGTTTGCTTTGAAATGACATAAAGTGATTGTTTTTTACATTCGAATTAAAAAAAAATAGTGTCAGCCGATTCAGATCAGCCGCGTTCGATTTTCGGTAGCTTTCGCAGTTTTACACCGGTGACTGCCTTGATAATTCTATTCTTTGAAATACAACGGCTGAATATCATTGAACAGTCTCATTATGTTGATCAGCAGAACAGAGCAGGCTTTCAGTAGCAGCACTGATTTCAGCCGACAGAGGAAGAGCGTTTCGTTATCTTTTAGTTGGGCTGAGCATAAACCAAGCAGCTTATCAGGACGTTGCCTGTCCAGTTCTTCATGTTTTGAAAGAATTTTTCGTTTCTTTTTAGTTTTTTAACATTATTGTCTTGGATTATTATTTTAACAATATTAGTTGCTTTCAGTAGAAGACAGCTGCTTCTTTAAGAAGGAGTGAAAGTTCATAAAGTCATCAAGTGAGGGGCAAAGGCCTGTTATGGCAGGCTGCAATTGTAGGAGCGGGATAGCGGTTATTTGCCGGGGAAACACAGATATTTTTAGCAAGTTGGCCAGCAGCAGGCCTTCCATTTGCAGTTGAAACAAGTAGCCAGCAGAGAAAAAGATTTACAGGAGCCACTATAATCACGAGATTTAGGAGCTTGGTAGTTCTCAGGTGCCACTATAATGTGACTGAGGCCAGGTCGACACAGCTCCGGGACACATACTGTGGGCAGCTTAATGTCATGATCGATGAACATTTAGATTTCCTCGTTTGGAATAAAAGGGTATATGTTTGATATTATTATTCTTCTGAGTTTGCTAGTCTCACATTGCTAGTAGTTTAATGTATAGGTATTTGTCAGTTATAAGATCAAAGCATTGATCTTCGAGCTCAGAAACACATATTTCGTATTGGATATTTCGATAGCAAAGAAATGGTGCACTTGGGAATACTGGTTGGTTTACTTACAGTAGCCCGAGCAGTTGATTTTGACGTGTCCAGTAGCAGATTATTTCTGGATGGAAAACTCACAGAAGTCATGACTGCAAGTTGTCAGATTGTCTGGAGGCCACTCCGTACGCGCTTATTCATGCGGATATGTTGAGCCAAAGCCGGCAGGTCATTGCACAGACACGTTGAACATTGATGGCATTTTAATATCGCCAGCAATACACACGAAATGCTTTGCCCGAGATAGCGTATCGACAGTTGATAGCGCAGCAGCCGTTTAATGCCAAATGAAATTCATATCATATAGTAATTTTAATTTTAGTAATAATAATTGGCTTCAATTTTAGTAATACTTTAATAATAATTTTGTTATTAATAATTACTTTAATAATACTATTTAAAATATTTATTTTAAAATAATTTTGTTTTTATAATAATTTTGTCAATACTTACTTAATGTTGTTAACATTTAATGTTAAGTCACTTTTAATGTTGGTTATCTTTAATGTTGAGATTTACTTAAACGTTAATATTTACTCGTAATATTAAGATTTACATGTTACGATTTACTTTTTAATATTACATATTTTAAATTTAATTAGGTGTTTAGTGTTGCTTAATTATTTGTTTCAGCCATCAGAAAATGCCTTTCTGAGCTTCAGTGCGTTCGTGCGTGTGTCTGAAGCGCAAGTTGAGCAAGCGCGCGTGCCGTCCGCCGAGAGAGCATATAGCGAAAGATCACCGAGTCCAGCGCGGTAGCGGCCGCCAGAAGGGGAAGCAAAGCATCACCGCGCCTTCTCATCGGTGGAGCGCGCGGAAACAAACCGACGACAGGCGCAGCGCGCACAACAGCACACCGGCCAGTAACGACACCACCGATACTCCCACGGCAGCAGGATTTCCGATCGCGCGTTTGACCATTTTTTCGTAGCCAAGCACGTCAACCGCTTTGTTCACAGTCCCGCCAGCGCAGCGCACGCCTTTCTGAACAGCGGCGATCTTCCCCGCCGGGATGGCGAGATCCGCCCGGCCGTCGGCTGCGTTTCCCAACAGACCTCCCACCGCGGGGCATCGCCCAGTCGGGACAGCCAAGCTCCCGATCGGTCTCCTGGAATATGCGGTAGCATAAACAGGTGTGCGTGTAAAGGGAAGAGGAGAAGATCAGAACAGGAAATAGGCGCCTGCGGCTCGCTTGCCGGGCATGTTCTGCCACTCGCCCGGTGTTGATCGGAGAAACCTCGGGAATCTGTCGACGCGCCGGCCGCTGTGAATTCCTCCTCCATGACCGAATTCAACTCAGCGAAAGTTAGCGCCGAAACCGACAGGACCTCCCATCGTGCGCGCCGCATCAACCGATGTCAAGCGCCCGGACCGAGCATCCAGGTCTGAGTCTCCGACGGTGGCAGGATTTTCAGCGCTAGCTTCAGAGCTAGATCGAATTCAGCCGCTGCATGGGGGAGTATTCTGGAGGCCGATTGCTCTGATAGGTAGATTTCCGTGGTCTTCCGATCAGAGCAGCTCCTCCAGATAAAGCGGCCGGTCGATCGGCTGAAAAGCCAGTGCTGAAGCTTGCCGCCGTCAGAACCGAACCCAGATCTTCCCGTCCGAGGCGCTGCAGTGACATCAGTTGATGCAGCGCCTCTGACCGGGAGGTCCTAGGTTCGAGTCCCGACGGCGGCAGGATTTTCAACACTAGCTTTTCAGCTAGGTTGAATTCAATCGCTATCTGGAGGAGAATTCTAGCGGCCGGCTGCTTTGATCGGTAGATTTCCGTGGTTTCTCCGATCAACACCAGGCGAATGCCGGAACAGTACCCTGACAACGGGCCACGGACCGCGCGCCGATCTTTTCTTCCTGTTCCTTGTCTTCCTCTCCCTTTACACACACACACACACACACACTACCACATATCTCCGGGAGACCAGCCGGGAGCTAGAGCTTGTCCCGACTAAAGGTGCCCCGCTGGTGGGAGAGTCCTGGGTTAGGGGAAACCCCACTCAGCCGACGGCAGTCGGCTAGTGTTTTCACCAGACCGGCATTGCGGGAGCCACGGCCCCGATCGGTCTTCCTGACGCGTGGTAGTGCAGCATGCAGTGTGGAGCAAACATAGCCGGCGTCGGCTCGTTGAACAGGTGACGTTCAGATTCGTTTGAGAAATGGAGAAACCACGGAATCTGAGCCGATTGTCGCTTCCAGATATGATTAGAATTCAACCCAGCTGAAAGCTAGGTTGAATTCAATCGCCATTCCGGAGGAGAATTTAGCGACCGGCTGTTCTGATCGGTAGTTTTGGTTTCTCCGATCAACACCAGGCGAATGCCGAACAGTACCCTGACAAACGGGCCACGGACCGCGCGCGACCTTTCCTTCCTCTTCCTTGTCCTTCCTCCTCACACACACACTAACATGCACTACACTACCACACATGCCGGGAGACCAGTCGGGAGCTTAGAGCTTGTCCTGACTGGGGCGGTGCCCCGCTGGTGGGAGATACCTGATAGTGGGAATTCACTAGCGACCCCGCGAGTTATTGTTTCTGTCCAGACTCCCTCCCACCAGTGGGGTTGACTGTTCAGTCAGATCAGTTTCTCCAAGCCCTCGATTGGTTCCTGGAATAGCGTGGTGGGGCGCATGTTAGCAGGTGTAAGGAGAGGAGAAGACAAGGAACAGAACACTACCAGCAGGGCAGATCGGAGAAACCATGGAACTAATGATGTGGCCGAATTCTCCTGATTGACCTGCTGGAGCCAGTGTTGAAATTTGTTGCCAGTCAGGACTGAACTCTGACCTCCCGGCCAGAGGCGCCTAGCGACACTGCCGATGCAGCGCCTGACCGGGAGGTCCTAGGTCTGAGTCCTGACGGCGGCAGGATTTTCAAATATCAGCTTTTCAGCCAGGCTGAATTCAATCGCCATCTGGAGGAGAATTCTAGCGGCCGGCTGCCTGATCAGTGTAGGGACTTCGTGGCTTCTCCGATCAACATCAGGCGAATGCCGAACAGTACCCCGACAAACGGGCCACGACCAGCGCGATCTTTCTTCCTGTTCCGTCTTCCTCCTCATACACACCAACATGCACTATAATTACCACATAGCTCCGGGAGACCAGCCGGGAGCCAGGAGCCGTCCCGACCGGGGCAAGCCCCGCCGGTGGCAGTCCTGCCAGGGGGAAACCCCACCAGCCGACGGCAGGTCGGCAGTGGCTTCGACCTCCTACTAGCAGACAGCCAGCCGGGGACAGTTTAAGCTTCCCGACTGGTGTTCCCGAATATGTGGTAGTAGCGCATGTTAGCGCGGTGTGGGAAGACAGCGGCGCGTCGCACCGGCGTTCTGCGGTTTGTCAGGGAGCCGTTCATCGAGAAACCACGGAATTACCGATTTGCTGGCCGCTAGAATTTTCTCCCAGACAGATTGAATTCAACACTAGCCTTCAGCCAGGGTTGAGTTCAGTCGCTATCTGGAGGAGAATTCTAGCGCCTGGCTGTTCTCGCAGATAGTTTTCCTTGGTTTCTCCGAACAACACCAGGCGAAGGCCGGAACAGTAAATTCTGACAAACGGCCACGGACCGCGCGATCTTTCTTCCTGCGTTCCTGTCTTCTCTCTCTCTCTCTCACACACACACACATACATGCATTACAATACCACACATGCCAGGAGGAAAGTCGGGATCTTACAGCTTGTCCTGACTGGTGGTGCCTCGCTGGTGGGAGAGTCCTGGTTAGGGGAAGATTAAGCTACCTGCCAGTTGGTTTCACCCCAGGATTCTCCCACTGCTACTGCTCAGTCGGGACAGCTTGGGCTTCCGACTGGTCTCCTTGAGAGGGAGGTGGCATGCTGCGTGGGTGTGTGGGGGAGAGAGAACAAGGAACAGGAAAAAGACGCGTAGCCGGTGGCCCGTTTGTTGGAGAACTGTTCCGGCATTTGGATGGTATTGGTAGGAGAAACCACGGAAATCTATCGATAAGAGAACCGCCAACTAGAATTCTCCTCTAGATACACGGCTCAACTCTTAGCTGAAAGTTAGCGTTGAGGTCTCCGTCGCCGACTGATTCAGGACCTTCCTGGTCAGAGGCGCCGCATCAACTGATGTCACTGCAGTGCCTCAGACATTCGAGTTCCGACGGCGGCAGGATTTTCAACACTAGCTTTTCCAGCCCGGGATCAGAATTCAGCCGCCATTCCGGAGTGATAATCACGCTGGTTGTTGATCGGAGAAACCACGAAATACAGCCGGTCGCTTGAATTTTCCTCCAGATAACTGCTGAATTCGATCGAGCTGAAAGCCAGTGCGTCGTCAGTCAGAACCGAATTAGGGACCTCCCGTCCGGAGGCGCTGCAGTGACATCAGTTGATGCAGCTCCTCTGACCCGGAGGTACTAGGTTCGAGTCCTGACGGCGGCAGGATTTCCTTTCAACACCAGCCTTCAGCCAGGCTGAATCAATCGCCATCTCGAGGAGAATTCCAGCGGCCGGCCGCTCTCGATTGGTAGTTTTCTATGTGTCCTCCATCACCAGGCGAATGCCGGAACAGTACCCTAACAAAGAGGCAACGGACCGCATGCGATCTTTCCTTCCTCTTCCTTGCCCTCTCCCTCTCCCTTTACACACACACACCAACATGCACTACACTACCACATATTCCGGGAGACCAGTCGGGAGCTTAGAGTTTGTCCCGATTGGGGCGGTGCCCCGCTGGTGGGAGAGTCCTGGTTAGGGGAACCCACCAGCCGACGGCAGGTCGGCGCCGGATCTCGCCATCCAGCGGGGAAAGATCACCGCGCATATTCCGAGAAAAACATGCACTACACTAACGGGACTAATGAACAAAGCAGTTGACGTGCCCGGAAACACGAAAAAATCAAATCAAATCGACCTATGTATGTGTCGGAAATCCTGCCACCGTGGGGAGTACTATCAAGTGAATTGATGCTCTGAGCCACCTCAGCCAGTTGTGCTGTTGTGCGCGCGCGCGCGTGACGATCGTCGGTTTGTTTCCGCCGCCTCCACCAGAGGGGGTTGGGGAGGCGTTGGGCGCGTGGTGTCGCGTGTAAAGCACCGATTAGCGCCCGCCCCCCACGCACTTCCCCGCCCTCTGGCGGCCGCTGCCGCGCATTACGACGCTCGTTTCGGGTGTCTTTTTCCTTCTCTGTCTCTCTCAGCGGACGGCACGCGCGCTTGCTCAACTTGCGCTTCAGAGACACACGCGCAGGCGTCCGTATGCGCACGCACGGAGAGCCAGAAGAACGATTTTTCTGATTAGGCAGAGCAAATAAAATGAAATTAAAGTAACACTAAAACTAAAATTTAAATTTAAAATAAAAAAAAAGAAAAGTATATCTTAATATTAAAAGTAAATCGTAACATGAAAAGTAAATCTTAATATTACGAGTAAATCTTAACGTTTAAAGTAAATCTCAACATTAAAAGTTAACTTAACATTAAAAGTTGACTTAACATTAAATGTTAACTTAACATTAAAATTAAAATTATTATTAAAATAAAATTATTATAAAAATAAAATTATTTTTAAAATAAAATATTTTTAAAATAAAATTATTATTAAAATTAATTATTATTAACAAAATTATTATTAAAATTATTACTAAAATTGAAATAATTATTGTATTATTACTAAAATTAAAATTACTATATCAGTCGTAGTTCGACAGCGTTAGAGGCAACAACTACTGCTGCGCTCTATCAGCTTATCGATACACTGTATCTCCGAACCAAAACATTTCAGTATTAATATTACCTAACAGTGTTATTTAAAGTGCTATCAGTGTTCCAAGCAGTGTACAGAGTTTCTCTGGCCGGCCTGCCGGCTGGCTCAACGTATCCACATGAATAAAGCAGTACCAGACAACCTCAAGATGAATCCGTCACCTAACCCAAGAGCAAACTCCACGAAGTCGCAGGTACGCCGGAGCCAAAATACTGTGAGTTTTCCATCCAAAGAATAATCTATACTACTGGACGCATGCGAAAATCTAACTGTCAAAGACTATATAAGTAAACTAACCGAAATTGTTCCCCCCAGTGCCATTTCTTTTATATCAAGAATATCCAATTACAGAATATGTGTGTTTCTGAACTCGAAGATCAATGCTGATCTTATAACTAACAAATACCCTACTCTGATCATTAAAAATACTACTGTTAATGTGAGACTTCTAATTAACGAGCTACTGTTAATGTGAGACTCCTTTTATTCCAAACGAGGAAATCACAAATATTTTCATCAGAATCATGACATTAAAACTACCCCCAGTATATCTTTCATCAGAGCTGGTCTGTCTGACCCTAACCTCAGTCACATTATGAGCTTCAGAAGGCCAACATTTATCCAACCTGAGGAACTTCACAAACTCCCTCAGTCTTCAGTGATTGTATATGAAGGTAAACCATATAGAATCTTTTTCTCTGCTGAAAACATTACTTGTTTCAACTGCAAAATGGAAGGCCATACTGCTAGTAACTGCCCCCAAAATCTGCTCAAAGAGAATTGCCTTCTGGACCCTCCCAGTACAAATATACCAACTATCCCTTCTAATAATATGGAAGTACAGCCTACCATAACTGAAACACCCACTGCCCTCCACCAGTGACCCATGAACTTTCCTCCCTTCAAAAGAAGCCTTCCCCAATGAATCCTCCTCCTCTCTGAAGCAACTAATAATGCTGTACACAATCACATAATAATGTTAAAAACTAAAAAAAGAAACAGAAAAAGAATTCTTCAAAACATGAAGAACTGGACCAAGATAGCAATCCTGATAAAACACTTGAAGACATGCTCAGCCCAACTAAAGATCTGCTTGAAATGAACCAAAACTCTTTCCCTCTGTCAGCAAATCAATTACACTTACTACTAGAAAATACTCTGGTCTCTGCTGATCCTCTAACCATAGTAAAGGACTATTCCAATGATATTCCAGCCGTTATAAAAATGCTCAATGACATTTACCCTGTATTAAAGGATAGAATTATCAAAGGCAGAGTCACCAGAATAATAAAAAACTGCAGAAACACCTACCGGAATCAGACGCAGCTGAGTCTGAATCCAGTATGGAAACTACCTGACACTATTTTTTTTTTTAATTCAGGTCTCTTAAAAAACACAATCCCCCCTTGCTAAATAAATTTCAAGCAAACAAATGAAAATACTCCAATGGAATATTAATGGATACTATTGTCGTCTTGAGTATCTGCAACTATTACCCAGATATCATTTATTTGCAAGAAAACCAATTTCCAAGTACTAATCACTCAGCTAATATTACACTATCAATGTTTCTTTAAAATGGAACCACTGATCATGCTTCTGTGGAGTAAACACATATTTAAAAGCTTCAATTTTGGCTGATAACTCATGATAAAATCTAATCATATCTCTCCAGGAATGTCCCCAATTCACAATTCTGTGAGAATCTCACCCTTGATATGGAAAGATTTAGTACCATTCTAAGGGATAATACTTACCAAAGTAATGTTTTAAAATTTTGTAATGAAATAAGTATTTCAGGAAATATTTAACTGTATTAGAATAACGTAATTTTCTATTCCTTTTTGTAGTAATTAACAGTTATGTAATTTTCACGTTTAAGTTTTATGTTTTTTTATCCATATCATCTCTGTACTGTAACCTCAATTGTAACCTGAATATTGTAAAAACTAAAAATTGACAATGTAAAATATAATATGTTGTATTTATTTAGTCGTTAATGACCTAGCCGTTGATGCGACTTAAAATAAATTAAATAAAAAAAAATAAAATTACTATTAAAACTACAATTTAAAGAATAAAAACTTAAAAAATTATATACTTGAAGTGGTAAAGAGTTAAAGAAGCAACTCCCTTCTTTATTTAACAATCTTTCAAAACAGTTACAAGATACAGCTTACGGATGAAGATAAGTTCTATTTGCCCATTCGTTCTTGAGCTCCAGAATATATACCTCTGCTCTTTAAGTTGAATTATCAACAAAGGTAGGAACACGCAATGTTTTGGGGAAGTGACTTAGTGAGAAGGAATTGTTATGTGATGGAAAATATTTGCTTGGTCGGAGTACACATTCAAAAAGTTACAAGTCCATTTGGCAAAAATCGAGATCTTGTGTTGTTTTACCTAGAATTTTATTTCCAGAAAAAGTGAGATGTCTTACGATACATTAAGTAGTACTCTGTTCGTTGAGTTAAAGACAATGTTGAAAAGGGTAAAATTTTTCTTTTTTATTGGAAACAAATTATGTGGGCATGTCACGTTTTGAATGTTTGATCTTCTAGAATTTGTCTCTTGGCGATTTTTCTCATACATCACATGAAAGAAACGAATCACAGTAATGAGAACATGGAGAGAAACTTAGATGTGAAACTTCAAGGCTTCAGGAAATATTTATATACGCACCAACGGCGTTATAAGGATTCTATTTATTTTATTTATTTATTTTACCTCAAAAACAGTTAAAAACTGTGTGTCGTGTTATGGGGACCAGTGAATTCTGTGCACATTTTAAAAATTCTGTGATCCCTACCATGAACCATATACTACTTGAATTTTTGAATAAAGAAAGAAAATTAGCGTTTTTTTTGCAAGGATTGTTAACAAAAGTATTCGCTCCGATGTAATAAAATCTATTTTCAAGGATAAATAAGCAATAAATTTTGGGGCTCTTATCCATGATGTCCTTCGTCAAGGAATAATACTTCCTGCCGCAACAACATGGAAACGATAATTTGAATAACTGTATTTTCCCCTGAATTCTAAAAGACGTGCACAGATAATGAGGTACATTTATGTCCAGAAGCAAAACAAGGGGCCATCTCAGCACTTGCTCAAAGGATCAGGGAAACGAGATGGGGGTCATTATCCCAGAGGGTGCGGTACAATACTTTTTACAGGTTGTTGAGTCAAAAGGGTAAATCAGCGTACAGTCGAAAAGGTAAATAATACATTTAATATCACGGTTAAAATTAATGTTACTTTCCTTGTGATGCTCAGTATAGTCTCTAATTATAAAGAAACGATTTCACTTGAGTTGCAGCAAAAACGATTTCACTTGAGTTGCAACAGAAACGAATTCACGAGATTTAAACATTTCTATCGATTTTTATCGTTTAATGTCATCTGGCAAAGTGCTATAAAATAATGTACATGTATTGTACGTGATTTTTTTGTCATGAGCTGTTGATACTGTCACCTGCTGAATATGATTACTACGTCGAGTTATTCTCGTCTAGTAGTCTAGTTATAGGCATCGGCGTTTTCTGAGCGTTATGAGCGGGAATACATTATTTTCCCGCTTATAAGCAAGTCATTTGTGACAAAAACCACTGTTGAGTAGATTTACAAATAGAGAGATTCAGATAATTAGATTCATACATAGAGATTCATCAATCAACTCACAAAGTAATGGTAAAATTCCGAGATTTATAAGGACAGGCTTATAAGAAACCCGTGGATAGGCTTTTGTATTTGTTCATACAATTCTGTTTCGTACTCTTAAAATCTGGGAGCTATACGATGTATTTCTGCCAATCTAATTATCAAAGGTGACAAATGCCCAATGGCCTTTGGTCTAGTGCTTTGACGTCCGATATCATAGTTAGAATCCGTTAATGCTCGTGGTACATACGAGATTTTCTTTTAATTTGTTTTAGCGATTCACATTTTCTTAGTTACTACATAACTAGATAACGACTCGGTCTGTCTTTCATATTTCTTCATAATTCCATTCATAAATTCCTCCACAAAAACATGTAGCATTCGGCTGATTTCATATGTCTTTGTAATGCGTCCTTCTCTCCCCAGTTAATTTTATGCAGTGTGAACTGAGATCCGCATCGAAGGCAACAAGCTATAACGTAGTAGTAGAAAAAGGATATTTATTTCTTTACGTAACTACCAAAAGCTAGTCTGGCGTACGAATGAAATGTTGACAGACGAGGCGATATGATTATAGTCCGTTAAAACGCGTATGCCAAAAAGACATTCCGTCGATTGATTGATTGATTGATTTTTCGTGTTTCCGGGCGCGTCAACTGTTTGGTCATTAGTCCCGTTAGTGTAGTGCTTTTTTCTCGGGAGATGGCAGTGATCTTCCCCCGCTGATGGCGAGATCCGGCGCCATCACGTCGGTGCTAGTGAGGTTCCCCACCTGACTCTCCCACCAGCGGGGCACCGCCCCAGCCGGGACAAGCTCTAAGCCCGACCGGTCCCCCGGAATATGTGTAGTGTAGTGCATGTTAGTGTAAGTGTGAGTAAGGGGGAGAGTGGAGAAGACAAGGAAGAGGAAGAAAAGATTGCGCGCGGTCCGTTCCGTTTGGTTGGGTACTGCTCCGGCATTCGCCTGGTGTTGATCGGAGAAACCACGGAAAACTACCGATCAGAGCAGCCGGCCGCTAGAATTCTCCTCCAGACAGCGACTGAATTCGACCTAGCTGAATAGCTAGTGTCGAAAATCCTGCCGCCGTCAGGACTCGAACCTAGGACCTCCTGGTCATAGGCGCTGCAGTGACATCAGTTGATGCACTGAGCTACCGCCCCGGTCTCACGTCGTGTGCACGAGGTTCGGAACGTATGTGGTGCTGCGCAGATCGATCAAAACTTACCCATGCCTTTTCATCATGCCTTCATTCCACCACACACGGTACTCGCAAACAGTCTACTTACATGAGTCAGCGTGACACGTCGAAACGAGCTCACCACAACCCTCTTTACAGGTTGACCAATAAACATTGTGTTACAATACTCATTGACTTTAAACTCGACCTTAAAGACAGCTTGACTAGTTCAGCAGTCGCATTTCAGAATGCGTCAGACATGAACCAATGGAAATTATCGTTCACTTCAAATGCTACCAGTTCCAGATTATGACATTTGTCATTTACCCCTTCCTTACTTGTTAGTTATGGGTATCTAGTTGCTGCTAATTCGTTCCATGTTCTGTTTAATAATTTTGTGTTTGGAAAATTGTTTTTCTAGCATATACGTAACCGGAAATCGATTCATTCTTAAGCAAAACCAGTTGTAATTAACAAGATTCATAGTGAATTACAAGAGCATAGGAAATCATTAATGATGATATAGTTTCATTTCATCACTTATATTACAACGAACCTTTTTTAGAAATATTCTTATATGTAAATCTTATGTATTGTCCTATTCATTAATTTATTGCAAATATTAACGTTCTGTACTCATCCACGGTTCTTGGTATCAAAACCAGATTCTCAGCAAATCTTACTCACCACAATCCGAAAACTGCCCATCGTTTAGACAGGGACTCCTCCGTTTTCGGAGTGTCCTCCTTCGTTTGTCCAGTGGGTTGGTCCAGTTTCCTCTCCTATTCTTCTTCTTCCCTATTAAGAGGCTTCACTGATGTTCTCGTCCACCGCTCCGCACACGGCCATCAGATATTCTCTTTAAATATTCTCCGGCCTCACAGTGTTCAAACAAAGGTCGAATTTCACCACAAATTGTGAAACTTCCTGTTCGTCCGTGTATTTCTCCACTGTTACCGTCGCACGTCATTTCGTTGTAATGTTCTGTCAGCTAGATTGGGTCGTCAAAGGCTTTTTTTTTCTGGGCGATGTTTACGGAAATGCTATCTCGTGTATACTCGTATGTACACTATTGCTTATCGTATATTGACTGGCCTAAACTGCTCAAGTCCGGGTTTCGAGAGATTTATCTATCTTGCCTAGCTTTTGGTGGAATTGATAGCTGTAAGAGCAAATTCTTGAAGTTGGATTATCTCAAGTTTCATCGTGGTTGAAAGTAATACTGATCTCCACAAGCTTGTGGTATTTATTTGGCCGCAACTTCGCTTTAGTCCTAACCTCTTTCAGACGAACATAATGCATGCGTTTTTTGGCGAATTGTCCCATGATTCTTTCCGCAATAGTTGGCAGCCCTCCGCCGCCATATTTTTCTGTTGGGTAAAATATAATTGGTATACAATTTAAGGTTTGTTTCAATTAACAATAATAATTTTGGTTAGGATTTTATGAAAAATCTTTGCATAGTTTCTGAGCTTTTATTGCAACTTAGATAAAACGAGAAAGTGAATTACGGGCTAAAATTTCCTAATTTTACATAATATAATTTGCATGGCCTTATTTTATTTCTTTAATTATATCTATTTTCAAGCCGTGAATCGCGGTTGAGACGGCTAAATTTTAGTGTATTTGACAAATTATTAAGAATTAATTATAACGAGAAATACATGTAAAATCTCGTTGACTACAAATTTCATAATAATGAATAGATGAAAGATTGCTGAGTTTTAAACTCGGCTTAACAAATTAGATTCTCAATGGTTTCACAATTAGTTGCTATTTTCCTCACAATTATGATAGATGTAATGTGTAAATGTTTGAAAATTGCAAATAACATGATATTAATAAAAGTCATGATGTCATTTAAATACACACTTCAGATATAATTACTTAAGAAAACAAACCATTTAGGGCGGATTTTCAATTTTTTTCAGCTAAAGTTATATTCCACGGAGAATCAGAACACGCACACTTTTCTTGAGCATATGAAGTACGGTATTCGATAAAGAGCGAAGAGTGTTACGGAATCTTAATATACTGACACTATGCATCTGAGCTGATTAACAGTTAATCCAACTTCTGTCTTTGATTCATATGTTCCAACTACTGTCCAATTCAGAGAATAAAATCTGAAATGCATGAATCCATCACTATTTTACTATTAGTAAACATTTAACTTATTTACGTATATATAATGATACTTTTTTGCATTAGTAAAATTCTTAAACTAGCTTATGTTAAAGAAATTTGCGAATATTTACAATTACCATTATGAGAATTATTTTGTATTAAAATTGATTGAGCAACTGACGATAATTGTGAAATCAGTTTGCAAATGTCAACAGGTCTTATATAACAGGCGTCAAGCACCTATTTAGTAGAATTGAAACGTTATTTACAAAAGATTTATAAAACAGTAATCGCTTATATTAATTATTTTTTATTACTGATTAAATAAGTAAATATAGTTTATAAAAACTTATTTGACGATTGATTATTATTTTATTGAGTTAGTTAATTTTTACCTTGAAGAAACCTAAAACACCACGTTGTAAATAAGTATTATGACTTCTGATCAATAACCAGCATCTCTATTCGGTGTATCTAACAATTTCCCTTGATCCATTGAACAAATTCTGATATGTCCAGTTGTTTTTTTCTGTACATTAAATGTCGATTTTCTCCCTCTCAAAAGTAACACGGTTTGTATTCTTTTGACGAAAGAACAATAATTTGGCAATCTATCACGGAAATTGGTACTCTATTTACATATGGTGACAATTTCAAATTGCTTTTGCTACTCTTAATGTAATAACGGTGTCTATCAACGACAGATATTCACTGCTCAGAGAATACCCACTATTACTATCACCACTAACAAATATTACTAATTATTTTAGTTTGGCTCTTCCGGCGATAAACTTTTATTTTAAAAAAATTAGATAGCTACTAGCAAAAGTGGTTCTTTAAGGGCAAGCTAATGCTAAAAGTTCAATTTCTTGCACGAGTGTTAAAAGAGACAATGCTCAAGTTTTCAGATAAATCTGTTAATGCAACTAAAGACAAAATACTTTCGTATGACCGCACCAGCTACTGCTGACCTTCAGATATTGTTAAGTGATTTGTCTACTTGAATTAAAATTAAGTGAAAATCAATGAGACTGACTAAAAATGGAGTATAACACACGTGGTCAAAGTGATTTTATCTTGCTCGTAAATTCGCCACTCGGTCTATCGGCCTCGTGTAGCAACCATTCCTTCTCGCAAAATAGAACGCCACTTTTACCATCCGTATCATAAATAACTATTATTTGTTCTGTATATGTTCATAAGACAAATATATTTTAAACATGTTACAGTTGTCTGGCCTGTTTATTTTGGACGAAGAAAGATAGAGAAAGTATCAATTATAATACTCATTTAATAATTAAATACTCATTAAAATAAACGTTAATTAGCGTGCACTCTTAATTAGCGTGCATCTGATAAGTGAAGTCATAACGGTTCACGTAAACGCTAGAAAAAGTAAAGTGCAGTGTTTCTCAAATGTACTCAAAGTTGCATTAAAACCATCAAAACGCGTGTTTTTTTTTACAAGAAATTATTCCAGAACATCCATCAGAAAACCGATTAAGGATTATACCAATTAATTCATATTATCGAAAGGAATCGATTGAGTAACAGATCTTTCCTGTAGGTGCTCTAAGTCACCCAAAACGCGTTTTAGTTGCATCAACAAATTGTATTTTTGAGAAATTTTCTAATAATCTTCGATGTAACCTCCAACAATTTGCAGTTCCCAAGAAGTGACCGGGAGGCGTCGAATTTCCACTCATTTGTCTCGATTGTTAGATCGGAAAGAGTCTGAGCGTCAGTGACGGACAAACGAAGAAACACACGAACGGACAGACGGACGGTGTGGGAGATTACTTGTTTACTATTTAAGGATAGTACATATTAACTTATCAGATATATGCGTGTGGATAAATCAGTGCGAGAGGCTGGAGTAAAGCAAACTGTGGTTGGTCTGGGTTATTAAGTTCGCGGTATATACAGCCAAGGTCTAACGATTTTGTTACTTGTAGAAAAACAATACTAGTACTATGTGCCAATTGCACATGGAGTCTCGCTGGATCGATTTTTAGGCCATATTCTCTTCTACTGTACTTAAACAATATGTCCTTGACGATCCATAACAGAAAATGGTTTTCTTTGGTGGTTGATACGCATTTGTTGATTTGTTTGTAATCATTTGTACGAGACTTACAAGAAATACGTGGGTAGTATTTGCTTATTATTCGTACAATTCTCTTTGTAATCTAAAATGTCTGGGAGCTATAAGATGTATTTCCCAGAATATTATGCCATGTCTCAGGCGGGTCGAAGATTCCGAAATATGCATCATAGTACAAAAGCTGACTGAATTTGAAATAATTCTGAACGCGTAGCATAATGAGCTTAATTTTGTGTTCAATTCATTTAAATTGGACGTTCCAGTTAAGGTTTGATTGAATTGAGAGACCCAACAATTTTGTTACCTTAACATCAGTCAATGACACATAGTTCATTTTAAATGTATATAAATTTTCATTTGAAATGGAAAACTACATAGAAAGTGTTTTATTTTCATTTGAAATGGAAAACTACATAGAAAGTGTTTTATTTTCATTTATATTAATTTGTTATTTCGGAAACCAGTTTGAAAAAACATTGCACTATTTACTGTTTCTTTATTGCAAAGAATATTCGTATCAACCGCAAAGAAAAAACATTTTTCTTGTTTTGGATCGTCAAGACATATTGTTTAAGCAAGGTAAGAAGAGAATAGGACCTAAAAGCGATCCCTGCGAGACTCCATGTGCAATTGGCAAAGAATCGGAAAGATGAATACAGAATGTTCTGTCATTCCAGTAAGGAATTTCTACACTCTGGGATCATTGTTTAAGGTACGAACATAACCAAACTAGAGCAATAACACGGAATAAATTTTCAAAGTAAAATGTTATGAACAATGACGTCAAAATCTTTTGAAATATCTAAAAATATTCGAATAGGTGCTTCGTTTCGATCCAACAATGGGACGACATCTTATGAAAAAACATAGCTATCTTAGTAGATTTTGGATTTCCGAATCCATGTTGGTAATGTAAAAACGCGTCTTATTTACTGGAGAAAGGTTTTCATTCGTACGTAAAAGGCAGTATCTTTAATATTTTTGAAAAAACTGATAAAATAGAAATTGGCTGATAGTTTCCTTGAATTCTCATTTGCCCTATATATTTAATTTAATAATATTTTCATAATTGGGGAAAAGTTTTGCTCATTTATCAGCTGCAATTATGCAAAGAATAAATGGCAGTAAAATGTTTTATTGAAACTAATTAGTGTTGTTCTACTACCTGTGCTAATAAGTTCAACACAATTTTCTGTGCTAACAAATAAAACCCTATGACTCTTGACCGCCAGCAAATTTGCATTTAGTGTACAGAAAGAAAGCAAGGAGCCAATAAGCTCAGCATTTATTCTATGAAACAATGAAAACTGTAAGAAAGCTATGTGCTAATTCGTAAGCCCACAGGATAGATTATTATAAATTTATTGGACGCTTTCTTTCCGAAAAGCAATAATCACGTGTTTCTTCTAAATCCTATTTGCCCACACCACTGACACACTTTCCCCTTCATATACTATTAAATCATTCTCTGGTAATTTGGGAATATCGAAATATTATTGTAATGACAACAATTAAAAAAAGTACAGAAATTTATGGTGGAACGTATGAAGTACGTCTTGTATTCATGAATATAAAAAATAGCAAAAGAAAAGAAAAATACATTGTCAGCATCTTTGGTGAGACTCATTCACTTATTTCTTTCTCATTTCTTTCAGACAGTGTATATCTTACATTTTTTGTTTCATTAATGAATTCGTCCAATCATGTAGATATTGTAGATATTACACTATTTGTAGATATTGTCATAGAAACTTTACGATCAAATTATAACAATAAAAACAAAGCGCAAACGATTTCTAAAGAAAGAAAGAAATATTTTTAAAAAAATCAAAATTTTTAATGAAATGATAAAAAAAAACATTTCGCGCCAATGTATTTCAACAATGAAAAATCACCCGGGATCGCTATGAATTGTAAAGAACACACACGCCGCGTGCGCATTACTTTCTATTGACAGCCTCCTCGATCCCGGATGTGTCTGTTCGGTCGGTGGGTGGTTTACGATTCACATCCTCGGCACGCACTGTGGTCGGTTGGCGGTGCAGACTGCCCGCTCGCCAAGGAATCACGCAGCATCCGGAGGGCGTGCAACTACCGAAGCATCCTGTGCGCGTCACGGCCGGGCAGGGCGAACGCGTCAACATGCAACACAGATCAAGTGTACAGTACCTCGTGTACATACATAGTTGGCTGGTTAGTGATTCCGCGCGTCACACGGCCGGGCAGGGGCGAACGCGTCAACATGCGAACGCCTGGCGTACTATAGTACTCGTGTACATATAGTTGGTTGGTTAGTGATTCCGGCGTCACACGGCCGGCAGTGGGGCGAATGCGTCAAACATGCGAACACAGTCTGGCAAAGGCGTACCAAAGGCCATAGTTGGCTGGTTAGTGATTCCGCGCGCTCGCACACGGCCGGGCAGTGGGGCGAACGCGGTCAACATGCGAACACAGCCCGCGCTATAGTACTCGTGTACATATGCTGGTTGGTTATATTCCGGGCGCGTCACACGGCCGGGCAGTGGGGCGAACGCGTCAACATGCGAACACAGTTCGGCAAAAGGCAGTACTCGTACATATAGTTGGTTGGTTAGTGATTCCGGGCGCGCGTCACACGGCTGGGCAGTGGGCGAACGCGTCAACATGTGAACACAGTTCATGCGCATACCTGTGTACATAAGGTTGGTTGGTTAGTGATTCTGGCGCGTCACACGGCCGGGCAGTGGGGCGAACGTCAATGCTTAGAACATAAAGTCTGGCGTACATAGTACTGTGTACACATAGAGTTGCTGGTTAGTTATCTATGCGCGTCACACGGCCGGGCAGTGGGGCGAATGCGCCAACATGCGAATACAGTTCGGCGTACATAGTACTCGTACACATATAGTTGGTTGGTTAGTGATTCCCGGCGCGTCACACGGCCGGGCAGTGGGGCGAACGCGTCAACAAGCGAACACAGTTCGCGTACAGTACTCGTGTACACATAGAGTTGGCTATTAGATTCCGGGCGCGTCACACGGCCGGGCAGTAAGGCGAACGCGCCAACATGCGAACACAGTTCAAGTGTACATAGTACCGTGTACACATATAGTTGGTTGGTTAGTGATTCCGCGCGTCACACGGCCGGGCAGTGGGGCGAACGCGCGTCAACATGCGACACAGTTCAAGTGTACATAGTACTCGTGTACACATATAGTTGCTGTTAGTGATTCCGGGCGCGTCACACGGCCGGGCAGTGGGGCGAACGCGTCAACATGCGAACATAGTTCGGGCGGTACATAAAGTACTCGTGTACACATATAGTTGGTTGGTTAGTGATTCCGGGCGCGCCACACGGCCGGGCAGTGGGCGAACGCGTCAACATGCGAACACAGTTCATGCGTACATAGTACTCGTGTACACATATAGTTGGCTGGCGAAGATTCGGCGCGTCACACGGCCGGGCAGTGGGGCGAACGCGCCAACATGCGAATACAGTTCAAGTGTACATAGTACTCGTGTACATATAGTTGGTTGTTAGTGATCCCGATAGCGTCACACGGCCGGGCAGTGGGCGAACGCGTCAACAAGCGAATACAGTTCAAAGTGTACATAGTACTGTGTACACATATAGTTGGCTGGTTAGTGATTCCGGGCGTCACACGGCCGGGCAGTAAGCAACGCGTCACATGCGAACACAGTTCAAGTGTACATAGTACTCGTGTACATATAGCTGGTTGGTTAGTGATTCCGGCGCGTCACACGGCTGGGCAGTGGGGCGAACGCGTCAACATGCGTAAATACAGTTCAAGTGTATAGTACTCGTGTACACATATAGCTGGCTGGTTAGTGATTCCGGCGCGTCACATGCCGGGCAGTGGGCGAACGCGTCAACAAGCGAATACAGTTCAAGTGCGTTAGTACTCGTGTACTACATAGAGTTGGTTGGTTAGTTATTCCGGCGCGTCACACGGCCGGGCAGTGGGGCGAACGCGTCAACATGCGAACACAGGTCGGCGTACATAGCACTCGTGTACATATAGCTGGCTGGTTAGTGATTCCGGGCGCGTCACACGGCCGGGCAGTGGGGCGAACGCGTCAACATGCGAACACAGTTCAAGTGTACATAGTACTCGTGTACACATATAGTTGGTTACAGATCTCCGGGCGTCCAGCTAAATCAGTCAGTCCCGTAAGTGTAGCGCATGTGTTTTCCTCAGAAGGTGGCGGTGATCTTCCTCCGCTGGATGGTGATTTCCGGCGCCTATTACATGTCGGCTAGCGGGGTTTCTCCAACCACGTGTTTCCCACCAGCGGGGCACCGAACCAGCCGGGACAAGTTCTAAGCTCCTGACTGGTCTCCCATGATGTGGTAGTGTAGTGCATGTTAGTGTAAGTGTGTGTAAGGGGAGAGGATAGGACAGGGAAGAGGAAGGACAGATCGCGCGCCGTCGGTGGCCCATTTCGTAGGGAACTGCTACGGCATTCACCTGGTGTTGATCGGAGAAAAAGCGGCAAATTGCCGATCAGAGCAGCCGGCCGCTAGAATTCTCCTCTAAGCAGCTACTTAATTCGACCTAGCTGAAAAGCTAGTGTCGAAAATCCTGCCGTCGTGAGGACTCCCGGTCAGAGGCGCTGCAGTGACATCAGTTGATGCACTGAGCTAGCGCTCCCGGTGCGCGTGCAAACGCTGTGTACCATAATGCATTCATTCCCTATGTTATTATTATTATTACTATTATTATTATTACTATTATTATTATTATTACTATTATTATTATTACTATTATTATTATTATTATTATTATTATTATTATTATTATTATTATTATTATTATTATTATTATTATTCTGAGATACCGGTCGCGAGCTTAAAGCTTTTTTCTGTTTGGGTCGGTGCCTCGCTGGTGGAGATACCTAGAGTGGTATTTCACGTGAATCAATTGATGTCACTACAGCGCCTCGGACCGGAAGGTCCTAGGTTCCCACTCCCCACGACGGCAGGATTTTCGACACTAGCTTTTCAGCCAGGGCGTATTCAGTCACCGTCTGGAGGATACCCAACGGCCGGCTGCTCTGATCGGTAGTTTCCCGTGGTTTCTCCGATCAACACCAGGCGAATGCCGGAGCAGTACCCCACCAAACGGGCCACGGACTGCGCGCGATCTCTCCTTCCTCTTCCTTGTCCCATCCTCTCCCCTTACACACACACTTACACTAACATGCACTACATCACCACATATTCCTGGAGACCAGTCGGGAGCTTAGAGCTTGTCTCCGATCGGGCGGTGCCCGCCGGTGGGAGAGTCCTGGTTAGGGGGAAACTCCACTAGCCGACGGTAGGTCGGCGCCGGATCTCGCCATCCAGCGGGAAAGAACACCGCCACCTCCCGAGATAAAACATAGACTACATTAACGTGACAAAAGGCCGTAGCTGTTGACTTGCACGAAAACATCAATAAATCAATCAACCAAACAACCCAAAATTCGAAAAAGAAGATAGTATTACGTCTTTTCTACTTTTAGCACAAGACGTAAGCGTGCACAGATCTCGAAAACAGTGAGTAAATTCATTAAAATGGATAAAACATATCTCAAAGCCCACAAAATCCCCTACTAAATGCATTTTCTTTCACTTCTGTAGCTTAACTAGGTTCGCAGTAGTAGTAGGTTAAAATTGTCGAACGTGTGCCCGGGCACGTAAGAATGCATCTGTTTATAACTGCCCGTAGCAACGATAATCGTACGAAACGTACCAGTGCGGTGAAAGGGAGGGCGGGCCAGGGTTGAAGGGACAGGATTGAGCTGAAGTATAGGACGGGCAGCCTGATAAATGTCAGGCGAGCGGCAGGTACGGGAAGGCAGAGGACAGCGTACGAGGTGATGAGTGATGAGTAAAGAGGATGAAAAGTAATGAAAATTGATGAAGAGGATGAAAAGTAATGAAAAGTGACAGAAGAGAGATGGAAAGTGATGAAAAGGGATGAAAAGGATGAAGAGGATGTAGGGGGTGATGTAGGGTGATGTAGGGTGATGTAGGGTGGATGATGTGATGAAGGATGATGGTGATGGAGGGCGATGGAAGGTGATGCAGGTAATACAGGGGAACAGGTGGAGAATGGTGGCATGGAACCAGGCAGACAACTGTGGGAAGGTACGGGGAGAATACATTATATCCACATATTTGCAGTGCAGTTAAGTGTAGTGAACGCAATCAATGAATTGAAGAAAATCCAGCTAAACTTATGGTTTGTGATAAATTTAGCATCACCGACATATAATTATTGGATATCATGACAGAGTTTTGGAAATATTTGTTATAATACTTTTAGTGATAGTATGATTACTGCATGTTCGGCTTGTACTTACCTCATTATTATTATTATTATTATTATTATTATTATTATTATTATTATTATTATTATTATTGTTGTTGTTATTATTGCTATTATTAATATTGTTATTATTATAATTATTGTTATTTAGCTGTCACCGGGTCATACCCAATTGCAGTTCAAATAAATGTATATGTATAATCTATTCCTTCACAGCCAAATTGTTGATTACACTAATAAATTTCCTGACATCGTAAGGTTCTTCAGCTGTATTGCAGTGTGGATGAAAGGAAAACAGTATAATGGTTCTAGATAAACGCAAGTGGATGTCTCTCAAACACGCTACCCATAGTTCACACTTACAAGGCTGCGCGAGAGGATACTGCAACAAGACCCTCCTGGCTGCCGGAGCCAGGCGCCCCGTCCACCTCCGCCGCCACCGCCGCAGGAGACGGCCCTATTTCCTGCACAGAGAAACAACAACGGTGACAAGCTGAAGGCGATCTCCACGTTTTGAAGCATTTCATCTCCTATTGTTTGATTATTGCTTGTTTCCTGGCACGTCAACTACTATGGCCACTAGTCCCGTACGTGTAGTGAATGTAAGTGTGTGTGTGTGTGCAGGCAAGTAAGTAAGCAATGGGGAGGATAGGTCAAGGGATGTAGGAAAGAAATATCACGCTTTCGTTTCGCCTGTGGTCTGTTTGTTAGGGTACTGCTCCGGCATTCGCTTGGTGTTTATCAGACAAACCACGGAAAACTACCGATCAGAGCAAGCGACCGCTAGAATTCTCCTCCACACGGTGACTGAATTCGACCCAGCCGTCTGGCTAGTGTCGAAAAACTGCGCCCGTTGTGAGTCGAATCCTCTGACCTCACGGTCAGAGGCGCTGCAATGGCATCAGTTGATTACCATAGCCCCCTCAACTGATAGATACTGAGCGAAAGCATCTGCTGTGATCAAACGATTCACTTGCATTTTTCTCCTCGCACCAATGATGTGTGTAACCTACGCCCTGATTTTCAGGAAATTCCCAACGGCCTACGAGTTCGTTGATGGATTGATTCAATAGTGATTCCGGGAGCGATAGCTCAATGCATCAACTGATGTCACTGCAGCGCCTCTGACCGGGAGGTCGTAGGTTCGAGTCCTGACGGCGGCATGATTTTCGACACTAGCTTTTCAGCTAGGTCGAATTCAGCCGCTGCCCGAGGAGAATTTAGCGACTTTTTTTGCCGCTCGATCGGCGGCGCCTTCCGTGGCTCTCCGATCAACACCAGGCGAATGCCGGAGCAGTACCCTACCAAACGGGCCACGAACCGCACGCGATCTTTCCTTCCTCTTCCTTGTCCTATCCTCTCCTCTTACACACACACTTACACTAACATGCACTAAACTACCACATATTCCGGGAGACCGCTCGGGAGCTTAGAGCTAGACCCGGCTGGGGCGGTGTCCCGCTGGTGCGACAGTCCTGGTTGGGGAAACCCCACTAGCCCACGGTAGGTCGGCGCCGGATTTCGCCATCCAGCGGAGAAAATCACCGCCATCTTCCGAGGAAAAACATGCACTACACTAACGGGACTAATGACCAAAGCAGCTGACGCGCCCGGAAATACGAAAAATCAATCAATCTATCCATCTTGATGGTGAGATCCAGCGCCGATCTGCGTCGTCTTGTGGGCGTTTCCCTAACCAGGTATTACCCTTTAGCGAGCGCCGCCCTAGCCGCGACAAACTCGAAGCTCGCGATCGATCTCCCGTTGTGGTAGTGTAGTACACGCAGTAAGTGGGTGTGTCTTTGTGTTTGTGTGTGTGTATGGAGGATGCACGCAGCTGGAAGAAAATTGCCAGGTCCGTAGCCGGTTCGTGGGCAGGCTTCTCCGGAATTCGTCTGGTGTAGATCGCAGAAACTAATGAAAACAATAATTGAACAGAGCAGCCGGCCGCTAGAAAGTATTCCGTTTTGCTAACGACTGGGAAACTGAAAACTATCCATATATCTGTTTCTAAAATTAAGATGAACATATTATTTTCATTATTTTCTTTCACCATATGTCAGCAAATTACTCACGGATCATACGGTAGTAACTTTTTCATTATCTTGAATTATATCTCACTATCTTGTTGCTGAATTTTTAAATAAAACCATATTAGAAATGCAATCTTTTAAAGATTTAAGAACATTTGATGGTTAATCCAAGTTGAAAGTTTCTGAAGTTGGAAGCAAATTGTTGTAATGACTAGGGGGCAGATTTTAATGAAATGTCATTTTCTTTCTTTTCACTTTAAAACAATGACTTTTAGTATAGATTTATATCTATTTTATGCTACGGAAAAGGAAATTACCCATTTTATACGGCATTTTGTTTGCATTTTTTTTTATTTTGACTAAGTAATATTTGATCTTTTTCGGTCAGTTTTAAATCATGTTTCACTGAAATCATTGGTTTTAATATCATATTAATGGTATTCAAATAAGATTTACTTCAATTGAGATTTACGATGCGATATACTATCCAGAATTCTGAGTAGCATATTCGATTTATCGCTTAGAAATTGTAATATCACCGGGCGAGTATATATCTTCGGTTCTGATGACTCACCACCAACACATTTTAGAAGATCATGTTAACCAAAACTGAGATTTCTTTGAAAAAATAACTGTTCGGACTACAAGCATGCAAGCTGATTTCTGAGAAAAGGAAGAAGTCTCATCATTTCAGTAATATTACTAAGTGTAATAATTAAATATTCAGTAATATAGAGCTTGGAGTTGTTCATCTGTGCTGGTTTTGATAATTTTTAACGTCATTTTTTCTACGTTTAGGCAGTTTTGAAACCTTCTAGAGCATTTTATTGATAATTTGTGTATGTCGTCCTCAAAACCCATTTCTAATAGTGACAAAACATTTCATTCTATTGTTGAAAGACAACTGAGGTTGAATATGACCGGCCCTGACCGCCTATGACTACAAAGAAAGTGACAAGGAAGTATTTAAAGGGTTAATATATCCCTCCCGTTAGGACCCAGGGCACGTACACCATTAATGACGTCAGCACACCTTTGAAAGCGCTTTTAATGCCATCACATGTCCGGGCACATCCTACGGAGCCCCAAAGGCAGCTAATGTTTTGCAGCAGTGTACATGCGGACTAGTGAATCATGAGCTCTTACATCACTGAGATATTAAATCTGTATTACTAATTTTAATCGTGCACATTATTTGGCGGATGACTACAGTCTCCAAGGATTAAAAAGATAATGGTGTATTTATTAGATTCAGGAATTGGAGGAAAATGTAACTAGTTACATCAGTTGACGTCATTCAACTACAAGGCCTCCAAGGAAGTTATATTTAAATATTTTCAACACATGTTTATTTAAGGTTCAGAATCATTTTTCAAATCTGCTGAGTGTAAAGATTTATTGAGCTATGTATATACCAATTATGTTGACTATTCAAAGAAAACGCTTTACGCTTTAGGTCAGCTCTCTGTTTCAAGTATCATCAGAACCTACGCGTTAGTAGAAGAAAAAGAAGAAGAAAAACAAGAGAACGACGAGAAATAAGTAAAGTAGGATGTCAAATAATGATGAAACAGTTAGATGGTGAGGAAGAAGATAGAAGCAAATATGTACATGAACAGACCAAAATGAAGACACAAAATGAAAAGTATAATGAAAATGAAGTCAATCCAGATAAAAAAAAATAGTGTTGAAAATAACGATGAGGATGAGGAAGGAGAACATCAAGAAGGAGAAGACGAGATAGGGAAGAAAAAGGTGGAAGAAGGAGAAGATAAAGAACGTTTGGAAGGAGATAACAAGTAAGGAAAAGATGAAGAGGAAGGAAAAAGGAGTATGAAGATGAAAGAGGTAAGAGGAGGATGAAGAAGAAGACGATAAAGGAGGAGATATAGGAGGAGATGAAAGGAAAAAATAAAGGAGATGAAAGCAGAAGACAAAGAAGGAGAAGATATACGATGAATGGGAAGTAAGATCAAGTTAAAGGTTTGTAAGGAGAGTACAGAAGGGAAACTGCTAGAGATCATGAAGAGACAAAAAGGATTGTGAAGATGAAGAAGTTAGCGTTAATCTTCTTACGCCCATGTGGAGGGCTAGGAGGCTAATGCCGTCAGCATGCTGCCGGAGTGCGCAGGGCTGGCTGCCGCCCCTGCCCCCGCTGTCGCCGCGCCGCCGCCGCCGCCGCCGCCGGGGCCGCTGTCGTCACTCAACAAGCCCTGACTCCAGTCGCCGCAACAAGAGTGCGCCGCGGCCGCGAAGCAGGAACGCCCGTGGGCAGAAATAATCGTTTGAGTGATTGATTGATTTTTTTCGTGATTCCGGGCGCGTCAACTGCTTCGGTCATTAGTCCCGTTAGTGTAGTGCATGTTTTTTCGGGAGATGGCGGTGGTCTTCCCCCGCTGGATGGCGAGATCCGGCGCCGACCTACCGTCGGCTAGTGGGGTTTCCCCCTAACCAGGACTCTCCCACCAGCGGGGCACCGTCCCAGCCGGGACGAGCTCTAAGCTCCTGCCCTTACACGGGCGAATGAATTGCATGTGTGATAGTTCTAAAGTCAATTTTAAAAATCAGTTCCGCATATTTTCTGTTCTAAAAATAAAGGTTGCCCATCTGCAATACAATTTCATAATAACACTGGCAGAAATTCATCTGAAAGATTGGCGCTGATAAAAATATAAAATGTATAAAAGCAATCACATAGTTTCCATGATACTAATTTTTTTATTTACTCTACTATATACTTTATTCATATAGAAAAATTCAAATAGAAAAAATCCAAACTTTTGCGAGATTATTTCACATTCCACAATTTATTTTAATTTAAATCTTTAAGTTTTTTAATATTTAATAAAATTTTTTCTTAAATTCTTCTTTTAATAAAATTTAAATTTTAAACGGTCATATTATTGAAAATTTAAAATATATCGGAGTACTCATATGGAAGACACTTCATGTATTTTTTCAAAATATTGACTTACTTTTATGCTTATATTGATTGTGAAAGTAATAATGTATTAAAATGTAAGTATGAATGTTTTAAAGGTTTGTAAACATACATTATTCAAAATCTTTAAAAGGAAACACTATGTCGAGCAACGATAAATGAAGTATTAAAGAAAATTTAAATTTGGTTTTCAAATCAATTTAAAATAGTTATGTTACATCTGGTCATTTAAGGGTATGTTTCTCCACATTAAAACGGAAGCACATTATCAGTAAATAATTTTGCAACAATGAATAAGAAACACATCTACGTAAAAACTCTTCCTTTTGTCATGTTGATACATTTCAGATTGACATAAATTTCGTTAGTTTAGGATGAAATAAAATGTAAAAAATGGTACACGCACGATCGAGCGCAACTAACCTAATAAAATATTTGTCTACGTGAAGAGACAAGAAAGATCTGTGATCCGTGATTACAGCTTGTGTGTGAACTGTCGAGGATATTGAGGCGTTTAAATAATGTCTCCGAGAAGCATACGGACAATTTCTATATAATGAAAAGTAAATCGCTTCATCAGACAGGGTGGTATTGCTTTGACAGGTTAATTAGAAAATAAAGTAAGGCTAGACGTATATAACAAAAATTATTTTTTAACAAAATCCGTCTTTTCGGCTTTATACTAAGATCAAGAAATTCTATCACTGATTTCCACGCATTTTCACTGACCTTCACAATCTCTATTCCGAGTAGCTTTGCGTGTTTTTAGCTAACGCAGCCTGTACGTTGAACTCAGATGCTCCAGATACTTTACATTTGTCAACAGTACTCGCCTCATCATACTATTGTCTTTCACGAAAACCATCAAGTCAACAAACGGAAAAGAAACGAGCCGTCTTTGTGAATATTATAGACATTACTGCTGTCAGACGGATTCATCCGTTTGACTTTATTAACTAAATTATTAGGTTGACTATATGCTTGAAGACAGAATAGGGTGAATCCATGGTACCCCTGAGTTTGATTCCCCATTTCTGTCTTTAATGTTGAACGTGAAATATTAAGCTTGGCTCTACCTCATTCTATGAACTCTATAGAAATATACCAATGGCGCTTCATAAACTGGGTCTTCCAAATATATGGAATGCCTTTAGTTTTAGAGAGTGAATGAAAATTAGTTCATTATAATTTTGGAGTAATAATGCAATTTAGTGAACAAGTAAATGTTGACTGAATGTGTTTCACTATTACAATAAGCATAATGAAGTACACTATTTTATTTTAGAAATAAATATTATAAAATAAAAATGCCGGGCCTAAATACCGGCTCAGTTAGTTCATAACCGCATTCTCTGGAGAGACTCAGGCTGGGAGGTTCTAGGGTTCGAGTTCTGACGATGAAGGATTTTCGAAACTAAATGGTCAAATCGAATTCATTTATTGTCTGGGGGAGAATTCTAGCGGCCGGCTGCTCTGATCAGTAGTTTTTCGTAGTTTCTCCGATCAACACCAGGAGAGTACCGGAGCAGTACCCTAACAAACGGACCATGGTCAGCACGCGATCTTTCTTTCCTCTTCCTTGTCCTATCATATCCCCTTACACACACACACACACACACACTTACACTAACCTGCGCTACACTACCACATATTCCGGGAGACCGGTCGGGAGCTTAGAGCTTGTCCCGGCTGGGGCGGTGCTCCGCTGGTGGGAGAGTCCTGGTTAGGGGGAAACCCCACTAGCCGACGATAGGTCGGCGCCGGATCTCGCTATCTGGCGGGGGAAGATTACCGCCACCTTCCGAGAAAAAACATGCACCACTTACGGGACTAATAATCTCGGTAGTTGACGCGCCCTGAATCACTAACAGCCAACCAACCAAAGAACAGGGCGCCATAAACGCCAGAATCTTAGTGAGCGAGAATGAATATTTTTCATCCTCGCCCCTCTTCACTTTCGAATGGAGTCGTCTCTCAGGTTCATCAAGCGAATATATTATTTTACCAGTCCTGATATACGTGTTTTGTTGAGTATTAAGCGATAAATAAACTGAATCCAGCGAAATTTAAAACTCGATAAAAGAATAAATAAGAGCAGAAAACGGCATTAATTTCAAAATTTTGGAACAAAAGTAAAGAGAGAAGGAAATATTTTTCGGCAATAATGACAAATGAAATAAAAACATTGAATATGTATTGTAACCGCTTGTCATCGGCTACACTCATGACAAAAGAAATATTGAAGTGACAATACCCGACATCTTGCCCTACAAATAGTTCCTAGAGTAGCGAAGAGATGGCGTTACCAGAAACAAATTTCTGAACGTACTTTCGCCCCAGCCAATCAGAACTTTTGTAGAAAATGCGAATGTGGCATAGAGGCTTCGACTCGACGAGATTGTCTTTCCGGATCGAGACGCTGAAGGATTAGGATGGCACTATTCCACCACACAACCGGACGAGGGACACGTGGAAAATACCAGAAATGAAGCTTTATTAAAAGGTAATTGTCTGGAAGTATTAAGTGATATGTCAAGTGATTACGTAAAATTCGATAGGAATATTAAATAAAGTAATGCAACGAAATGTAAGAACAACAGTGGTAGTGGACTAAAATGAATTTGGTAAAAACCACGTTGCTACATTTCTCGTTGCTGGAATATAGAAGAGATTTTTTGTAACATAGGACGTGTTTCTGTTTCTTTTGTTGTTAGCTTTTTCAGTTTCTTAGTTTTATAAGTTACTTATTCTACTTTTATTCTATTTCATTTTTATTTATGGATTTACTCGAAAATTCTATTGAGAATTTGATAATTCCGGAAAAGCATAGTTTATTCAACAACTGGTCAACTTTCACTAAAACAAAGTTATAATTTGGAGTTTTGGACTCGCATTCTAACGCGATCATCACCTTCGTAAGCTGTGGTTTAACTGGCTGTACAACGAGGAGAAGGCGTACTGGAAATACCTGATTCCATCGCGGTAGGCAGCGCACGAAACTGCTGCAGGACAACGACGACCTTGGGGCGTGAACGTCGCTCGACAGCCGTCTATCAGCGCGGACCAGCTTGAGAATTCCGCCGGTCGAGTCACAGAAAGCAGAAAGAATATTTACCAAATTGCAGCTTCTGGAAAACTTTCAAGAGCAGAATTATGATTGCACAAATTAAAACTGTAATATGAGCTTCCTCTCAGTAACAGACATTGATCGGACAAGTTTTTACTAAATATTAGTCTTGATAACCAGTAAAATTCTATTTTTGCAGTCGTAAGAGAAAATCAGATCTAAATAATTTTTGCGTTTATTGATAAAAGTCGTCCTTGTGTATAATTTTTTATCTAATCTATACATAATTGATTTGATGTTATTTGAAATCATTTAAGAGGAATTGTCTATGTAAAAAGGGCTTGAACATGAATGAAAGCTGTTAAATTGTTTCTGTAAAACGTTATTTCATGAATAGTCAAGAGACTTTGTAAAACAGAATTTTGCATCATGGGGTTACGCAGAAGCTGAATATTAAGTGTAAATATTGAGTGTGGTATTATTTAAGATTGAAAAGGTATTAGTGGAATTTTGCATATTGTGTATGTATTTTTTTACAGGATGGTTATTTAAATTGTGAATTGTGGGTTTCATTAAGAGATAATTTGTTTTATATGCAGTATATGTATTTACTGTTTGTTCGTGTAAATGTAGATCAGAGTCACTATGATTCTACAGAAAACTGCAGTTTAGGTAGGGAGTTAGCTACCATTGTGTAATCAAAAGGAAAAGTAATCACGTAGGAGAATATGTGAACGTGAGTGTACGAAGGATCATATTGAAAGAATATGTTACTTGTTCTTTTAAAACTATGAAATTGTGTTTGTTTGTTAAATGAATATTAGTTAGCAAAGACGAACCTACCACCGATAGGAATTATCCATAATTTGAGGTATTCCCCAGGTTAGTGTGACAGTGTAATCACATCGTCACGAAACAAGTAACAATAGATTTACTTCTGTAATTCGGCGTACTACGAAATAGAAGCTAGGTGATACGTGACGGTTACAGTATTAAGCGATCAATATTGTTTTCTTTACACCTTTTTTATCCACGTTTGACTCGCCAAACGTATGTTTGTAGTTACATAACTCCTTTTTTCTTTCAATATTCCCTAAAGCATACAACATATGTATTTATTTCATTTTCAGAGAAATAGGAAATAACTTAAGAGAAAAACACACTATTACTTCGTTACATCATTTCTATAGCGTATGGGTCATACACAAATTGTAGGACTTATAAATCGTTTCACTTACCCCACGGAATTTGTTGATACAACCAACTCGAATTCTGTTACTAATTAAACTTACACTTTAACTTTAAAGTTTAGCGTAACTTTAACTTAAACGTTTCTTCAAATATACGTAAAAATATTTAACTTTTCATCGGCTTACGATTTCGCCGTATTTACATCGCTCACACACTCCAAAAACACTAAATACAAAAAAAATTTACCAGAGGTGGAAAAGTGTCTGCTCACTATGCTACAGTGGCTCCGCTACTAAATGCAAGCGATGCGTGGCTTTTATGGGAGATCCATATTTTATTTTACGAACCGGTTTTATTTCTTCGCGGCCTTGGTTTTGTCCACAAGATGCATACTAGGCTTTCAGTCACATACGCTAGATAAGAGAGATTAAAACTTTTTCTACCGGTGGCACGTTAGCGTTAAATATTTAAAATCTCTCGCACACATTTCTCTTGCATGTAAATTCCACATTTTATTTGAATGACCTGTTTTTAAAAGTAGTTGAAGGTTGTCGTGCTAATGCGCAACAAATTCCAGTTGAAATAAAAATCGCGTAACACTAGTTGTCATACAGAATCACCGGATATGACGGATACAACATTTCTAGCCTCATTACCTAATACTACATATCTCTGACCATTAGCTGATTAATTCCTAACATCCTGAGAGCGCGTCAATCAAGCTGGTCATTAGTCCCGTTAGTGTAGTGCATGTTTTTTCTCGAGAGATGGCGGTGATCTTCCCCCGCACATGGTGGAGATCCAGCACCGTCCTACCGTCGGCTAGCAGGGTTTTTCCCAACAATGTATCTTCCACCAGCGGGGCACCGCCCCAGTCGGCACAAGTTCTAAGTTCCCTACCGGTCTTTGGCACGTGTAATACTGTCGTGCATGGAAGTGTAAGTGTGTGTGTGAGTGTAAGGGGAGGGGATAGGACAAGGAAGAGGAAGGAAAGATCGCGCGCGGTTCGTGTGGACCGTTTGTTGTGGTTCTGCTCCGGTATCCGGCTGGCGTTGATTGGAGACACCGCGCAAAACTACCGATCAGAGCAGTCGGTCGGCCAGAATTCTCCTCTCAGACAACAGAAATCGACCCAGCTATCTGGCTAGCTGACAAAGAGTCCTAGGTTCGAGTCCTGACGGCGCCAGGATTTTCGACGCTAGATTTACAGCTAGGATACGTTCAGTCGCTGTCTGGAGGAGAATTCCAGCGGCCGGCTGCTCTGATCGGTAGTTTTCCATGGTTTCTCCGATCAACACCAGGCGAATACCGGAGCAGTACTCCACTAAACGGGCCACGGACCGCGCGCGATCTGTCCTTCCTCTCTGTCTTATCCTCTCCCCTTACACACTTTCACTAACATGCACCACACTACCACATATCCTGGGAGACCGGTCGGGAGCTTAGAGCTTGTCCTGGCTGGAGCGGTGCCCCGCTGGTGGGAGAGTCCTGGTTAGGGGAAAACCCCGCTAGCCGACGGTAGGTCGGCGCCGGATATCGCCATCCAACGGGGAAGACCTCACCAACATCTCCTGAAAAACATGACAACACTAACGGACACACTCCAACTGCCAGAATTCTGTCAGGCGAAGAGTCAGCGGCAAGAGCAGGAGCGGAAACAGAAGAGACAAGAAAAGGAGGAGAGGAAGGAGGAGGAGAGTCAGGAGGAGGAAGTGGAGAGAATGGAGGAAGAGAAAGAGAAGACGAGGAGGAGAAAGAGGACGAGGAGCGGTTGGAGGAAGAGAGGAAAAATGAGCAGGGGTGTCAGAACGAGGGTATGGAAACGAGAGGTAGGAGTAAGACGAGGAGTAGTTTATGGGGAAAGATAAGAGAGTGAGGTAGAGAAGGGAGAGTGAGAGGAGGAGAAGGATGAGGAGATGTAACATGAGGAGAAACATAAAGAACAATGAGTGTGAGAAAAGGGAATGAGAAGGAGAAGAGGAAGGAGGATGGGAAGAAGGAAATGGAATAGGACCTGGAGTGTGAGAATGTGGGTGATAGGTGGAGGATGTCACAAGAAGAAGAGGGAGGGAGGAGACAGGCGGAGGAGAGAGGTGGAGGAATGGGGAGAGGGGAGCACACAAGATGTAAGATGGAGGAGAGTGATGAGAGGGAAGACGATGAGAAAAGGGGGAAGGAGAGGTAGGAAGACAGGTAGGTACGGGAGGAGAGATAGTAGAAGAACGAGATTGAAGGGAAAGGGAGGTTTAAGAGGAGAGTAAGAATGAGAGGAAGGAAGAATATGATAGAGAGAAAAGAGAGGATAAAATGGTGAATGTTATTATCTTAGCACACTACTGTGTTGTCTAGTCAATTTAAATCTTCAGGTATTCCCCCCATTCATACGAATATGTACTTCTATTGTAGCTAAGAACATCGACATCTGGACACAGTGGATGTGGAGGGATTGAACCATGGGCGGTTAGTAGGCAACTGAAACCGATATCATTTTCAGTCATGTCGTGTGATGTGGCATAACGGATTTGCGAATACTTTTTCAATGTTGGCATCAATTATTTGATCTACCGGGAATTTACAAGAATGTTGGCTATTGTGACGTAACCGAATATTGGATTAAAAATACCACATTTATTTTTGTTACTACTGTCTGTAGCGTGTGCCCCAACCGGGTGCGACCTAAATCACTTCGCACGGCCATTCACGCCGCCCTTAGCGTCGCCGAGCAAGGGGGTGTAGTGTTTAGATAACGCCTCCGAAAACTCCCTCAGGGACCACCGACCAGGCCCACGCGGGCGGGCGCGGCGCGACCGCTCCGTTTGTTTACAGGAAGTGTGCGAGAGAGAGCGTTCTGGAAAATTCCATCAAAATTACCGACAAGACGCGTAATCTGATTGGAGCAATATTATTTCCTCTATGCAACTTTCGGCCAGTAACAACATCGTCTTCCAAAATTTCTGTAGAAACTTCTAGAACATTCATGGAAATTGGGGAAAGAGGGTTCGTGGCGCTGAGACGCGCTGAGGGCAGAGACAGCGGGGAGTGTCTTTGACAGAGAGGGCGCGGCGCCCAAGTCGTGCGGGACACAGAGGTGGGACGCTCATGTTGTACGGGTGTGGACGCGGAGGTCATCCGAGCGTGTGAGGCGCTTAGGATAGCGCGAAGTAGCATGATTAGAGTGCGATTTGTGGTATTATCGCACCGCGTGTCATTAGATTGAGAAAAAAGAACTTTATTCCAGTAATGTTATTTGCTCTCTCTCTGCTCGTTTACGCCTGCGCCGTGGTATCGCAAAAGCACGCGATTACGAAAATTACGATCTGTCGTCACCGATCTGTCGTCACCGCTACCGCCGACGTCCCAGCTGATGTCGGTTAACTCTACTCTCTTGAATGGGAGCAGGCAAGAGAGGGAATCCACCTCCGCCCCTAAAGGGCGTGCCGTCCGTAAAGAAAGGAGCTCAGCTGTGCTGCTCTGTTTGGAGTGCTGTTCACCCTGTGCGCGTCCTCCCTGCCAGCGGTGATTCTCTAATAATCTGTCGAGCTCCACAGACAAAAAACAAACATTCATTACGCCCTTCAGGCTTACCTGACTGTTGTCAACATTCAGAAGGTGCAGGCCGCGCATTGGCCCTCTTTTCTTTTTATTTGTTACGCATCTCTTTTTTTTTTGCTTTATTTGTTTTAAGTAATTTGATCGTATTAGTTTTAAGATTGCATAAAAACAAGGGTTTAAAAAACTGAGCTCAGATAATACGTCAATTTACCATTTTAATTTCTAATAAATTTACATTTTTTTGTCTTTAAACTTTCTTTCAATTGACCTCTGTCACGTAGCCACGTCCGTCCACAACCTAAATTTCAGGTTCTACCTGTCACCGAGCTAGCCGGCAATTACAGCACAGGTAGGTGGGGCGCGTCGCAAATGGTTTTCCCAAGTGGGGGCTCGAATTAGTATCTTTGATAATTCCAGTAAAACGCCCTAAATTTAATTTGTCTAAAATAAATATTGTTACTTTTGAATTACTGTGTATTGCTGCACGACAAATTAAATTTGAATTTTTATATTATTAAGCAAGAAATGGATGGAAGGACGTTGCTACGAGGTTAATTTTTATTTGTGGACTGTTAATGATATCAGTTGATTTGTATTCTGTCAGAGTAAGCACATTTTTGTCTTGTGTTGTGGAAATCGTAAAAGTGCGTTTCAAGAAAAACTGTGAACGCATGTTATTCAAAATGCTGGACGAATCGGGTGTAGATGGGAGGTGATGACAGCTCAGGGGATTAGTCTGCGCATGAAATCACTCTAAGTGATCTCTATGAGTTCTAACAAACAAGCAGAGAATTATGAAAATTTAAAAATCGAATTAAAGAACCAGATTTCGGGAAGTATGGGGAAATGGATTGAGAAATTAATTTATGATTTTCAGAACACGAGAAAGTGTCAGGAAAGATTTACAGATTAGATAACTGTTTAGATAACCAATCCGCAAAACTTGTAAAATTGGAAGAGAAGCTGACCATGAAATCGGATCACTGAAAAATCAACCGAGGGTAGGTGTGAGAATTGAGAACACTGTTGAGAAGCTAGGTCAAGAATTGGGAATTCAAGGACCGAAACGAAAGAAAATTTAAAACCTACAGTCTGAAATTCACCAGAAATTACGAGTATGCGACAATAAAATAGAGGCGTGTTGTGAGTCAGTAAATGGAAATATTTAAGCTACGGGCCAGAAATGAACGGCAAATTCACTTTGTTGGAAACAAACTTCACCTAGTTAGCCAAATTCACGAAAGGGTAGAGAAAATTCGAAAAGATAGGTGATAGTAGTGAGGAAAAAGTTTCAGGAAAGGGAAACTAAACTAAAGAAAGAAATAGATAAAAATGTGATTAATCTGGTAAAGGAAGAAGTACAAAAGAAATGGAAAAATCATCCAATTACGAACGCGTCTGCTGGTTCTGACAGCTCGTGGCCTCCTCAGAATCTTTTGCTTTTTCTGGGAAATCGGACGAAATCCGGAAAGTTTTTTGATCGCCGAAAATTATATGAATTTGACAAAGGCGGTACCGCCTCACTTAAAACCAAGATTTATGCAGGAACTTACGGGGTAACGCCGCACACTGGCTCACTGCGTTAACACCTTTTCCGCAGACTTACGAGGAATTCCGAACTCGTTTTCTTTCAATACGTTACTGGGGAGAGCAGCGACGTTACGAGTCTGAGAGAAAAATTCCGAGAGTAGATGGATAAGGAAGAAGAAACCAATCATATTTCTAGATTACGCCATGGAAAATTTCGGCTATTAAACTATGTGATCTGACGACAGATGATAAAAAGATTATCTGGCTCCTAACCGTACACTTTCCTACTTACGTGCAAAACCCATTAACAGTGTACGATTTGACAATCTGATCATTTTCAAGAATTGCTGGCAATTTGGATAGAACGCGGTCAAAACCTCTTATGAAGAGAATTGGGACCGAAATCACAGGTTTTCTTTTTCCGAGGAAGATAATCGGAACAGCAGTCGGGGCGCCGTGATGATCAGGTCAGAGGAATGGGGGAACAACTCCTGTCCGCCACCAAACTCAAATGACCGTAATAATAATACAACTAGTAGGAATGGACATCAGATTCCATAAGACTGAGTCCGTCAAACTAGAAACTGTTTACGGCATCTGGGTTCAAAACGAATTATCTCAGAGATACCATTCAATACTGTGTCAGTCAATTCGCGCCTTTTTGACCCTAAACGACGACTGAATGAACTCATGAGAACGAGCGAGAAAAAATGTCCGTTGTGGAGCTTCTTATTGAAAATCTTAGTGTTCAAGCTTTGATAGACACTGGCAGTGAAATCAGTGCAATTTCTGTAAGTTCCCATCAAAACTATTAAGCGAGCGCATTCCAATACCAACTCTGCCCACTCATTAAATGTTTTGTTATTGAGTAGGAAAGAAAAAGTAAACCAATTACTATATAGCTGCTTTAAAAATCGGGGAAATTTTATTTGATGTGCCATGTTTGATCATAGAGGATCTGAATTACGACGTAATACTTGGGGTTGATTTTTACGGAAAATAATGGAGTAGTGGATTTTTCTAGAATCTTGTGAGCTTCTGCGAGAATAGGGTTCGTAATCAAGGACGACGGTGATGATAAATAGAATCTGGCATTTCATGCGCGTCCTGGAGTATGGGGATGACGTGAGTGGGGTCATAAGCCGTGCCGCATAATGACTTTTCTGGACTACGAACGGTCCCAGCTGCAAAGAATGCTTCAATATGTAAATGTTTTTGACTGTCCTGTACGTCCTATTAAAGACTTTTTGCTTCGAATTCGGGTCACCGATGATTCACCTTTTAAAATGAAAAATTATCCCATTCCACAATCGATGAGGGGGAAGTAGATCAAACTGTTAAAACTATGCTTAGCGAGGGTATAATTGGAAAGATCTGTAACAGCTATTTGAACCCCATTGTAGTGGTAAAAGAAAAAGACGGGGGTAAGGATTTGTTTAGATGCTCGACGGATCAACGAGGTTACTATCCCAGAAAACGAGGCACCTCAGAACACTGATGAAATTTTATGGAAATTTAATAAACAAAGATTTTTCGGCTTTAGATTTTTCAAGCTCGTATTGGCAAATTTCAATCTTACAATTGCACGACAGAAAATCTACGGGATTTTTGTACAACGGGTTGACGTACGTCTGGAAAAGAATGCCAGGAAGAGGAAGCCTCGTAAAGAACCCTACCACTTTCACGTAGGTGACAAAGTACGGTTGTGACCCTTTAGAGTTAGTGATCAGCCTGCTGGATTATTCCATAAATTTTTTTCCTGTTTACCGGACCATTTGTTATTGAAACGATTCCGTGCCCAAATGTATGCCTCTTAAAAAGACTTGGATGGGCTCCAGCAGGGAAGTACATCTTATAATTTTGCGACCATTTAAAGGCGTTAAATCATTCTGTAGATTTTATTTAAACCACTGATTGACACCCTGACATAATTCTTCGGTACCTGGGCTCCGGCACAGTTTGCGGTCTTTTAAAATGCTGAGAAAAATTAAAGAATTTTGATTTAATTATTTTATCTTGATTAAATAGTAGTTAATAGTTCTTTTTGCTTTTATTTAAGTAAAGGTTGTGCAAATTTTTTCTTTGGAATATTGAATGTTGTTTTGATTCATTTTTTTCTTTAATTATTCACTAGTTATGAATCTAATATCTGCAACGTTTTTTGTTTTTTCAACGAGATAAAACTCTTTAATTTTTCAAAATTAAGATTCTTCAAACCTGATTTTTATCTCTATCCGAAGGGAGGGCAAATGACGTAACTGAATATTGGATTAAAAATAAATACATTTATTTTTGCTATTACTGTTCAGCGTGCGTGCCCCAACCGGGTGCGACCTAAATCACTTCGCACGGCTGATCTACGCCGCCCTTAGCGTCGCCGAGCAAGGGGGTGTGTGCTTCAGATAACGCCTCCGGAAAACCCATCAGGACCACCGACCAGGCTCCACGCGGGCGGGCGCGGCGACCGCCCGTGTTTGTTTACAGAAGTAAGAGAGAGAGCGTTCTGCACCGCATCGTACTACCGACAAGACGCGTAATCTGGATTGAGCAATATTATTTTCGGCGTAGTAACTTTCGGCCAGTAACAACACGTCTTCCAAAATTTCTGCAGAAACTTCTAGAACATCTGCGAAATTGGGAAAGAGGTCTGTGGCGCTGAGACGCGCTGAGGGCAGACAGAAGCGGGGAGGTCTTTGGACAGAGAGGCAGCGGGGACGCCCAAGTCGCGTGACACAGAGGCGGGACGCCTGCGTTGTACGGGTGGGACGTGGAGGTCATCCGAGCTGTGTAGGCGCTTGGGGATAGCGCGTGAAGTAGCATGATTAGAGTGCGATTTTGTGGTATTATCGCACCGCGTGTCATTAGATTGAGAAAAAAGAACTTTATCTAGTAATGCTATTTGCTCTCTGCTCGTTTACGCCTGCGCCGTATCGCAAGTTACGCGATTGGCGAAAATTACGATCTGTCGTCACCGATCTGTCGTCACCGCTACCGCCGACGTCCCAGCTGATGTCGGTTAACTCTACTCTCTTGAATGTGAGCAGGCTGCGAGAGGGAATTCACCTCCGCTCCCTAAAGGGCGTGCCGTCCAGAAGAAAGGAGCCCAGCCGTTGCCTGTTTGGAGGCTGTTCACCCCAGCGTCCTCCTGCCGCAGCGGTGATTCTAATAATCTGTCGAGCCTGACAAGACAAAACAAATATTCATTACGCTTCAGGCTTACCTGGACTGTTGTCAATATTCAGAAGGTGCAGGCCGCGCATTGGCCCTTTTTCTTTTTATTTGTTAGCGCACTTTTTTTTGCTTATTTGTTTTGGCAATTTGATCGTATTAGCTTTAAGATTGCATAAAAACAAGGGTTTAAAAAAACTGAGCTCAGATAATAATGTCAATTTACTCATTTTTTAATTTCTATTAAATTTACATTTTTTTTGTCTTTAAACTTCTTTCAATTGACTTCGTCACGTAGCTACGTCCGTCCACAACCTACCTCAGGTTTCCTACCTGTCACCTGAGCTTAGCCGGCACTGTTGTTACAGGTAGGTAAGCGTCGCAATATGAAGTGTATCTATGTTGCGGAATTAAATGTCAATACTTTCTTAATATATATGAGTGCATGACACTACTGTAGGTAGAGAGCTTTTCTTATCATTTTTATAGATCGTTTTAAAGATGCATAAACATTTTTGTGTGTAATTATGATTAATATTATTATGTATTATTTCAACTGATGAACATCACATCTCTTCGTAAAATGTTGTTTGGGGTAAAAACACTCATGTTATTTTAATGATTCGTGATGCTGATTCCTTGTTTGATGCATCGTACAGTAAACATACTTCTGCTTATTTTATGCATGACTTGTAGAACTAATGCTGTTTTTCTCCATGTTTGGTATCAGCGCTAGTGCAACACATGGTAGTGCTTTGTTTGTACAGATACAAAGTTGGGTTTTGAAGGCGCTATTCTATTCTGCTATCATTTAATGTATTCTACTTCTAGTTTCATGTAAAACATTCACCAATGACAGCAGGTATGGTTTGACACTATTCTCACAAATATCATCTTTTTGTTGATAGCACCATATAAATTATAGATCATTTATATATTTGCGCATTTCTATAGTCTCCTTCGGTATTAGTTATGTGTTATTGGAGCATTTAATTAAAGACCTTTTTCTACCATTTTGTGGAATAAATTGGTAAACTGAATAGTTTTATTTCACATTTCGAATGATATTGAAAGTATAGTTACACATAAAGGGAAACGTTTTCAATAGCTGCATACAAGAAGATTTCATCCATAAAACTATAACTTATTTCGGAACCACTTTGACCGGTACTATTATGCTTAAACGTAGAAACTAAATTGCAGATCATATCGGCAGGAAATAGTAGAAATATATATAAAAGTGTCGTGGGCATGCAAACCACAATTTGCAGTACTGTACTGACATCGTGTTCTATATGAAGAATACACTGACGCAATACCAAACAGTAGATTGTTTGGCCCTGGTGTCGTTAGGCACTGGACTTCATTCATTTAGGAGAATACATCGTGTAAGTGATGATATAGGCTCAGTTTTAAAAACGTATCTGATGAATGGTTATGAATATCTGTAATTATCTCTCCGATAAAAATGCACAAATTGTTACTACGCAAATAATACTACATATAATACAAAGCATGGCGAAGAATCAAACGAAAGATTGGAACAGATTAACTTTAAATTATTTTTTCCGAAAAAGGAGTGTAAATACACGATACGCATTTGAAGTTCTAATCGTTGCATTGTAGGATTTTCGTCGTTAGCTCTAAAGTGGGGACGAATTCTCTGGGAGCCGATGTGCCGATGAGTGCTCTTATCCATAGTTTTCCGTTAACGATCCGATCAATACTTAGGGAATTCTAGAGCAGAACCATACCAAACGGGTCACGAACATCGCGCAGTCATTCGACTTTTGCCTTGTCCTCATCCCGCCCGCTAACCCTTTCAGTTCCGCACACATACACCCGCACCCGCACACACACACACATACACTCACATACACACACATACACACACATACACACACATACACACATCATACACACACACATCATACACACATCACATACACACATCATACACACAAACACACATCATACACACATACACACATTCATTCATTCATACACACATTCATTCATTCATACACACATACACACAGACACACATACACACAGACACATACACACAGACACACACATACACACATACACAGAGACACACACACACACACACACACAGACACACACATACACACAGACACATACACAGACACACATACACACAGACACACACAAACACACAGACACACACATACACACACATACACACACATGCACACACATACACACACATACACACATATACACACACATACACACACATACACTCATTACACTTACATGCACAGCACTACCACACATGTCAGGAGCTGGGAAAATGTTACCGCTGGACGGAGTCCCGTCGGACTGAGGGGGGGGGGACAGCTTAAATGGCTCACAACATCCATTTAAAACATCATTCAGGTCAGCCAACCTAGCTTGTCGGCTAGGTCGAATTCAGTGTATGGAAAATTGGTTCGCCAGCTAGGCTATCTGGACAATTGGTGCGGTCGGCTACTCTGATCGGTAGTTTTTCGTGGTTTCTTCGATCAAAACCAGGTGAATACCGGAGCAGTAACTTCAAAACGGGCCACGACCGCACGCGATCTTTCCTTCCTCTTCCTTGTCCTATCCTCTCCCCTTACACACACACACACACGTACACTAACATGCACTACACTACCACATATTCCGCGAGACCGGTGGGGAACTTAGAGCTTGTCCCGGTTGGGGCGGTGCCCCGTTGCTGGGAGATACCTGCTTGGGGAAAACCGCGCAAGCCAACGAGTAGGACTGAGCCAGTCCTCACCATCCAGCGAGGGAAGATCATCGCTACCTGCTGAGATACGAACATTCACTGCACTTACGGGACTAATGACTAGCGGTTGTCGAAGCAAAAAATTAAATACTCAGGGGTTTTTGCTTTGTGACTGTTCTTGCGGGTGAAAATTAAGTGTTGCGACTTTCATTCGATGATTTAGAGACATATTTCTCAGATCAGATTGTGCTGCTCTTTTGATCTCATCGTTGCGTCCAGATGTAATATTGTGAGACAGAAGTCTGCAATATGACGTATACTTAATCTTTACTGCGAGGGTTGTGAATGGGAAACATTTTTCCTACTAGAGAACTGATTGTGAGCTACAACAGTTGAAGTATAAATCATGATCATATGAACTCAAGGAATGGTAGACAAGACTCTGTATTTACTAAATTTAAGGAAGCTCAAGTTAAAATATTTCATTCTTGGCAGCATTAGGTTATCAATATTAAATAGTTTCACCCAGAGATCCAAGGAAACTCCATAAAAGTCAGGATCTCAAAAACAGGGACCTTTTTTCACGAGCAATTACGTGGGTGTTAACTCATTATGAATGATTACATGTTCGATTGTATGTGGAACTTAAAACCATTTAAAACACCACTGTCCATAAAGAAATAATTAATAATTTTTAATGTACAATTGGTAAATAAAGAACGAATGTTAGGATAAGGTTTGAAGTTTTAAATAATAAAAAAAAACAATGAATCAAACGAAATTATAAGAAGTCCATCTCGTAAAATATGCATATTTCCGTTTGCTTAAATGAACACTACTTGAGAATATAAAAGTCAATAATAATCCAGAAGAGATTTACTTCTATTTTAAATTTATTTTAAAAAGTAGTTCTAAAACACACTCTTTGATAAATCATTATAAAGAGAAGTGAATACGTTAGTACAATTTATAAATTGTCTGGAAAAACCTACACACGAATTCTTAACGGTTGAACATTTGCAGCTCATATTTGGAATTATGCATTAATTCATAATACGTTTTGGCAAATAGCGAGTTCAAAAATACTTTGTGATGACAAGCGTCCTCCACAAGACGATTTAAATAAAACAGCGTCAAAAGAATCAAAGACCCGAGCTGCGTCAAGGTCTGGTGTTTGATTAAGGAACCGATCCCGAAAGTGGTTCACGACACGAGAGGCCTTCACGGAACATTGGGAGATGGAATTCGCCAGGTCTATACTGCGAGCTTTGTTCATTGTATACTGTAGATATTTTCGAACGAAGTTTATTTACATTTCTCGCCTTTCATTACTATGTTTTTATTCGGGTTCTTTTTTAGATCTGTTCTTTCCGGGTTATTGAACTTTCCAGATCTTTCGTTCCGTATGTTTCCACCAGAGTTTGCATCTGAATTTCTTTCTTTACTTGATATCGAAATCGATTTCTTTTCCTCGGAATTATTAGGATTTAAATTTTGTTTCATATAATCTTCGTTTAACAACACGGTTTCATTTTCTGTCAGCTATTATACCTTTTGTTTTGTTTGTGTTTTGGTAAACCGATCACTATCTAGGTAAAACATTGCATCGAACGCCTTCCTCCAGAGGGGAAGTAAACTCGGCTGTCCCATGTTGTAGATTTTCTGCATATAAGGTATATTCAAGCCTAGAAGAAGCCTCAGAGCTGAAAAAGGGGTGCTACAGAATAGTGGCCGCTTTAATAAGTATATTGTAGAACAGTAAAATCTGGTCCCTTTACTTTTATTGAAAATGTTTTTTATTTGTCTTATTTTCCAAACCCATTCTCTTCACCCATCCTCAACACTAGGGAACGGAATTTATTGCAATAAAAATGCAAAATATGTACATATTTATGTTCCTAGTTTTTCCAAATCATGTAAGAAAAATAGAAAATATGTAAAATAAAAATTCCTTATTGTGTTTAGAATTGTTCCCTACAAGCATTATCCGAGCATAGAACGTCGCCGATCAGTTCTTAACTAGAATTCGGAGTGACTAAAAGTAAGTTCTACCGCTACAGAAGTAATTGGACTCTAGTCTCACCACATATAAGAATTTTGTTCGAAAATTAATAGAGTACATTTCAATAGAATATATTACAATGTTTACGAGGAACCGGTGTTAAAGTGAGTAGTAGTACAGGGAAGCCACTGATGGATCCCAGGGTAGGGAGTAAAAGAGAATATCCCCCCCCCACCTGATCGAACAACGCTGTACGAATTTTCTTTTCGTAAAATATAGTTGTTAGTTTTCGATGGATTTACGAATATGCTCTTTAAAAAATGACCAAGCACGTGGTTGAAATTATTTTTGTTCACGAAAATCCCGTCATCGCAAAATAATTTTTAACTCCGCGTACGCAGCAAGCGGGGGGAGGGGTGGCAAGTTTGACAAATCATGGAGAAGATATGTCTGGGGGACGAAGGATCATGGCTAAGATATGGGTCATATAAGCGCAGCAGCATTTCATTTGATTTGTAAGAAGGTTGAGGTAAGAAGGTAACACATATTGCAAATGCGCATCTGAAATGTTCAATTTCGACGTACAAATAAATTAAAACGTATCGAAATATATAGTAAAAGATAAAATATGTAAAAATATGTAATTATACCAAAATATGTAAAAATATGTAAAATAAAAATAGTTCTAATTCATTCAGAATATCTCGTGAACTCTAATAGTATATTATGCAATTTGTTTATAATGTTGTCCTTTTTTACACGAATAATAAAATATTACCGAACGAAAGACGTTAGGAGTGAATTCGGTAATAATTTCTTATGATTGCAAAAAAAATAACATTATAAACGAGTTGCATACGCTATTTTTTTGTGTAACAGTATTATAAAAATTTAAGGAAACGAAGTCAATTTGAATGTTAAATTGTAACCTCGGATTTAAGTTATGACATCGTGAGTGCTATCTAAGCTACTCATTTGTTTACAAACAGCAATGAGGTTGAAAGTTACGTTTCAAACATGGATTCTTTGCCAAAAGAAATTTCGGAAGAAGCTGGAAAAGCAGAAAATGAATGCTGGATCGATAAAAAAATATGCAAATATTGTGTGAGAGGCTGTAGTTCTTTCCTATATGTCGGAGTAGGTTGGTTAAGTTACTACAATGCACATGCTAGAATAAAAACGATAGTTATGATGTATGATTATTTAAGCATTAAGTCCACAGTGTGTAAAACGTCTATGGTGCACATATTCAAAATTAAAGTCAATGTGTAAATGTGTTCGTATAAGAGAACATCCGCAAAATTTTTCGACGATATTGGTGGTGATATTACTGCACTTAGATATCACGGAGGGTGGCGATCTTCAAATGTAGCTGAATCTTACATCGAAGAATCAGTGAATAATTCAGGATTCAGGAAATAATAATAAATCAGTGAATAAGATTTACATTGCAATAAGATATTGATTAGTGCAGAAACTAAAGAAAAAATAATAACTTTGGAATTAAATACATATTCTAGAGAGTCTTTGACAAATGTATCCTACTGTAATATTAATATTCATATTCATAAAAACTAATTAGATTTTCTTTGTTATTATTGTTAAATATTACCGAATAACAGCAACATGGGTTATAAATATCTCTGATAGTTAGACTTCATTACAGTTATAGAGACCGTTCATCTTGTTTTTGACTCGCTTTATCTTAAGAGACAATTTCCAAAGGTATGGCAATTTAAATATAAATACATCTTATTGATTGATGCCAACGACGCAACCGGCCGAACAAAATACAAAAAATATATTCTAGAGAACAGCTCAAGAAGGGGAGGAACGTTGAAGGAAATACATGAGAGCATTAATATTAAGGTTTATTATTTGACTAACAAGCAGAAGATAATACGATTGGGAAGAACATTAACGAAAATATCCTCTTTCTTGTCCTATTCTCCCTCTTACATCCATTTAGATTCCCATTACATACACTTACATCCATTGCTCTACCACGTTTGTCAGAAACTTTGGGGACCAACTGGGTCAGGCACCTGGAACGGGAATTCGTAATCTGAAGCGTAGGTCGACGCCGAATCGTGGAGGAACACCGCCACCGCCAGGCATTAAGAACATTCACTTCACTCACGGAATGAACGACCAAGCAGTTGCGGTCCCCGGAAACATCAACCAATCTATCGGCGAATATGAATACGAAGACGGAGAAAACTAAGAAGGCGAAGACGGAGAAGGTGAAGACGAAAAAAACGAAGAAGACGAAGACTAAGAAGTAAGACGAGAAGTAATACGAGGATGAAGAAGAAGACGAGGATAAAGAAGGAGACGAGGATGAAGAAGAAGACGAGGATGAAGAAGAAGACGAGGATGAAGAAGACGAGGATGAAGAAGAAGACGAGGATGAAGAAGAAGACGAGGATGGAGAAGACGCCAAGAATGGAGAAGACGCCAAGAATGGAGAAGACGCCAAGAATGGAGAAGACGCCAAGAATGGAGAAGACGCCAAGAATGGAGAAGACGCCAAGAATGAAGAAGACGAGGATGAAGAAGAAGACGAGGATAATGATGAAGAAGAAGAAGACGAGGATAATTATGAAGAAGAAGAAGACGAGGATGATGATGATGATAAGAAGAAGACGAGGCTACATAAGACGAGGTTGGAAGAAGAAGACGAGATGGAGAAGACGCCAAGAATGGAGAAGACGCCAAGAATGGAGAAGACGCCAAGAATGGAGAAGACGCCAAGAATGGAGAAGACGCCAAGAATGGAGAAGACGCCAAGAATGGAGAAGACGCCAAGAATGGAGAAGACGCCAAGAATGGAGAAGACGCCAAGAATGGAGAAGACGCCAAGAATGGAGAAGACGAGGATGAAGAAGAAGACGAGGATAATGATGAAGAAGAAGAAGACGAGGATAATTATGAAGTAGAAGAAGACGAGGATGATGATGATGATGAAGAAGAAGACGAGGCTGAAGAAGAAGACGAGGTTGAAGAAGAAGACGAGGATGGAGAAGACGCCAAGAATGGAGAAGACGCCAAGAATGGAGAAGACGCCAAGAATGGAGAAGACGCCAAGAATGGAGAAGACGCCAAGAATGGAGAAGACGCCAAGAATGGAGAAGACGCCAAGAATGGAGAAGACGAGGATGAAGAAGAAGACGAGGATAATGATGATGAAGAAGAAGAAGACGAGGATAATTATGAAGTAGAAGAAGACGAGGATGATGATGATGATGAAGAAGAAGACGAGGCTGAAGAAGAAGACGAGGTTGAAGAAGAAGACGAGGATGAAGAAGAAGACGAAGAAGAGGATGAAGAAGAAGAAGACGAAGAAGGAATGAAGAATAAGAAAGGATGAAGAAGAAGAAGAAGATTAGGTTGAGATGAAGAAGAAGAAGACGAAGAAGGGGATGAAGAAGAAGACGAAGAAGGGGATGAAGAAGAAGACGAAGAAGGGGATGAAGAAGAAGACGAAGAAGGGGATGAAGAAGAAGACGAAGAAGGGGATGAAGAAGAAGAAGAAGAAGACGAAGAAGGGGATGAAGAAGACGAGGATAATGAAGAAGACGAGGATAAGGAAAAAGAAGAGGATGATGAAGAAGACGAGGATAATGATGAAGTAGAAGAAGACGAGGATGATGAAGAAGACGAGGATGGAGAAGAAGACGAGGATGAAGAAGAAGACGAGGATGAAGAAGAAGACGAAGAAGGGGATGAAGAAGAAGAAGAAGACGAAGAAGGGATGAAGAAGACGAGGATGAAAAAGAAGACGAGGATGATGATGAAGAAATAGAACGCCTAAGCCACCCTTCTCGCGAGACACCACCGCACTCCGCCCCAGCACGTTAACCCCTGACGTCCCCATAAAACCCCGCGCGCCACGCGAATCTCTGCGCAAGCGACGCTCGCAGAGCCGTAAAGCGGTTGAGAGAGCCGCCCGAACGCGGAAGCCACTCGACGGAGCGGGGAAGGGAAGAGGAAGAAGGAGGGGGAAGGGGTGAGGCAAAGGCATTTGGGATGCAAAGCGTATGCGCGCCGCCTCGGCGAAGTCGCACGCGACGCTCGCAAGCCATCGATCCGCCGCACGCCGCGAGAGAGTGGCAACACCTTTCTGAGTTCGCGCCCCCCGCACAACCCGGACAGAGAGGAATTGAAAAGATTTAAATTGTACTGATACCCAGACAGAGGTATACGAAACAGATGAATCGGAGCGGTCGATTGATGATTTGGGGCACATCTGCTGCGGACATTAGTCCCGTTAGTGTATTGAATGTTTTATCTCTTGAGGTGTCGGGAGACAGTGTAGTTCACCCTTCTGGGTTCGCCCCATCCCGCACCACCCGGACAGAGATGAATGGAAAAGATTTAAATTGTACTGATACCCAGACAAAGGTATACGCTACAGGTGAATCGGAGCGGTTGATTGATTGAATGATTGATGATTTCACAATAACTGCTGCGGTCCTTCTTCCCGTTAGTGTGTTGAATGTTTTATCTCTAGAGGTGTCGGGAGAGTGGCATCACTTCCTCAGGTTCAAAATCCCGCGAACATCCGACAGAAACGAATTAATTGTGTGGATTGCTGTGAAATCATAGAGAGATGTGCAGTACGAATGATTTGGAGCTGCTGATTCATTGTTATTTCCGGTACCTAAACTTCCATGCTCATTAGTCCTGTTAGTGTAGTTCATTCACTGCACTAGCAGGACTAGTTTACCTGGGGATGTGGCGGTCATTCTTCACAACTGGATGGTGAAATGTGACGCATTTTCGCCTTCGTCTCTCTCCCCTGCGAGGTGTTGCCCCAAACGAAACAAGTTCTAAGCTCCCGACTAGTCTTCCTCCTGGTTTTGGTAGTGTAGTGCATGTGAGTGTAAGCGTGCGTAAGTACGGGGTGATGATAGAATAAGAGAAAGAAAATATCGCTGTCCGTGGCGGACCGGGAGCGGTAGCTCAGTGCATAAACTGATGCTACTGCAGCGCCTCTAACCGGTAGGTTCTAGGTTCGAGTCCTGACGACGGCAGGATTTTCGACACTAGCCTTTCAGCTACGTCGAATTAGTCGCTGTCTGGAGGAGAATTCTAGCAGCCGGCTGCTCTTGATCGGTAGTTTTCCGTGTTTCTCCGATCAACACCAGGCGAATGCCGGAGCAATACCCTACCAAACGGGCCACGGACCGCGCGCGATCTTTCCTTCCCATCCTTTGTCTCTGTCCTCACCCCCTACACACACACACACTTTACACCAACATGCACTACACTACCACATATTCCGGGAAGTCGGTCGGGAGCTTAGAGCTTGTCCCGGCTGGGGTGGTGCCCCGCTGGTGGAGAGTCCTGGTTAGGGGGAAACCCCACCAGCCGACGGTAGGTCGGCGCCGGATCTCGCCATCCAGCGGGGGAAAACCACCGCCATCTCCCGAGAAAACATGCACTACACGAACGGGACTAATGACTAGAGCAGTTGACACGCCCGGAAACACGAAAAAACCAAACCAAAAACTAAACCAAGCTGTCCGTGGCCCGTTTGTTGGGGTACTGCTCCGGCATTCGCCTGGGGTTGATCGGAGAAACTACGGAAAACTGCCGATCAGAGTAGCTAGACGTTAGAATTCTCCTTCAGACAGCGGCTATCTGGCTAGTTTACAAAATCCTACCACCGCCGAGACGCGAACCTTGTGATTTACGGTCCGAGGCACAGCAGTGACATTAATTCATGTTCTGAGTCACCTAAACTGGTAAAAAGTGAGTTCAAAAATCTGCCTCTTCAGAAATGATCAAAATACATTTTCTCCAAAATGATTCCAAAATGTTCAATGAAAATGTGCATTTAGAACCAGTTTTACTCTTATATAATATTCTTTAGTTCACTTTTTATTTCCATTGACCAACCGAAAAATTAAAAAAAAATATATGAAAACAAAATGCTTGTAGACGTTGCTGATAGGTTGCAGCAGGAAAGAAAATGGTGCAAATCCAGTAAGTGAGCCCAGACTAAAATATTAGTAAACTAATTAGTGTGAGAAACCTTTTTCTATTCTCTAATAACATTAGTTTCTTATTGGCCTAGCGTTAAATTGAACATTTTTTCAATAAATTCACATATATATTATTAATTGTATCAATTTATTAATTTATCAAAATCATAAAAGGCTTCAATAAAATAAAAGTCATTTTGCCAATCATTGTAGAATTGTAATTTTTGAAAGTATCTCTTACGTCCTTAAATCTGACCAGCATTTTCATACATTATCAATGTTTTGAATGCAAGTGCTTCCAAGTAGTGCTGATGGTTTCTAAAAAAGCTGAAAATTTTTGAAAAAAAGCTCAAAACGGCACTTTTCAGTATCGTCCAAACGACATATTCCCAAATCTCTAAGCTTCAAATTGTTTAAATGGAAATTTGCAGATATAATCATTTTTACTTTTCTATAATATTTTTAAAATCACACTTCAATTCTACTTCTAATTAGCAACCGAAACATCAACAAAATACAAACAAATGTTTTCTAGATGCGCCGATAAATTTGGGAAGAGATTGGTGGAAAAAACTAACCCAGCTTAAAGATAGGGAAACTAACTATTGCGATAAAGTCTGTACTATTCTATAGCAGCATTTTTTTTATTTGTAGAGCCAAAAAGTGAGCATATTTTTGTTTAAATTAATGCACATGTTATTAGTTTCCTCAATTTATTAATTTATCACAATTGTAAAAATCATCAAAGAAATTTAAATTTTACCTATGGGCTCCGGCAATGCAGGGGAACCTTACACTTGCGTTGCTGGGATTATTTGATCTAAAATTCGTGATGCGAGAAGCGTGTAAAGGAAGCACATTACATGTGTATTTCATGGTCAGCCCCTTCTTTCCGTATTTGCTTTGTATTGATCTTTATGTCATTGTCCTCCTCCTGTGTACACTATGCTGAGTCGACTACCGCGTGTCCTTTAGGAAATGTTAATGTGTGTATCGATTCACCGCCAGAGGAAGATGGGAATCTGTTCCACCGCAAACTACTGTTAGATGGCATTCACTTTTATCGATTGACCCGAAATATTCGTTTTTCCTGTAGCATTGTATTCCAGAAATATATCTCGCATTTTTTATAGTAGAGTGGAAACTTTTTTGTTCAAACATTGGCATCTACGATAACGTAAGAATGTCCGAGATATATCGATTTCTGTTACGTTCGTTTCCCGTCCTTTGTATACACGGAGATTGTCGTAACTTATTCATTCATCGAAATGAATAATAATTTGAATTTCTTATTCATATTTGACTGAGCGGTAGCTTGAAGTGCATCAACTGATGTCATCGTAGTACCTTCAGCCTGAAGTTTAGTCTGAGGATGGCGGCAGGATTTCGACATTAGCTTTCAGGTTGTCGAATTCAGTCGCGCCGTCTGAGGACTCATGGTTAACTGCTCGCTGATCGTTGAGCGCCCGGAGCGCTTTCCGATCAACACCACAGGCAACGCCGAGCAATACCCTACCAAACGGGCCACGGACCGCACGCGATGTGTCCTTTCTCTTCCTTGTCCTATCCTCTCCTCTTACACACACACTTACACTAATATGCACTACACTAACACGTATTCCGGGAGATCGGTCGGGAGCTTAGAGCTTTTCCCGGCTGGGGCGATGCCCCACTGGTGGGAGAGTCCTGGTTAGAGGAAACCCCACTAGCCGACGTTAGGTCGGCGCCGGATCTCGCCATCCAGCGGGGGAAGATCACCGCCATCTCCCGAGCAAAAACATGCACTACACTAATGGGACTAATGACCGAAGCAGTTGACGCGCCCGGAACCACGAAAAAATCAATCAATCAATCAATTCTTCATATTTGAGAATAGGGATGGCGGATAGCAATTGTAGTAGAGTTGGAGTACTGTAGATTTCTTTTAGAATGGAGTTACTTACTTGACAATTTCGTGAATGTCTATTGATTCAGGATTCAGGGTGGTGAATCTTAAAAAATTTACCGTCTTTACTATCCAATGTTTGTTATTGCTCCTCCCTACTGGTCATATTAATAAGCTGCGACACATCTATTACAAGGCGGTAAATAATCGCCAGGTTGACGCAATAATCGCATAGCGCACTATAACATAAACCTCTTGATTTCAATATGCTTTCAGTTATTTTCAATATTTGGTGCATTTTGGAACTCTGTTGGACGTAATTTAATTCGAGAAATAGTCCAACTAAATACCACTCGTGCTTTGGAAATTCTCAGATAAATCCCCTCCTCGCTTCATGAGTCGGAAATTTATCGCCAATTTCCAAGGTTCTCTTTGTATAACCTATGATAATTTGTCCCATATACATAATGCAAGTTCTATCACGGAGAGTGGCATTGTTCCTTCTCTGAAGGGACGTTTGATTGATTGATTTTTTCGTGTTTCCAGGCGCGACAACTGCTTCGGTCATTAGTCCCGTCACTGTAAGGCATGTTTTTTTCTCGTGAAATGGCTGTGATCTTCACCCGCTGATGGCGAGATCCGGCGCCGAACTACCAGTGGGGTCTACCAGTGTGAACTACCAGTCGGCCAGTGGGGTTTCCCCCTAATTAGGACTCTCCCACTAGCGGGGCACCGCCCCCGCCGGGACAAGCACTAAGCTTCCGACCGGTCTCCCCGAATATGTGGTAGTGTAGTGCATGTTAGTGTATGTGTGTGTAAGAGGAGAGGATAGGACAAGAAAGAGGAAGGAAAGATTGCGCGTGGTCCGTGGCCCGTTTGTTAGGGTACTGTTCGGCATTCGCCTGGTGTTGATCGGAGAAACCACGGAAAACTACTGATCGGAGCAGCCGGTCTGTAGAATTCTTCTGTGAAGCTGAATTCGACGTAGCTATCAATTCAGTGTTGAAAATCCTGCCACTAGCGGGACTCGAAGCCTAGGACCTCCTGGTCCTCGAAAGAGAAAATAGAAGCGAGTTACCTTCACGAGGAAGCCGGGAATTGGACATATAAGACGCGTTCGTTTGTTAACATTTATTCAATTATACAAACGTCCAGAAGGAAGTTATATTTTCCGCAGTAGTAATACTCTCCTTCCAAATATAAACAATGCTAATTTTAAGAAACATAATTTATAGTATGTACTGTACATTTTAATTTCATAGAAAAATTGAGGACAGAAAATTATTAGTATATAGAATTAATTTTTCGTTATATAGAAACATATTTAAACGCGATTTCAAGGCCCGAAAAGCACTCAAATTTAAAGAGATGTTTGATATATACGTGCAGAGTGTTCCATATATGAGGGCAGGCTGTATTAAAAAAGGAATAGCTATTAACGGAGTATTTAAATGCACCTTCACACACCTTCACCAGATTTATGATTTATATAAAGAACTCTGTAGGTAGAGTGTCGATTCAGAATTAACATGTCTTTCAATAGACTCCTTTCTCAATAGTCATTTCGTGGCGACAATAGACGTGTGACAGCATGTCGCATGACTAAATGAACAGCAATCGAATTAATGAGGTGAACAGGAGAGAATGGCTTTTCGATGAAAAACCCCTCTCCCAAACAATGAGTTATGAATAATTCATTCTTAAACTTCAAAGGAAATCAATGTTTCATACAGGCGCATTTCTTATTTTTCCTGTGAATACATTATTGATATTATGTGGTTATAAAAGAAAAAGAATTAAAACTTCAGTAAAACATTACAGGAATTCATTAATTATTCCTTCTGAAATACATTTATATGACTTTTCCCAGTTTCTGGTGCACAAAAATAAAGTCTGACAAAATTTGTTGGGTAGGAGTAAAGAACATTATCATTACTTTCTTGACAACATGAAAAGTATTGCTAAAAATAATCTTGTATCAATCCTGAAAAATGAATGTCTCATCTTATAACTGCCTAATAATCTTTCCGACTTTTCCTATATTCGGATTGTCCTTCAGTGCTGGAGAATTTCTATTGCAGATGGATGTTTTTTCTTACAGAATCACATATGTATGGTGAATTCACGTGTATGTTTTACGTATATGTAGTATGTTTTACAGGTTTAAATTATCTGGATACAACTTTTTTTAAGTTTTCAAGACATTCTGAATTAGTTAAAATAATTTTATTTTACCTATTTTGGCTGCATTTATTCTCATCATTTGGTAATTTGTTTTAGGGAGCCAATCAACTGTCTGATTGATTGTTTCCGGGCCAGACTTTCATCTATGATGTAACTGTAATTCTTTATAAGGAGAGATGACAGAGAAGGAAGAGGGATGAAATATTTCCTGCTTCACTATCTGAAATGTAGTATTTTGTGACATGCGAACCAAAGTACCAGAGTACAAGAAACTGGGTACAAGGAATACACGGGGTTCAAGAAGGTAAACTAAACACTGCGGAGGATAAATCGACATGCCTGCAATCATGCTTACTGTGAATGTACACGTTAGAATTTGAATAGTTGTGAGTTTATATTAAATTCGCATTCCAACGAAATTGTATTTTGCAAGGGAAGTTTAAAAACCCTTACTAACGTCGATAACCCATAGGTGCCACAAATAATTGAAATTTGGTGCCTAGTCTCAAATGCAAAAGTTATAACCTCTCTTTGGCATAAATTAAGAGCTAAAGTGTTCATTACTAATGTGGCATGCAAATGATCATTTATTTTTTCCTATAAAAACTAAAAGTTACAGAGAAAATAAAAATATTTGGTTTATGAATTACCTGTATGTTTCAATGTGGAGAAATTATATTGTTTATTGCATTAACTGTATTCTATGATTTACCTTTTTTTAAAAATAATTTTGCTTTTTATAATTTTTCTCTTCACGACTGCGATTTTGGTTTGAGTGGTTATTATAAACAACGAGAAAGTAAAACTGTAAAAAAAAAGAATGTAAATCTATTCCAACAGTGGGGGAACCGCCCTAGTGTGAACAAGTTCGAAACTCCCGACCGATCTCACGACATGTGCGTTAGTGTAGTGCATGTAAGTGATGAGGATGGGACAAGGAAGTGGTAGAAAAGATCGCACGAGGCCCATGGCCCATTTGGTAGGGTACTGCTCCGGCATTCACCTGGTGTTGATCGGAGAAACCACGGAAAACTACCGATCAGAGTAGCCGGCCGCTGTAATTCTCCTGAACGGCTGGTTCCTGGCGGCTGATCACGATCTATCTTTGCATTTAGTATAGAAAATCAGCCTCCTTCCCTTCTTCACTCGGCTCCTCGAAGCTGACCGACCTTCTCGGCGCCTCACTTCGGGAGCCTTTATCGATCGCGTTGCTACTATTTTTATGGCCCTTCGTGACAGCTTAAATTCCATCGGGTTACCGGGTCTGAAGATTCGTGTCAACATCCCTGAGGAGCGCCTGAGTTTTCAGTGAATGCAATGCAATGGTTTATGCCCACGCTCAGTAATCCTGCTCTGGTGGAAAATTACTGCGCAATAAATTGCGTTGCATCTTTTTGTTGCAAGTTGAGGGATCAAACGCGGTCCGGCAGTATTCCTATGCAATGGCCTGCACTGAATAATCCTCTACTGATTATAAATATCTCGAAATTGGTAATACATGTATGCAATATATATACACAACATATTTAAATAGTAGATAGATATTAGTGAATAAATTATTTGAAGGAATGGAATTCATCTACTGCTGTCAGTTATTCCTAATTATATATGAAGTACGACTACACAACTATTCGTTCCTTTGAAGACATTCTTTTAAAATTTATGACGTGCATGAACGGAGTTGTTAGGTTGTTTAACTACACGCAGAGATATTTCATCTTATTCGATAAGAAGTCTTTAGCTAAATGTGGTGGATATAATCGGATCTATTTATAAATCAAGACTGCTTTCGTGCAAACGTAAATTATACGCAAAATGATTAAACGTGAAAGGTCTTAAAAATCTCACTAAAATCGCGTCAGAAGTAGTGGCAAACGCATTTTATGCTCAAACTTTTTGTTACCACGTCCAAGGTCGGAATCGCCCAAAAGCGATGTGGCAATGCTCTGAAAAATACTATTGACTGCTGTTGTATAGATCGATTGATTGATATTTTTTATTTATTTTACGTCAAAAACAGTTAAAACTGCGTATGACGTGCTATGGGGAAAAGTGAACAAAATACATTTTCTCAAAATTCTGTGATCCTTACACTAAGTCATATACTACTTAAATTTTGAATTTTGAAAGGGAGAAAAAAACAAAAAAAAACTCCCATGTACTAAAAACTATTTTCAAGGATAAAACAAGCAATAAATTTTGAATTTTGAAAGGGAGAAAACAACAAAACTCCATGTAATAAAATTCATTTTAAAGGATAAATACAATAAATTTTGAATTTTGAATTTTGGAGGGAGAAAAAAACAAAAAACTCTCATTTAATAAAATCTATTTTCAAAGATAAATAAGCAATAAATTTTGGCTCTTATTACTTCTGCCGCGACAACATGGAAGCGATAATTTAACAATTGTATTTCACTGAATTCTAGAAGACGTACAGAAATGAAGACATTTATGTCCAGAAGCAAACAAGGGGCCATCTCAGCATTTGCTCAATGGATCAGGGAAATCCGACGAAAAACCTGATCGAGATGGGTATACATATTTCAACAAGATATATTTCAATGCATTAAACATATAACCATTTTACTACTAATTTCACTCCCTGGCACTTCTTTCTCAAAAATATTATTCACTTCACCCCACTCCACGACACAACTCTTCAATACAAACACGAAATTAATAATCAATAGCTTATGAATTTAATGATGGAGCAATTTAATAAATATATATAATAAATAATAGAAAGTTATGAACTAATAAAATATCCAATTATTTAATAATTATTAATTTTAAAAAACTTTTGAACACTGAGAAGAAATGGTTCAAAAGACTGCTGCAGGAAAGTTACCTGGTTCCAGTAACAAAACGTTCATAAAACAACGTATTCTAATAGCATTTAATGTGTTTACATTACAGAGCAAGAGTAGGTTGGAAAGAGGTATCGAAATTCTCTTTCAGCAACTGGTAAATCAGTGGTTAGTCCAGAACGGAAAGGGTTAGACAAGTCATTCTTGCATCGTTGTGCAAAGTTTTAACTTAGAAAATGAAAGGATTTGAAAGTGAAATGTTTTGCCGGCTAAACGTTTGAAACACGTTATAACATTGACAATTTCAGAAAATTCCTTCAAGAAACGAAATGAATAAAAAGAGGCAACTCGATCGTGCAGGTTCATTAGCATACCCAAGAAGCCCTGGAATAACTCATATCGCCAATCGGATGTCAGTCGCTGCCTGGAGGAGAATCTAGCAGCCGGCAGCTCCTGAATGGTAGTTTCCCGTGGTTTCTCCGATCTACACCAGGCGAATGCCGGAGCAGTACCCTACCAAACGGGCCATGGAGCACGTGCGATCTGTCCTTCCTCTTCCTTGTCCTATCCTCTCCCCCTTACACACACTAACATGCACTACACTATCACATATTCCGGGAGACCGGTCGGGGGCTTAGAGCTTGTCCCGGCTAGGGGCGGTGCCCCGCTGGTGGGAGAGTCCTGGTTAGGGGGAAACCCCACTAGCCGACGGTAGGTCGGCGCCGGATCTCGCCATCCATCCGAGGAAGAACACCGCTACCTCCCGTGATAAAATCAAGCGCTTCCCTTACGGTACTAATCACCGTTAGCCCTTGATGTGCTTGAAAACAAACAGCCAATCAATCACTCAATCAATCAAAGAAGCCAAACCAAAAGACTGAAGTCGTAGGTTTCCGCGGTCAGAATCATGCAAATTGTCTTCCAATTCTGCTTAGATATACCAGCCGTGAAACCGGGAGCGGTAGCTCAGTGCATCACTGCAGCGCCTCTGACCGCGAGGTCTTAAGTTCGAGTCCCGACGGCGGCAGGATTTTCTATGTACTACCAATCCGAGAGCCATCTGTTGTGAATTCTCCTCACAGACAAGATTAAATTGACCTAGCAATCACATCGTTCGGTTTAAATGTTATTTTTACATAACGTATTACCTACGCATAGTAGCAAGAATGACACCTTTTTACTTATAAATATTTACTTGGTTCGGATTTTGAAAACAAACTAAACTCGAACGTCTTTGAAATTCAATAAATATTTTTATTTGAAATAATGGAAGAATAGGTTCAGGCAAATACACACAGTAGTAGAAAATACAATACAGTAGAGTCGCGATAATTCGAGGTAACTAGGGCTGATGGTTCCTCGGGTTGCAAAAACTCGGATTACGCAGAAAAAAGAAAAATAAGGGATAAAAGAATAAAATAATAGATTAGGAATAAAAGAATACATAAGGGTGTTTCAAACTACAATGTAAAACGAAGAAAAATTTATTGTACTCGTAGTATTAAAATTACAGTTACATACATGCGTGAACCGGTCACAACAATATAGCAGACAAGTCACTGGCACCGACCGCCCCACACGTGACCTTCGGCGCAGTGTTGCCAACCCGTGAAGACCCAGTTGTTATCGTCTTTTTTTTGCTTGTTTTGTGACTTTTTATTTATTTATTTTCTTCTTCAACATACATATATGTTTTTCAGGGTTGTGAATAGAATCATACATAACGTTTGGTTTATTTCCTCACTGTGAGTGCCCTGAATGGGTGAGTTAAATGTTTTTGATTTATTTTAATAATTTTTTTTTGAAAGAAAATTGAAATTACAGAGAATGATCGTTGATATGATTATTCGACGGAGGATACATCATGAGAACAATTTCCTGCTGGATTTATGGTGGTTGGAATCTATCTTTAGGAAGCGTGAATTTATACGTAAGTCTGGTCTTCACAGTGTCCAAGGTTGAATATGAGGATTTGCGAGAGCGTTGGAGAGCGATACAAAGTGAAATCTTCGGAAAGTTTGGAAACGTCTCCTTTATTGTGGGAATTTGCAGTTCATGGTGGATTTTGGTTTGCTTGAGTTAAACTATGGGCTTTAATCATAATTTTAGAACTTTATTTTGTATAGTTTTCAGTATGTTTATGTTAGATTTTGCTGAATTTCCCCATATCGGGCAAGCGTACGTCATTATTGGCCTAATTATTGATTTGTAAATTATTTATTAAATAATTATTGTGACTTAACGCACATCACTCTATTTTGGATTGCACGGAATTCAGAATTACCGAGTCACAAATTGATCGGCCTCTACTGTATTGCAAATTCAAACCTGTAAATGGAACATTGGCGACATTTTCACCTCTTTGTCAGAATTACTAGTTATTACTCAACAACTATTCATATTTTTAAAAAGTAAATGCCATCATCATATAAAAATCTAAAATTGATGGATAAACTGCATTCAGAATCATTTGGACTTTAATATAGGAGGCGCAGAACACATAGGAGAAAATTAACATTTCAATTTTCTAATTTTTTTAGGTTTTGTTGAAAATAGGAACTATGCTATTTGTATAAATATTTTGCTGTATTCCAAGAAAAAACTTTTTAAAAATTTGCCAACATTTTCCAGAAAAGTTTGAAAATTTTACAAGGGTTTCACGTAAGGTAACTCAAAAATTAAAATAACTTTATAATCTCCGGAACGGCACAAGAAACAATGGCACTATGATCTTACTCCTGATGTGTTTATGACGTTTTGGTTGAAAACCTTGCAATTTGACAGTTATGCATCACATATTTCCATTAAGTCATTTATTCAATCATCTATCCTTCCATCTATGCAGACTGACAGGCTCACATGCATCTCGATTGTCAGACACAAACATGTGTGTATATCAATGATGTATATCTTATACATCATTGGTGTATATCCACACCACGCCACCAACACCAATCTTCATTATCTTTGAAACAGAACTAATAGACCTTCATTCCGATTTGTGGACGAAAATACAAGTCAAATAATCTTAACACCATGTCTAAACAATTTCTTATGCTTCAACCTTTCTAAACGTTCAGAAAAACAATGTTTCTTACAACAGGTCTTTCCATTTTGCAAAATTTCAAGAATAAATAAAAATTGACAATAAATTCGTTTGGCTCGCACAGATAAATTAATGTAGTTGATAGCCAATTGACTTTTTCCTCTGCGACATAAAATGAGAGTTAATCTAACAATTACATCATAACGCCTCAAGTATAATTTTTTAAAATTGTAATTCATTAAAGTGATAGGCGGAGCAGGCCTCCCAAGGCCTGAGCCTACCAGCAAATAAAGACAATTATTATTATTATTACATATTATTATTATTATTATTGTTATTGTTATTATTATTCTGCCGCTAGGGGCGCTTAAGTCAAATTGTAGGCTTTCCGCATGAAAAATTACGAACATGATCATTTTCATAGAAAGTCGTGCAGTCTGGACTGCACGTTTTCTCTAAGCAATTCAATCCAAAATGAGAACTGTCCTGTATCTCGTCTTTAGAATCTACATAGCTAGATTCAATCAACTGCTGCAATTTGCTGCACTCTCATTCACCTGGCCTTTATCGCTGGGCGCGTGCGACGCGGGGAGGGGGGGCGACAGGACAGGATGAGCAGACTGCGCGGGAAGGAGATGGATGGGAAATAAATGCCCAGGCAGGAGACGACAGCGAGGCGACTGCGCCACCAGGTCGTGGAAGCGCTGGAGACACGTCTGCCTTCTTCTTCTTCTTCTTCTTCTTCTTCTCTTCGTCGTCGTCGTCTTCTCTTCGTTTCTTCTTCGCCCTTCCTTCTTCTTCTTCTTCTCTGCTCCTCTCTCGTCTTTTCTCTTCTCGTCTTCTTCTTCGCTCCTTCTTCTTCGTCTTCTTCTTCTCTGTCTTCTTCGTCTTCTTCTCTTCTTCTTCTTCTTCTTCGTCTCTTCCTCTTCTTTCTTCTCTTCTTCTTCTTCCTCTTCTTCTTCTTCTTCTTCTTCTTGTTCTTCTTCGTGTTCTTCTTCTTCGTCTTATTCTTCGTCTTCGTCTTCTTTCGTCTTCTTTTTCGTCTTCTTTTTCGTCTTCTTTTTCGTCTTCTCCATCTTCCTCTTCTTCTTCGTCTTCTTCTTCTTCTTCTTCTTCTTCGTCTTCTTCTTCTTCATCTTCGCCTTCTTCTTCTTCGTCTTTCTTCTTCGTCTTTCTTTCGTCTTCTTCTTTCTTCTTCTTCTTCTTCGTCTTCTCTTTCGTCTTCTTCTTCTTCGCCTCTTCTTCTTCTTCTTCTTCTTCTTTCGTCTTCTTCTCTTCGTCTTCTTCTTCTTCGTCTTCTTCTTCTTCATCGTCTTCTTCTTTCTCGTCTTCTTTCTTCTTCTTTCTCTTCTCCTTCGTCTCTTTCTTCGTCTTCTTTTCTCTTCTTCTTCTCTTCTTCTTCTTCGTCTTCTTCTTCTTCGTCTTCTTCTTCGTCTTCTTCTTCTTCTTCTTCTTCTTCGTCTTCTGTGTCTTTTTCTTCTTTTTTTCGTCTTCTTTCCCTCTTCCTTTTCTTCTTTTGTCTTGCCAGGTCTGTTGCGATTTCTCTTCCTCGGTCTCCTGACACTTTGTTTGCCACATGGCTTATATTCTATTACTTTTGTTTTGGAATCCATTCTGATGGCATACCAAGAACACGCTTTCTTCATATTTCTATATAGTGGATCGCTTTTTCGGTTATTGATTGCATCCGTAGTTCATTCCTGATTTCGTTATTAACAATATGTATTTAAGTTGCTGATTTCATAATGACTGTAGTTTGCAAATTTTGTTTTGAATTTTTAATTTATTAATTAGTGATTCCGGGCGCCATTAAGCAAAGTCATTACTTCCTGTATGTGAAAAGTGATTCTCGAGATGGTGGAATGAAATCGCACAAAATCTGCCATAATTTAACAGTTAACCATTAAAATCGTAAATAACTTTTATTAATTTTCGTTTTATATTAATAAAATTTATATTTCATTACAAAAATGATTTTTATTTAATGAACAATATAGTGGGGTATTTTACAACAATACATATTAGTTAAATGATTACCCAGTTTGGTTGAATTCAATAGTTGGATATATTATTATTTGAAAATTACGACATTCATCCAGACAACACCATCAATGTGTACACCTAATTGTAAATTTATCTCTAAGTGTTATACACATACACATTTTAAATTCGTACATTCATACATAAGTTATGATTTATGAACAATTAAAACATGTTTATTACTTAGTTCATTAGTTTTTTAAACTGTATCTAAACCAAAACGTTTTATCGCTTAATATTAAATTCTACATTAAAACTAGTTTTATACACAAAAACATGCAATCTAAAAATAATTCTGTATGTTGACAACAGATTTGATACTGATATGCTGCAGAGAAAGTGATAGTTTGAAATATCACATATCTGACATTCTGTAAAATGTCCTTTGAATGTGTTTAGTAAATCAGAATTACCTATTTTATGAGACGCACTAATGTTCCCTGTACTTCTATTAGCAGTATCAAATTCCAATAACTACTGCTGTCTGATTTCAAACTGGTTAAAATACTAGTAAGCAACCTAGTGATTATTGAACTTCAAAAAAAGAAATAATGCTAGCAATTGTTATAGTAAAAAGTTTTCTTTAATAGCCATTTAATTTACGGACATGCAAATTATTATTATTATTATTATTATTATTATTATTATTATTATTATTATTATTGCTTTCTGAGAGCGTTTTATATGAAGCAGATATTTAATTTTTCTGGAAACGGCTTCAAAGGTTGCGAAAAAGACACATCAAACACGACATTTGTGACAAGACTCACGATATAGACCAATCTATCATTCCCAAAGCGAATGCTCTCAACGTGTTCAAAGTGATCACAGGAGGCCGGATATAAAGGAATTCCGTGTCTTAAAGTTGGTACAATGCAACAGAGAATAATTATTAATGTTTCTGCACATCTTTCATGTTCCGTAACTTTTATTTTAACCCCTTTTCTTCTCCCTCTCTTTTAATGGAGGTGTGATGAAACGTTTCCCACGAATGTCAGGGTTTTGCAAGAAGCTATAAGAAAATCCCATTTACTGCATTTTATACAATGCTATGAAATAGACACAAATCAAAGGAAACTTCAGAAGTTGGACTGGTTTAGGTGACTGGAGCATCAATCTGATGTCTCGTGAAAATTTTGTTTAAGGTTATTCATATGTCCGAAACCTGATTGTAAAGCGAATATTTGATACTTGCTTATTTATTTATTTATTTTACGTCAAAAAACAGTTAAAAACTGCGTATGACGTGCTATGGGGAAAAGTGAATTGTGTGTACATTTTCAAAATTCTGTGATCCCTACACTAAGTCATATACTACTTAAATTTTGAATTTTGAAAGGGAGAAAAACAAAAACAAAAACTCCCATGTAGTAAAATCTATTTTCAAGGATAAATAAGCAATAAATTTTTCAATTTTGAAAGGGAGAAAAAACAAACAAAAAAACTCCCATGTAATAAAATCTATTTTCAAGGATAAATAAGCAATAAATTTTGAATTTTGAAAGTTTGATAGGTGAAATACCACCGCTGTATGGAGGAGAATTCCAGTGTCGGCTGCTCCGATCGGTAGCTTTTCTTGGTTTCTCCGATCAACACCAGGCAAATGCCGGAGCAGTACCCTACCAAACGGGCCACGGACCGCGCGCAATCTTTCCTTCCTCTTCCTTGTCCTATACCCCCTACACACACACTTACACTAACTTGCACTACACTACCAGATATTCTGGGAGACCGGTCGGGAGCTTAGAGCTTGTCCCGGCTGGGGCGGTGCCCCGCTGGTGGGAGAGTCCTGGTTAGGGGGAAATCTCCGCTAACCGACGTTAGGTCGGTGCCGGATCTCGCCATCCAGCGGGGGAAGATCTCCGCCATTTCCCGAGGAAAAAACATGCACTACACTTACGGGAATAATTATCTAAGCTGTTGGCGCGCCCGGGATTATTAACCAACGTACCCGGAGACCGTTCGGGAGCTTAGAGCTTGTGCCCCGCTGGGGCAGTTAGGTGGAGAAGGACCGCCCGCAATCTGTCTTGTAGGTCCGCCCGGATCTCTAACTGTGGAGAGGCACACTCTTCCTAGTATCAAACATTCGCAATACTAAAGGCACCTAGACCATAGCAGTGGACGCCTAAAATATGAATGAATGAACCAATCATACTTCACAAAAATACCTAAGCAATAGCCTTTGTTTAAGGTAACTCGCTTTAAAAACATGTCTGATCAAGAATACTAATTTGTGAATAAAAATGCCCAACAAACCGTAAATTAGTGCTTTTAAGAAAATCTGAAAATATTATAACGTAATCCACTATATTCCGCTCAGTGGTAGGTAGTTAGTGCCTTATTTTACGTGGTGAGACTCGCCGTCAGGCTCGCTCTTCCATTTGTCCACGCAAATTTCACTACGCTTCTTTCAGCATCTGTTAGCGAAAAGGAGGTATTGAATTTAGCGCGGAGGCTTCTTTTAGGGTTGAGGATATTTTTCATACTGTGAATCTATAACATGGGACAGTCGGCTTTACTTCTCCTTCAGACAGCTACTGAATTCGACCTAGCTCACAAGCTAATGTCGAAAACCTTGCCACTGTCGGAACCCGAACGTAGGACCTTCCGGTCAGAGGCACTGAAGTGATTGGTTGTTAGTGATTCCGAGTGCGTCACCTGGTATGGCCCGCTAGTCCTGGGAGTGTGAAAAGTGTGTTTTCTCGGGCGGTGGTGGTGGTTTTCCCATCCTGGATGGCGAGATCCGGCGCCGACCTACTGTCGGCTAACGGGGTTTTCCCCAACCAGTTACCTCCCACCACCAGGGCACCGCCCCAGCCGGGACAAGTTCAAAGTCCACGACCGGTCTCCCAGTATGTGTGGTAGAGTAGTGCATGTTAGTGTCAGTGAGCGTGTAAGGAATCAATCAACAACCTACTAACCAACGGAATTGATGCTTCTTAGGCCCTTAAAACTAGTTTTTCGAGTCCCAACGGGACATGAGTTTTAAGGGAATAGGTGAAGTTTTAAGGGACACAAGTTAAAGCATGCATGTGAAGGTTGCGGATGGAATCGCGGGGGACAAGTATGGGACAGGATAGAATATGCGGTTGGGGACATACGGGAAGAAGTGGGGAGACCACCGGTTTATTTGTTCCAGCTGGGCGCGCCCTGCTGCGTGGAGAGTCATGGTTAGGGGAAACCACCAACAGACGGTAGGTCGGCACCGGATCTCGCCATCCAGAGAGAATATCACCGCCATCTCCCGAGAAAAAACATGCAGTACACTAACGGGACTAATGACCGAAGCAGTTGACGCGCCCGGAAACACGAAACAATCAGTCAATCAATATTCTACAATAACATAATTCGATCCTTCCTTTACTTGTGTGGAATCTCGAAAACTGTTTAAGATGTTGACAAATATTCACATATATGAGGCATGCAGTATGCAGAAACACAGTATTACAGTATGCAAAAAGTTAGGTAATGCTAAGGAAAACTATTTAAAATGTTGACAAATATTCACATATGTGAGGATCCTAAAGAAAATATTTGTTTAAACGACGTCCGGTTATTTGACTAGGTGTCTGGTTGAGTGTCCACCTGTGCAGCGCTTATATCGACCACAGATTTTTTTTCGAAAATTCTTTTTTTTCGATATCTATTGACATCTTAATTGACTTTATTGCAGTAATTGAAAGAAAACTTTGTGTCTTCTTCCATGTGAAAAGTCTATATGGTTTTGCTATATCCCCAGAAACTTAGAAAAAGTTCAAAAAACAATTGAACAGTTTTGATTTTGACTAAAAATCGTAAATATTTCACTACATTATTCCACTTATTCTTATATTGCGCGTACCGACTGAATTATCAAACTGGTTAGAACAGACCTGATGTCATGCGACAGCAAAGCTCCAAGAAAGCTCATTAAATATTTGGTATTCACGTGTTGCGTTAACCTAAAGTGACGATGGTATGAAATTTCATATGACTGTCTCCTGATAGAAATATTAGTACAGAATCAGAGTTCCTACGTAATGCACTACATTCATAAAGGTTTTTCGTTAGTAGAGGGCTTCTGAACATGTGCCAAATCAAGTATAATGACTTTGTATTATGTAATTTGTATTCTGCGGTTGAACAATGACGTGGTGATTTTTACTTACAGAACGATGACACACCGGTAAGATTTTTCCGCAAAATTGTCATTGTTGTATTTTAAGTTAAGTATTTATTGTTGAAAGCTTTAATAACTAATTCAAACTGTTGCAATATTTTAAAAATCATTATAAGCTTCAGTGGCTTTGAATATAAGTTCATAGCATGGCCATTATAAAAAACTTTGGTCACGTTAGTAGAGAAAACATAGCAACAGATGCTGAAGCCGTAATTAAAATATTAAATGATTTGGAAGAAAGTGAAGTATTGGATAATAGAATAGGTAAGTCAAATGAGCTCCAGTTTCTTTTGCAACCTATCGCCGACGCATTTGTGAGGGATGAATATAATGCAAGTAGTGATATGGAGTATATTTGTAACTTAGGGAGGGGCGTACTTCGCCAACCAGTGAAGATTCAGAGGATTTTTACGAATTTCAATGGTGATTCTTCTCGACAGATGCTCATTGAAGCCTACGTACTCGTTGGTCAATTAGGTATGGCTTCAGATTTTGGTGCTTGAACTTCCAGAAAATGTCCTTATTAGGTTCGAACATTATGTAGCGGTTAAAGAAATAAGAGAACCTTGGCTAAAGAAATAAGAGAACACTTGAAACTAGTGTTATATTGATTGTACTCATGAATTCCTGTCTGGAAAACTAATATTTACGTAGACAATATTAATAGCATTACCTTGCTTGAAATTTTGAAAGAGAAGCAGTTGTACGTAGACCAACAATGGCATAACGGTTGTTCGATGACATGACAACAGTCAAGAGACTATTGCAAAAACGTGGGAGTCCCACAGAGCTAGAAATCCGACTGTTTGCAGAAGATGGCGCCGAGCAAAGAAAGAAAGGTACGTTGTATAGATTCCCAAGTGTGTTCAGAAACAAGAGGTGGTACTACCTTATCTTCCGCTTCTGCCTCACTGCAGAAGTGCTGTGAATACATGACTTTCATGCAGACGCATTAATAAAGATATGGGTCTTCTTGACATTACTCGAGGGATGGTAATTGCCATTCTCTCAACGCCGGGAATACAGAAAACTCGAGATTGATTGATTTTTTCGTGTTTCCGGGCGCGTCAACTGCTACGGTCATTAGTCCCGTTAGTGTAGTGAATGTTTTTTCTCGGGAGATGGCAGTGATCTTCCCCCGCTGGATGGCGAGATCCGGCACCGACGTACCGTCGGTTAGTGGGGTTACCCCCTAACCAGGACTCTCCCACCAGCGGGGCACCGTCCCAGCGGAGACAAGCTCCGTTCTGACCGTCCCGGAATATGCGGAGGTGGTGCATGTAAGAGGAGATAGACAAAGAAGAGGAAGGAAAGATCGCGCGCGATTCGTGGCCCGTTTGGTAGGGTACTGCTCCGGCATTCGCCTGGTGTTGATCGGAGAAACCACGGAAAACTATCGATCAGAGCAGCCGTCCGTTAGAATTCTCCTCCAGACAGCGACTGTATTCGACCTAGCTGAAAAGCTAGTATCGAAAATCCTGCCGTCAGGACTCGAACCTAGACCTCCCGGGTCAGAGGCGCTGCAGTGACATCAGTTGATGGACTGAGCTACCGCTACCGGTGAAAACCGAGAAGTGACCTAAACATATACAGATAAGGGAGGAAATTCGTTATTACAACGTAGGACACTTTATAGACACATGTACAAAGAGAAATTGTGCTGAGTATAAGATTTGCACACGTCCCCAGTACATGAAGTGCAATGCTGGCGCGCGTTACAAAGGATGCTTTGCAAACTATGACCTTCGGAGCAAATTTTGGATTGATTAATTTCCTGTTTTCTGTGTATTTTTCTAAAGATGTCATAATGTTGCACGTATTACACACATAAGAAATGTAAATGAAAATCCACTCGGTCCAAACATACTTCGGGTCATTATACACCCATTTGACCATTGTATGATATTTCATACCAAGAAAAAATAACTAAATTTTGAAAAATAAAATAAAATATTGATAGAACATCAAAACGTAATATAATATGATCGTAGTATCAAAACATTACAAGAAACATACATTACAAGAATAAACTACTATACTACGTTGTTGCAGTTTTCGCAAAAGACATTCTGCAAATATTTAATTTATTGCAGCAAAACATGGGGTAATTTATCGGTTGTTTTCGATCAGTGTGCATGCCATGCTCTGTGAAATCATTGCAAGTGGTTTTGACTACGCCATTTTTACTGCTGCACGTCATCAGTTTTGTAAAAAGTGTTTATTCCCGATTTCAAAACTTTCGACCGTTATTAACCACACGAGGAAATCTGTTTTGTATCACAGCTATTTTGATTTCTAACGTAACAAATTAAATAACCACATCGACAAAACAAGCTTACGAAAGAAAAGCTAATCAGGCCGTATATGCTAGTTATGATAAAGGGAATTCATGACTAGCGTACCAAGCAAGAGCTCTCGCATGTTAAACCCCAACCTCTTCAGTATTGGAGTATTCCGTATTCCTTTTGCTTCAAGACTCTCTTAACGTCTGTCACTAGTTCTATATATCTCCTTGTAGTTCATAACAATGCAATACACCCTTGTAAATACAAACTATTCTTATTTAACGATATTTTCTTGCATAGAGGTACACCCGTGCAATTCAATCGCGTAGAAAATCAAGTAATAAGTTTAATTTGACATTGAGTTGCAGTTTGTACAGGCTCTGAACATGTGGAATAGAATCGAGATGTGTTAAACCAGCAAAAATGAAATAGAAAGTTCAAGAAGGTCTCGTCCTATAGATTGTGGTAAGCGAAATGTTTTTTCAGGTCTCTGCTTAAAAAAACCTGCGACGTGACGAGAGACACTTGACTAATATTTAAAATAAATAAATAAATAAAATAAAGCACATTAATGGAGGATTACTCTCCAGTGCAAAGCGCTCAACGCCCCTTAATGGGCTTGGAGACGCGTTGCGTCAAGGTGTAGACACAACAAAATTTATTTTAAAAAAATAATTTTAAACCCCTTAAACGCTTCGTTTAGGAGTTATTTAACGATATAAATTAAAAAATCATGCAGTGTTTCGGGTTGCATTCGTCATGAATATTTTTATGTTTTTTAAACAAATCCTTCATATTTTTAAAGTCAGCGGCACTTTCGCCACGTCTCCAGAACTTCTCTTTCTTTTGAGATCTCATTTGTAAAGATTGGTTGTCTGTGACAGCCGTAAAAGGTATGTATACTGTGATATACCAAAATGACGAACCGTTTTTATTATGGAAATGTCATTTTATTTGACATAGAATATAGGGATGTCAATGGACGATCGCGAGGGGGTCGCTATGTGACAAATAAACAACCGGCGTTAAGGATCATTTTCGTTAGGTTGAAATGACAGAGCAGAGGCGGAATAAGCTTTGTTTTGAGAGACAAAAGAAAATATATAAAATTCGGATGCTTCCGAGTTTTTAGAAGAACATTCATTCGCTAGAGCAACGCGGTGATGAGCGGGTCGGCTCTTGATATATTTTACTAGATCGAGGAAAGACTGTAATTGACAGTTGTTTAAATTAACTATCGTTTTTATATTAGGATAGAGCGTTCTTGTAGGAAGTAAAATTCGTGTCTAGGCGTCCACCTGAGACGTTAGTCAGGGAAGTCACGGATTATAATTGTATCGCCGGGAGAATTTGAAACCAGATCACGGACATTTGGCGAGGGATTTATCCAGAAGCAAGATTCTGCTGCGTCGATGGAGAAGGTTCTACGGGGCGCCATCGAACGAAGAAGTGGAGAGCGCGCGAAGACCCACGAATGGATAACAAGGTTTATAATTATTGTAATACAGAGAAAACTGGTCATGACCTAAGAATGATTCATTTTTGATTATCATCATAATAAATTATAATTTGTTAAGTTGAAAGGAAGATGATTATCATTGCCCGTTACGTGCAATCCAGCATATTAATAATATTTTCAGATTCCTCGCCACTCCGTATGGATGACTGATTGAATAATTGGTTGCAGAATATGTAGCAACAATTATGAACTTCGAACGCCAATTCACTGAGCTAGCACAACATAATTTTGTAAGAAGAGATATTTAAATTACATAGAACTCACAGGGCTCGCGTAAATCTTTCCTGGCGCCCAATTTACATTTATGAGTAATAATTATGTTTCAAAATGTCCCTTCAAGTGGGGCTTGCTTTTAAATAAAAAGATGGAGCTTGTTTCAAATTGTCACCAATCAATGTCGGGCATGTTTCAGTACTACTGAAATAATTTAAAAGAAGATCGCCACATATCTCCCTAACCTCAGGCAAGGATAAAAGGAACCCGGACCTAGGAACACCGTGCGCTTGCTAAAGTCGGGAAACTCCTACTCTAAATCCTAAATTAGATATGCAACCTGGAAGTCGATGTTCCAATTTTTCACATCAATTTTTTTTGTACAAACATTAACGTATTTAGCATCGTTTTATTGATGCCGTTTTTTTAGCGTCGATGTTTTGAGTTCCATGTTTTACTTGGTTTATATTTTATTTTTGAATACAAAATATTGATATAAAATAATTCAATAATTTTCAGAAATCAATAAGTTGAACATTCTTCACACCAAAGTGAGTAAGGGTGAAAAATAAGTTAGTTAATTGTTGTTGATAAACGTAGTGTATTATTTTTTTATTATCCAATAAGATAATAAACATGTGCAATTTGTCCTGCAACCTTTTGACTTCGTTTTCTCAGCTAAATCTCAATTATAAATTAATAAATACGACCACCGTGGCATAAACCGATTTCCTGTGAATATTGTCATTAGAGGTTACTAAAATAGTTTTACAAACATCTATGTTTAAAACCAAAGGCATTTTGAATCGATGTATTTGAAAACTTGATTTTTAAAATTTGAACAGCGATATTTCGAAACATCGATATTTTGTTTCCGATGTAACATCCCTACCCTAGACGTCAAAGACATACATGCATAAATACAATACAGTGTAAAAGTAATTTGGAGATATAAGGACAGCATACTCACGCTCAGAATAGTATTTGGTACTTTGATTTTTAAAACTATCCCTACCCTAAAGACCAAATACATACATATATGCCTACAATACAAGGTAAGGGTAGTTTTGAGATCTGAGGACCGCGTACTCACCCGCAGAGTTGTGAAGAGGTGCACGGGGCGCGTTGGCAGCCTGCACGTGGTGCGTGGTGGGGTTGGTGCCGCTGGGTGGTGTGGTGTGGTGTGGTGGCCGCCCAGACCGGCTGCAGACTGGCGGGCATGCGGCTCTCCGTTGCGGTGGCGGCGGCGGCGGCGGCGGCGGTGGCGGTGGCGGTGGCGGTGGCGGTGGTGGCCCTGGGGGCGGAGCGCGCTCAGGTCGATACTCCTCCCACGTGGAGCCAAAGCGGCCGAGCTCTACGATACCAAGACGGTCAGCGGCGCCGGACCCCGCGGCGAAACTCCACTCCCCCACCACCACCACTGCCACCACCACCACCACCACCACTACCACTACCACCACTACCACTACCACCACTAGCACCACCACTACCACCTACCACTACCACTACCACCACCACCACCACTACCACCACTCACCACCACCACCACCACTCACCACCACCCACACCACCACCACCACTCCCCCCACCACCACCACCACCACCACCACCCACTCACCACCACCACCACCAATTACCACCACCACCACCACCACCACCACTACCACCACCACCAACCACCACCACCACCACCACCCACCACTCACTCACCACTACCACCACCACCACATCACCACCACTACCCCACCCCACCACCACTACCACCACCACCACTACCACCACCACTACCCCCACCACTCATACTCACTACCGCCACCACCACCACCACTACTACCACCACTACCACACCACACCACCACCACCACTACCACCACTACCACCACTACCACCACCACCACCACCACTACCACCACCACCACCCCCAACACTACCACCACCGCCACCACCACCACCACTACTACCACTACTACCACCACCATCACCACCACTACCACTACCACCACCACCACCACCACTACCACCACCACCACCACCACTACCACCACCACCACCACCACCACCACCACCACTACCACCACTACCACCACACCACCACCACTCACTACTCACCACCACCACCACTACCACCACCACCACTACCAACCACCACCACCACTACCACCACACTACTCACCACCACTACCACCACCTCACCACCACCACCACCACAACCACCACCACCAACACCACTACCACCACCACCACTACCACCACCACCACCACCACTAGAACCACCACTACCACCAACTTGTTTCCCGTTAGAACACGACATCCTGGTTTTAGGGCAGTTTTGCCAGGTTTCTTTCCCTAAATGTAGGTTATATTTTACTTTCTCGCTGCCGCTACCGCGTTAAACTGTAAACTTCTTAGGCTTTCTTCCCCCAGACCTTCTAGGCGCAAAGTTATTTAACCGTCTGACGGACACTGCCACTTTTCTCACGTTTCCTCCTTCGGGGAGTCTCCTTCTACCTTGATAGTGGGCGGATCTTTTGGAAACCCACGCCCCCCTTTGCAGTGTTTGAAATTTGTTGGGTCCAAGACATGGTCTGGCAACTCTCTCGAGGGGTGCTTGGAGATGACGATCCGCCTCTCAAAGCTTTTTTTTTTTGAGAGAAAGCAGAATATATAATTTTATCTGACATATGGGCAATAAATTTTTTCTCTATCCAGATTTGTTTTTAAAATTTGTCTTGTTTACCTGAATTTTTATGCGAATGGTTGGTTTCTTTAGGTATATATGGAGGTTTTAAATTAGCTGGAAAGTTGCCCCAAACAACCCTTTAACAAACTTTAATTGGTTTTTGAAATACTTTGACATGGTGCCAATGACCTTAGTAATTAAAGCCTTTAAACCAATCAATCAATCAATCAATCAATCATAGTCAAGCTCCATCAGTGGGAAGAACTGCGATATTGATCGATCCCAGTCACAAGAATGCAGCTTACGCTTGACCTTACATTGTTTTTGGCTTTAAAAAAATATTTTATGCATAAATGGATGCATTCCCAAAAGATATTCAGATATTCCCTTGCCTTGCCGAAAATCTAAAACGCAAATTTAAAATATAAAGTACCAGCCCTTGGGTTCAAGGAAGATAAATGTTGGAAACAAATAATATTGTTACTTTAATGACATTATATGGTAGGGAGTTAGAGTAGGGCAACCTGAGAATTTAGGTCATACTTGACAAACTTGAGTTATAATTTAGAAATTAAAGTTTTCATTATTTAATCAATATTTTATACTTGTATTTTTCTTTTTTTTCCCAGAGTTAAGTACTCAGAAGATTCTAAATCATCATGAGCTAGCCTCTTTAAAATATGAGAACCCCTTGATAACTTACGAAAATTAATACAACAGTTAATTTTTTTTTAAACCTGATGGAAACGATGCACAATGAACTAAATGAACGTCTGGGATGGCTCAGTGGTTTGATAGGGGCAGCTGGTAAGTTTTGAATGTGACTTATGAAACAGATAAACACTTGTACAGTTGAAAATGAGTCATTGAACATCACTATTATTGAAAACATTGTGTTCTAAAAACTATTATGGAATAAACAACATCTTCACAGTATTGATCCATGATGAAGAACCAATTACAGTAAACTTCCTATACCGATTTTCAGAGCGAATGAAGGCTAAAATTGTGTGAGAAAAATGCCTAACTGACATTGAATATTAAGAGCAAAACAAAACTCAATATTTTTACATTGGTGTGCTCCATGTTGGAACAACATTAGTTTTATTTATTTAATTAAAGAACAGTAAAAACTGTGCCATATGGGACGACCATCTGCTCAGAATCTCTTCCCAACATTTTAACTATAAATAGCTGAATGATGAATAAAATTTTGAAGGCTATAAGTTAGCAACTTTTGAAAACTAGACATTTTGCTCCCAAGATATAGTATACTTATTTGCATCAGTAAACTGCAGATTTGATTTGATTTTGTATTGCTAACAAAATATTACCTCCCCCTCCCCTCTTCTACTAGCAAACAGTGAAACCACATTTTATGTCTTGAAGCAAACAAAGGACCATCTCAGTATTTGCTCAGTGGATCATGAAAACTGGACAAAACCTGATCGAGACGAGCTGAAGTATGTTACTTAGAAGACAGGTGGGCCAGGCATAGGCATGTCTGGTGGACAATAGCACTGATATTCACCATAATGCAGCCAGACCTTTAGAGCTGTGTTTTCAGAAGCATTGCATAGATGCGCATCATCTAACGCTGATGCGTCAGCTGTGTTGATGCCTGCGCACAAGTCCAATGCATGTCATATATTAAAACTAACATGCAAAATGCTTTAGGAGTATTGTGGCAATATGTGTTGTTCCACAGCTGAAGCTACATGTCGAAGATCATGATATGCGTGATCATTAGGCAACACGCATTAGAAGACAGGCGTGTGCACTTTGCATAAGAATTAATGTTAATGATGTGCATTGCGTGACTCATGTGCATAGGCATCAACACCTGGCGTCATCAGAATAGTGATGAATGTCAGTATGCGTGTGTGACACAGGCCAGATTGCCATTATAAGCCTTTGATTCCCTTGTGTTTCAATATTTCCTTTAAATGCACCAAATTTTTAGCATGAATTATTGTTGAACCTTTGCAATGCTGCATGGGATGATCCTATTTGTTCATTGTAGTTTTATACAAAATTCAAAATATAAACTAGGAGAAGTGGCTCAGTACATCAATGGTAAATGGTGTGGTTTCACATTAGCATCATCTAAGAATGAGGGATTGTTTTGTTGTAGTGTTATTTTAGCATAAGCTTTTGGCTACATTGCAGCCATCTTCAGTGCGATTCGAGCGCTGGAGGCCTCGGTCCAAACAAAACAGGCTTGTTTGGACCGAGGCCCCAGCCCTCGAATCCACTGAAGATCTCATAACAACTTTATCTAAAATAAACACATACAACAAAACTCTTCCTATTCTAGATCAGTATATCAACTGATGTACACTGCAGTGCCTCTGACTGGGAGTTCTAGGTTTGTATCCCGATGGCGGCAGGATTGTAAACTCTAGCTTTTTAGCTGGGTCGAATTCAGTTGCTGTCTGGAGGTGAAATCTAGCCACCCTTTTGCACCCTACATTACTAGAATAAATACCCTTTTCATGCCTATTTTAGTAAAAATAAATGCTTTTTTCCCTTTATTTATGGAAAATAAATGCCTGAACTTCAGCTCTAGTTGTAAATTTTGCAAGGCGTATCTAACAATGAGAAGATCTAAGTCTTCATCACTCCTTGATAATCTTCAATGTGTCTTCTGTATTTGCTGTTATGGCAAAATGTTGTGTTGTTCAATCGGAAAGACCACACCATGTAATGCTACATGTAATAAAACAAGTCAAACTTCATTGTCATGTATACTATAATGTTTATGAATTAGTTCACAGGAAGATATTGTTGCTTTTTGTTTCAGGTATATACACAGTTTTCATGCATATTGTCTACCTACTTTTGGGAATATAGCAATTCGTATGTGCATGCCCAGCTTTTACAAGGATGTGTCTTCTTATAATAGTTCCTTTGAATCTTGCTGTACTTTATCATCATGGTGATAATTCAGCCTTAGATTTTATCTCAATGTCAATGATCATCCTCCTTTTAACAGCAGGTAAGGTGATTAATTCTTTGGTTTGAAATATTTTACCTGTTGTCATGATAAACAAATTTTAAAAATGTTTGCCATACTTTATGAAATTTGGCACACCCGTTAATTGCTAATCAAAATTTCCTTACACCTTTGCCAAATTAATATTTTCTCTTGTTTGACAATGTATACAATTTTTTACTTAATTTGAGATTGCAATTTTTACAAAGCTAATCTCTCAAGTTCTCTGAATAGCTATAAATCCATGAACAATGGAGGTTTAAAGTGGATTAATTGGAATTTCATAAACATGGTTTCCACAAGAGCGAAACCTAGTACTGTTGTATTCTGTGTTGCCAGCTTGGCTCTCTGAGGTGGTCACTCTGAAAACATGGGAGAATCAGGAATTTCATTGCTAGGGAACATAAGGAAAAATCAGGTATTTGTGGAATGATTAAAAATCAGGAAATATTTTAAAACTAGATATTTTTAAAAATGGAACAACAATATTTTTATTCAATTTCTGTTTGTTGAGTTTATTTTAATTTGCACTTTGTGATGATGAAATCAGACAGCTAACAAATTAGTATTAGGCTTGCTTTAATATTTTCTTTAAATATTGTGAAATACTCTACAAATCTTATTAGTAGAAGTTTGAAATGTTCTCTGAAACTGGAAAAGTCAGAAATTTGTTTCAAGAAATGAGTGGCTATCCTGTCTCTGGATTGGCCCAGTATAACTTTATATTTTGTTTTGTTGATGGACAACCTACTATGTGATGGAATTGGCATTTTACATTTTGGTATCATGATTCAAATTTGCTTGTTCTTTAGTTTGATAAGAAAATTTCAAAAAAACTACAAATTGTGGTTTTAAAGAAAATAAAAACCTCACACTTTACAATTTATTGATGATTGAATATCTCAAATGTGAAAGAGCCACATGGGAGGTTTTTGTAAGTCTTCAGAACAATATTACAATAAATAAATTTTTAATACTATTAAATAGAAAGTGTAGAATGGCTAAACTTAATGAACTTGTACATTATTAACATCAAAAGTGATTTTCCTTCATCATGTAAAATTTTGTTACATATGAGGATGTTTTATTTTATTATATTTTTGGTATTACTGTAAAACTTCATTTAGCTGTTGTTTTTTGGTGCAGAAGGAAAAAAGTATAAGTAGAAAGACACACCAAAATTTTGAAAATCAAATAAAACTCAAAATGTTGGCAGTACTGGCGTATTAAAATCCATGATAAATATCAGGGTTTACCAACTGCAGCCTACAGGCTGCATGCAGCCATGGTGCCATTTATTGTGGCCTGTAGAAGGTTATTAGTCAGAGTACAAGTCCCTTGCATCCATATGTTGACAAGAACATTGCACGCTTGCACCTGTTGGTCAACGTCCTTTATGTAAAAATCGGTTGATTTAGATTTAAGAATTTTTTCTAAGTAAAGTCAGAAATTCAAAATCATCACAATGTGTTTATTATTCATGTGTGTATTATGGCCTGTTATCACACATGATGCATTATACAATACTTTTCATTAAACAAGATCACGGAACTTAGAGGAGAAAATAAAGAGTAACCATAGAAAAAATCACGTATTGTAAGGTTGAATAAGGTGTTGATTGTGACAGTCATCATAATGTGATTGTTGGAAAAATATAAAGTATGATATGACAAAATATATTCACAAATATGTAATGAAAATAATAAGAATAAGTAACAAATATGTAAAAGGATATAACGTTGAGTATTTCAAAATATACCTAAATTTGTAACTATGCACCAGCAAACAAAATAAATTTACAAAATTTGAAATTTCGATAATAAATATTTATTAAACTAATTCCAAAATAAATATTGCTTCTCTTGCTGAATAAAATTTTTAAGACTACATTTTTATCTTTGAAAGCAATATAGCATTGTTCAAACAAGGAGATTCAGTGATCAAAAAATCATAGTAGCATAGTCATTAAAGTTACATGTCTGCAATAATCAATATCTTGGTAATTGATGTCACATACTTTCCACATCTAATCCATTCAAACTGTGTTTTCATGTAGAGTATTTCACTTTCATGCAGTTCTGAAAATGTGAAAAAATATGCTGATTTTTAAATGAAAACTATTTTGAAAGTTCTTTAAATATTATTTGCAAATAAATTTCAAGAAAATTGGTAATAATAAAAGTTTTGCAAAATATGTAATATGGTACAAAATATGTAATGAAAAATTTGGAGATATGGTAGGTTGCCTGATTTGCAAGATCATGATATTGAAAACTGAAGATAGAAAGTCAAACATTTTGTAATTTTATAAGGATCAGACTAGTGATTGTTCCTATTCATTGTATTAATTTTTAAATTGTTTGACTTTCATTTTTAATTGAGCGCATGAGAAGCAAACCCAGTTTAATATCCTGCAGCGTGCCCAATAAATTGTTTGCTGAGTGCAAGTTATGCAGGCTAATTGATGCTATTGTTAATTGTTATTACTTTTATGTTCTGTTTTGTTGCAGTGCACTGGTTTACTGTAAAATCTGATGTTGTACACTAGCAATAGGAGACTGGGCAGAGCAGTCACAGTTCATGAAAGCGGTGAATGGAAATGTGGGCATTCTGGTCTAATCCCCAGAGTCAGATGAAATCTATGTGGGAATCAGGCAGAGATAAATTTATACCTGATAGGTAATTATGTTTGGAAAATTGTTGTGACATCAGTTCATTATTTTTAAAAAGGATGACAGAAAATGTTATAATTTGTCAGCTGTAGTTTCATTTGTAGTTGCCCCAAAAACATGACTGCTTTTGTGCTTGGGATAAAAGGCTCTTTGTTTAACAGTACAACAATTGTAATAAAAACTATTTATTAACTTTTCACAAATGTTTCTTTTTCCTCTTGCCCAATACTTATCACATAATATCTTTTAATCTATTTTCCCTTATGATAATGAAATTTTGTTGCTTGTTCAATAGATTATGGATGTACTTCCAAAAAAATTTTAAATGATTATAAATGGAAATTGCAGTTTAAAAATTAAATGTAAACAAACTACAAAGAATTTTGTTGATAAAACATGGCAATAAGCTTATAAAACTTTTGTCCCTTAGTCATCTGATCTTTCTTTGCGTTTGCACAGTCTGGGATAAAGCATAAAACAAGAAATGTTAATTTTGAAAGTGAAAAGTGGGACAATTTACATTGAGAACAGTAGGAAATTAAAGAGACCAGTGAAAATCAGTATAAATGGTGAAATGTAAATTCCTGGAAAACATAAAAGTGGGTTTTAACTGTATATCATATTTTAGTAAACTTGGTGTAGAATCCTTTCCTCTAATTGACTTTATAAATACTGATTTCTGACTAGATAAATGACTAATTATGGATAAAACATGGATTTTATGCATGTTGATTCTATGTATCTTACAAGTGCAATTTAATGTATTTGCATTAATAGCCAAATATGGAATAATGCAGTATAAAGATATGATATATTTAAAACCGTGGCGTGGTATGCGTTTTTATTGTGATATTGTAATCTGTATATAAAATTGAGTCGTTGCACATCTAACTTCTTGGAGGTAAAAATCTTGTTCCCTAGTGTTATACAAATATCCAAAGAACATTATATTTCCTGTGAAGTAATCTCTCATTTCAAATTAAACAATACAATTTTGTTTTGAAACATAATTTATAGTATTCTTTCTCTACATTTTTTTGTCATAGAATAAGTAGCCAAGTTAGAAAAGGAGTTTGATGCATGAAATAACTTTCAATATAAGAAACATTTTTAAATGGAATTTTGAGAAGAAAAAAAAAACAATTTATGGAGAATTTTGATGGACAGATGTTTGATACATGGGTTCTAAATGCATTTCTACTTTTGTTTGTTGTGGGGTTCATTTCCCTTGGTCATGTATGATGAGTAGTTTTATAGTTTTAAGAATCTGCTTTACAGCACCAGTGTGTGATTATAGCAAAGTATTGGCCAGTGAATGCAGCGATGTGAGCATCAAATTTTCTCAAATGTGGATCCAAATCCTATTCTTTGTGAGCTAATTTCTCAAAAATTCTTTCTTTTGTATTTCTGTATAGGAAATGTACTAATGCTTTTAGGATTCTTCAAGCAGTGGTCTGCAATGATACCTAACAATCAACAGCATTCAGCAGAAAAAAAATTATGATTATGATCATGATTCAGATGAACACTCACAAGATGAAAGGAAGAAGTGCTTCTATCCGCCTCTATTTCATAACCGGTGATTACTTTTATCTTATTTATTTTAATTGTGTGTTGTAACAATCTTACTTTTCTTATGATGTGCAATATAAACAAATGCTAGCTCTAATAATGTGTTGAAAGAAAGTTACTAAAATATTACATAATAATAAATAACTGATGTATGTATAATTATTACGATGTGAAAATCAACTTAAATTTCTAGCTATTTAATAAATGTCAAATAAAAGTTCAGCTTTTAAAAAAATAAATAAAAGTTTTGATGAGCAAAACAAAGCTGAACTTAAAAGGGGCTTATTTTTACACTCTTAAGTTCAGCTTTGTTTTTGCTATGAAACTTTTATTTATTAATTTCTTGTCTCTGACATCTTGAGGAATCATTAGACTGATGTCTTTAACCACTTAACATAAAAGCTCGAGTATACTCAGACTTTAAACTTTTTCAAAAATTTAAAAGTCCAAGTATACTGTTTTAACATGAATAATAATAAAATGGGAAATTTTTTACCATCTTTCGTTTCATTATTGGCAGGTTAAGGAGTTAATCAATTCATATTTATTAAGTTTCATCTCTTTTAAAATTTTTTTTCCACCTAGCCTAACTACTCTTTATTAAAATGCTTATAATTTATGGAAAAAATTGTTGCAGGAACTGCATCTAAGTCAACAACATTTTCAACCAATGACGCAGCAGTGTGTCACCTTTACGAAATCTTTCTTCTTTTAAGAAAAGTTTATGTCTCCCCAACTCCTCCACGATCTTCAACAAGCAGGCAAGTGTGCTTTGTTAATTTCATAGAAATATTTGATATAACTGTACCAAAAGTACTGGATAAATTGCTTTGTAACTGTAAGTGTACTAAATGTCCTATGTAAATGTGTAATTAAATACTGAACTACATTATTATTTTATTTATGAAGAGATTTAATAACTTTTCATATTATATTGTTTTTCCTCAATAGTAATGCAACCAGACGAACACCTTCGCGGACAGGACTCCACGACCTTTGTGCACAGCAACGTGCCGCAGTGGCATGTTATGTCGGAATAGTGCCCTTGTTGGCAGTGAATTTTGTTACATCCATGAACATGATTGAAGTAAATGGTATCATTTTTGTTCTATATTTAGTGTATTCTCATGAGATCTTAACAACAGGAAAGTAGACTATTTAGATGGTGTACAATTTCATATTTTGAAGCTCTTTTATTATCGAATGTTACAATTCTTTGTTTTATAATTCAAATTCATAAAAATTAATTTAACACATACTGCTGGAAGTTTTGTTTTGAATGAGTTACAAAAGTCAATTAGAGCTTCTTCCAGTACTTAACTGTTTCATTGCTCTTGTAGTATCATTTTATACTTTTTTAGGCTTTATTTTTATTTTATGAATTGTATTGAGATTATTATTTTATGAGTCTAATTGGGTATTTGGTCAACATAAAATATACTTAGTTTACTTTAAAGGCAAACCTATTGTCTTGCTTAACAGTACTTTATTCAGATCATGCTTAGAATAGGATATTATTCAATCAAGGGTTTTGTTTATGCATATTATTTTGTGTAAGTTTCTCACAAAATTATCTGTGATCCTTCGTTCAATAACCTTAAATGAAAGTGTAATATGAGTCTGCATGTGATGTGTAGTTGAAGAAGAAGATGATGATGCATTTAATTTGTATATTAGTGTTATTTCTCTTTACATTACTTTTTGTTTTTTAAGCACATTGTATTCAGGATCTTTATTTGATTGGATGATGACTGTCAGGATGATCAAAAGATGTGTATGATATATTAATTCCTGTCTCTTTTACATTTAATGTGAATTCATGATTTGTTATTTACAGTAGATTGTTAATAATTTGGGCAAGTTGTGTCGATAATTGTCAGAAAGGGCTGCTAGAGTAACCGGTTTCTTTGTAGTGTCATCTATGTTTGATGTCATGTTGATGGACCTACTGCTGATCAGAACACAAATAGATGAACCTCGCAACACACTTTTTCCATATGCTCAAATTCTCACATTGAGAGTTTGTTATATGCCAGGAAAACCTTAGAATGTAAAGTAATTTCTTTAAAAAGTTTTATGTTAAAAGTTGCTTGATGGGATCATAAATGGGTAGCATTGAAACAAGACAAAACAATTTGTAAAACATTGCATAATACATAAGAGACCATGATTTAACAATCATAGTTAAAACATTGTGTCAATAGTGCCTACCTCTCAAATCATCCCACTAACTACTTGGTATTCAAAAGAAATGTTCTTATATTTAAGATATCTGAGCTGTGAAGCACTTTCAGTAAATAGATTTCAATATATACCACTGGTACTAATGTATCAGTGAGTGGATGAATAATGTCTCTTGATTCTCTGACATTTTCTGAAGAAATTTACAGCCATAATTTTTGTAACATTTGTTTTGATCTCTTTTTGTTTCTATTGTTTTATAATTTTCTAACTGTGGATAGGTCTTTGGTTTATTAGCTTTTCTACTTTATATTGAATATGACTAATACTCCATTTTTATATAGGAAATTGTGAAATAACTACTGGTCACTAAACTTGATTTTTGAAATCTGTGATACCTTATATATAGTTCTATGAAAACAATGGAATTTGGATAACACGTGAAGGAGGAAACCAGACTAAATATTGAATATCAACATAAGGAAAGAGTGATAGAGGTGTTCAGGATTTTGAACAAAACTTTTTTCTATCAGACACTTCATAAAAATGTAAATACATATTTGTGATTCAACACACACTTATGTACATTCAGTAAAAACCTGATTTTACTTTCCAGGAATTAATGTTTTCCTGACATTTACACTGATTTTTATTCTTCAATTCCCTTTATTCACAATGTAAAATATCCCCACTTTACACTTTTGAATTCAATTTCCTGCCTTTTTACACTTTCTCCCCCTGATTGCACAAGCTCAAGGTGGTTTATGGTCTTGAATGTTATTTTGTTCCCACCAAGCTCTAGAAATACTTGACTGTTAGTGATCAGGGATAGTCAGACTTTCTCAATATTTTTTTGGCTGAGTCTTAGTACTTTAAATTTGATATATTTTCAAAATAAGGAGTAAATTATTAATGAGTTGGGGTTGCATAGATTTTAGCAATCACAGGTCTGAGTGCTTTTATTTCCATGTCATTTTCTCTTTTCACAAGGTCTTATTGAAGCAATCACAGGTCTGAGTGCTTTTATTTCCATGTCATTTTCTCTTTTCACAAGCATGTTATTAGGTACCTTATTATTTGAAGTGATAATGTTTTAATTTTTTGTGTATGATTTTAAAAATGTTCATTTGATCAAATATTGATTTTATTAAAAGAATCTTTTATTCGGGAAGAAGATTAGAAAGCTGTAGATTTAGTGTGTTTTAAAGTGCAAGGTCTAAGAAACCTAATAATTTCTCTTAGAGATGAATACTCACGTTGAAAATTATTGTTCTGTATTTTATTATAAAGCACAAGTAATTTCCCAAAATTTACACTTCTTTTTTTATATATTTGAAAACTCAAATGGAAAGAAAATGTTCACTAAAAAAGTTTAGAAAGCAACAAAAATTTATCATCTGAAGATTCTTGTTTCATAATATGTATGACTTCAAGTGGTAAATAACATGAATGAATGAGGGAGAATGAAGAAAGTAAAAAACTCCAGATAACAGCGTTATTAAGACTCAATTTACCATGTGCTATGTGTTGTCTGCTTCCCAGGATTTGATTCCTGGTTGAATAATTTTTCTTTCATTAATTGCTGGGCTAATGGCTCACATTTTTGGCTATAAAAATAGCCTTTTTTCCATTTTTTCTTCGTAACACTTTTTTCTGCTCATTGCTAGAACCAACAACATTAAATTGATGGTTTAGGAAAGGTACTTGATGATTGGCTGGAAATTTGTAGGAAGCAGGTAGCATTTTCAAGTCTTCCTATTGGTATTCAGTTGTTTGTGTCACAAATTTTTAGAAGTTGTTGATTACTTAATAGTGCTGAATATAGTGAACTAGGTTCATGCATGTCTTTGAGTATTGAATCTTAATACATTGACTTTTATATTTCATTGCGTGTCATGTCCAGTCCTTCATTCTGTGTGATTGGTCATTGCTTAGCCTGAGTCATTTGAGGTAAGATTGAAGAAAAAATTAAAAAGCATTAACATATCAGTAGTTCATAATATCAGGTTGCAATATTTCAAAAATAACGTTTGCAGACTTATGTTGACATTGATGATCATTTATCTTACTGAGCTTGCGTTGTTAAACTTATTTTCATTGCCTATGGACATTTGTTCATGAATGTACATCCACAAATTGTTGAATGTTTTGAGAGACAAGAGTTTTCAAGTGAGGAATAAGTCTCAATAAAATGAAGAACAGGAACTTGCTTATTTTTAATACTCATCTGTATTGATTTTTGTGTTGCTTTGACTTAGTTTATTATCTTCATACACTTATATACCTGACATACGTGATATCTCATAACCATATATCAAGCAATGAAGAAGAGGAACTTGCATAATTTAAATACTCATCGAAGTATTTTATGAAGTTTATCTTAACATTTTATCTTAAGCCGACCTGGTTGGCGAGGTGGCTAAGAGTGAGTACTAACTCAGCGTCAGTTCGAAGGGTCACAGGTTCGAGTCCGCCTTTAGGCATGGTTGTTTGTCCCTTGACTTTGTATGTGTTGTTGCGGAGGGCCTCGCGTTCTGCTGACCCCAGATCAGAGGCCCACAAGTGTGTTGGTCTAGTGTATGGTGAATATGCATCCAGTTGGGATGTAATGGGTAACCGGCTGTTGACTGGATAAAAGCCCTAGGGGAGAGAAGAAGAAAAAATATATATATATATTTTGGGTTTAGGAAGATGTAATCTATGTATGAAATCATTCTTATATTTGAAAATGTATAATTAATTAATTTTTGAAATGTATGAAATACTAGAATATGTTCACTATTTTAAAAACTATCTTGTTGCCATTTGAAGGAAATGGAGGTAATGAAAGGTAATGGAATAGGATTACAACTTAGTTTTAATTTGAAACTGAAAGGAGTGTCAATTTCATCTTGAATAACTGGATCTTGAAATAGAAATAAAATGGTGGACAAAGTTCTAGTTTTAGCTCTTATTTCACAAAGTTAATGTATGGTTCAGATCAAATGGACTGGTTTGTTGCCAAGTGAGGAAAAGCCCAAATGTTCTTTCAGGAGAGTGAATTCAATATTTCTCTGAAATTAATTTTTGCATGTTTGAATAGTTCTTTAGGCTACACTAGGATAAATTTGTTATGTATCTGAAGGTGCTGAATGCCTTCACAAGGGTCATGTCTTGAAGACCTAAATACTCAGCCATTTCATTTTGTCCTCTAAAGATTCGAAGCAAAGAAACTGGGATTAAAAAATATCAGTGGAATACAGTCAATGTAGCTCTCAAACCAGACAAGGGCTGTCCCAAAAATCAAAACCAATGAACATTTGGACCCATCACTTTTCAATTTGATGGATCTATCTGCATAGCAGTGAAAAGTGATGGTTAGATTTTGATACTTAAGCCATTTGGTAACCAATCTTCCTAATTCCCATACTTAGCTAATAGATTAGATTGTGTGAAAAGTTTTGGTTAGTAGAAAGTGATTTTTTATGCAGATCCTTATTTGTACATTTTTAGTTAAAGGTGAAACTTTGTTTTTAACAATTTTTATTTCTGAGGAGAGAATATTTTCAATTGTTGAGGTTGCAAGTACAAATTAATGAGATTCAGTTGGTGTAAAACCCTACAGTTTTCTTTAAGTTAAAGTATTGGGCATAGTGAACAGTTTGACATTGTGATATTTTATAATTATAATGTTTAATGCCTATTGTGGTGGTTGTGATCAACATTGTTGTAAATTAGGTAACATAATTGTGTAAAGAACAATTATGAGATTAAGTGCTCTCTTTAACAGGGATTAGAGAAAAGGAGCTGTATACACTCCATATTTTTCCATCAATTTGATGGATCTGAAGGGGAGTCTACAAGAAAAATGTAAAAATTTGAACATTTTTAGTTTTATTCAAGTGTAGGATGTTCAGTACAGTTCGATGTATGATATATGGTGTAACTTATAACACAATATGCTTTAAGTCCTTATCAAAATTTATTTATGTCTGTATCTGCCAAAATAGCTGCTGACTTCTACCCTCAAAGCTTTAAAAGAGGGCTTAACTTAGAAATTAATTTATGTAGAAGGATATGATTTTGTTTCTATTTGTAGGGAGTTTATTTTGAGAAATTGCATATGCTGTCAATGCTGTATTTTAATTTTTGTGTGTATTTTCATCCATATTGGCGAGTAATTTATTGTGTTGTTTGTTTGGTTTTGTTCATTTGCATGACTTTAAAGCTTCTTGGGGAAAATGTTTGGATAAATGTTCCTTTTTCTCAGAACACAATCAAGCAATTGTTTTGAAATTGTAATGAGAAAAAGGAACTAACAGGAGCAGTTATGGACTTGTTGACTCCTCTTAAGTTTTTTAAAGATTTACAGCTGAGATATTCATCAGTAATGAGTGTTTTGTAATGGCAAAATGAAATTGTGATTGTGAATCTGTTGAGTTCATATCGCAACTCATAACATGAATGATTAAAAAGGAATTAAAAGGAATATGAATGAAATCAAATTGTGTTTTGTAATGGACAGAACAGTGAACATTATCAAAACTAAGAGACAGAATACATTTCACTTATACAATGTAAATATTTAAAATTAATGGATATTTTTGCTAATTCACTATATTTGTGTCATTTATTGAATCTATCATTGCTTAAATATTGTATTTTTCCTGTAGTGATTTTTTTGATTGTTGTTATTAAATTGAATAAAATGAAATGTCTTATAGAAAAATATTTTACCGCACTTGGCATTTATTAATATTAGTTACATTCTTTTATTTAATTTTGAATAGACATACATTGGTTGAGAAGCATGGGAAAAGACACACAGTTGAAAGACAAATTATTGCTCAATAAGAAATTGGAAATATATACTTATAATGATATCCGAAAACGTGTACTAATGATTTGTGTAGCTGGGAGCAAACAATAATGTGTTTGTGAATGATTTGTAACTATGATAAACTGCATCTCTTTAACACTTGGGTGTTAAGTCAGAAAGTAATTCAGACCATTACATGGTGAGAGTGGTGTTCATTCGGGGATAGATGGAAATCACAACCGCTGACCGTACTACCCAGCGTGTGAGATTTTTACTCTAAAATAAAATCATTTCTCCCCTCGGACCGCCGTTAGGCATTAGGGCTACATTACGAGATGTGGATACGAATGAGTCAGTCACATTACATCTCTCCCGCAAATTTGGAAGTTGTTGAGTCATCAAGCATTCTTAAGCCGTGCGAAAAATCACGCACCGCCGTCCTACTGGTTTCATAGGCAAAGACGACTATGCTTTCAGGAATCTTCGGCTTCAAGAATTTCATTGACATTGAGGGTGGAAAGTGAGTTCTGAAAAAAACTTGCTTGGCATCGTCGATAGCAGGTTCATATACGAGGTATCTTCCAGTTTGAACCTATGGAGGTAGGCCTTAAAGCATTCATGATCGGTTATGAACAGCAGGATATTATAGTAATAATAGTAATAATGCTTCCGACTGATTTGCAATCCGAGCAAATGGATAAGGCGATAGGTTCAGTTTCCTTTGTTTCATCCTCGTCATTGCCATTCTATTGGTTCCAAACAAATAGTTTCCTTTGCCAACCGGTTTGCCGTTCATGAGCCACAATATCAATAGCGGGCATTCCTGCAATTCCATATCGGCTTCATAGGAGACTGCGGAATGCACACGTTCAGGTTATGTGGATCCTTGTTACCAAAGAATTGGTCAAATGTGTAACGCTGGACTTCTCCAGGCCTGTCCAGCTGGATACTAATATAATTTAAAAGGAAAAACCCGGAACGTTTTTAGTCAATCGAATTCCAGTTTATTTATTTTACGTAAAAAAAAAAATTAAAACTGCTATGACGTGCTATGGGGAAAAGTGAATTGTGTGCACATTTAAAATTGTGTGTCCGTTAGTCATATACTACTTAAATTTTGAAGGAAAAAAAAAAACAAAACACCCTCCCATGTAATAAAATCCATTTTCAAGGATAAAAGGCAATGAATTTTGGCTCTTATCCATGTTGTCCTTCGGAATAATACTTCCTGCCACGACAACATGGAAACGATAATTTGAATAATTGTACTTCCCACTGAATTCCAGAAGACGTGCACAGAAAATGAAATTACATTTATGTCCACAAGCAAAACAAGGGGCCATCTCAGCATTTGCTTCTTTTTGATAGTACTTTACATTAAGCCTCAAACTCA